>OY757012.1:78403410-78938410 GCA_963580285.1 Lucinisca nassula
CGCTTCCCGTTTCAGCTGGTCGCCTTTGTCGTCCGCTCGCGACTGCCGACGACTGTCCGGTCTGATTACATACATGTGCATACCTTTATCTATAATGGTCGAGTTTAGTCCTTTGCATCTCGCCTTGATTTATTGTCGCTTATCATACAACAGCTTGTTGAGAACTGATAATTACTATTGCCTAATATTTTAAACCCCCATGAAAGAATTAACCCTTTGCCCCACATTTTGCTTTAAACTTCTTTATACACAATGTATTTTTGACACGAATCCTTGTAATTTATCCTCCTTGTACAATTCCAATGCATACAGAAATGGTCGACCCCCGCCCATCGGGGCTTGAAGAAATAGACGGGCTGCCTGAGCCTACCACGCAAACTACACGAGTACTGGTAAAGCGCTTAGAGGATCTAAGCCTGCCCATGCAAAGCGATGCGAGGCAGCCCACCCATACTTATAAACCCTATTGGTTTCATTGGGTGATAGGGCTTGAGATGTCATTTCATCTCAATGACGGGTAAAAGTCCCACAAAATTGGAAGCAACGTCTCCAAAATGACCTATACAGTGTTGAAGGGGACGTTAAACCTCAAATCAAACAAACAAACAGAAATGGGCACAACAGGATGCTCAGTTATCAAGTGGCTTTAGTGTATATTTAACCCATAACAACCCCTACTTTTGCAAACAGAGATGAGGTCCTACACTGTTTGCCATGCAGCTCGTGAATAATGTTAAGAATTTTAATGTTTGGCAGTCGGCAATGGCTGTGTCTAAATTTATTTATTCAGCAGCATAAGGGTTAAGACTTATTGGTTTTTCAGGGTTTCTTCTCTTTTTTCCCGCCCATTTTTGTCCAGTTGTGAGGAAGGTTTCAACGTTTAAAAGGGTGGTACCAAAATATCACGAAAAAGCACGCAAAAATCCGCCCAAATATTTTACTAACCGTCGAGTCGAGCAATTAAGTGACAAATATTTTTTTTCAGACTTTAAGTGGAATACATACACCTTCAGGGGAGGCAACTCTTTCAAGCGTATTTTAGTCTCCCATGTCAATAAGGGTCAACTCTTAAAGGAAAGAATTTGCTAAGGGTCAACTCTTAAAGGAAAGAATTTGCTCCTAAGGAGCAAATTCTTTCCTTTAAGAGTAGACCCCTTTTTCGTGGGACAAAGCTTAAAGAAAAGTAAACAGGAAGTTCAGAAAGTTGTCCCCTTTTGAAAAATGTGGAAAATTTGCCAAGTCATTCTCCTCAGACTTTAATTGACCAATATTTCTGCTTTCCTGTTAGATTGTTTGTTTACTTGATTTGAAGTTTAACATCCCCATTCACATTATTTAGGTCAGTTTGGGGACATTACTTCCAGTTTTGTGTGCAATTTTACCCGACATTTAGATAAAATGACATTCCAATCCCTGCCACCCAGTGAAACCGATATGGTTTATATACTCGGATGGTCCGACTCGCCAGGACAGGCTTTGGGAGTTTATGGCTAAAGTTAACAGATATCTGAAGCGTTGCAGGCATGCTGTGCTAGTATTAGCGGCTGTTGTGTTAGGCAACACCATGAACATGTGTCTCGTAAGGATCCGAAAGACTTTGGGGCTTGAACCATATGTAATTCGGGTCATTTCTCCGGTCAGTCACAATGGCGAACTTCCACATAAAAATTGTTTATTTAAAATTCAAACTAATACATCTGATAAAATAAACTTTAGTTATGATTAGTTTGGTTATTCTATTTTTAAAGTGTAGTAACCAAAAATTGGTTTTATTTGCCAGTTTAACGCATTTTGTTATTTGTTGATGGTATGTATAATGGTGTTAGATAGGAAATCGCAATATCTTTTATCATAATATAGGTAATATGATCGCTTTCTTTAATTATGTCCCGACATTTTCTCAACAATCAAATTACCGATAATCCAAGTGTGTGTACATTTGCCCCCGAAGAAATATATGGGCTGCATGATGCTTCCACGCAGAGGTGAATCCGGCCCGGACACTAGTACTGGTAAACCGCTTAGAGGATCTAAGCCTGTCCGGGAACCGCGGTGCAAGGCGGACCGCCAATGCTAATAAACCCTATTGGTTTCATTGCTTGAGATGTCATTTCATCTCAATGTCGGGTAAAAGTCCCACAAAATTGGAAGCAACGTCTCCAAAATAACCTTTACAGTGTTGACGGGGACGTTAAACCCCAAATCAAACAAACAAAACCAAGGTGTGTACAAAAATTCGAGAAGCAAAACATTCAATAAGTGTTAATCAGTCACATGCTTGATTTGTCACAGCACACCCGAGTGTCGCAAGATGGACGCCGGATTCGGCATTTCCCATCATTGATGCTCAATAAAGTTATGCTCAGTAAAGTTCTGTTCCCAACACTGTGATTATAAGTAAGAAATTGGACCACCCTGCACATCTTCATAGTCTCGTAGTTGATACGAACCATAAAAAACACACCTATTTATTTTTGACCCCTACCACTCAACGTTGGAACTTCCTACTGTTTCTGTGAGTAGCCCCGCTCATCATGGCTTGCAGAAATAGACTGGGCTGCATGATGTTTCCACGCAGAGCTGACCGAACACGAGTACTGGTAAACAGCTTAGAGGTTCTGAGCCTGCCCAGGAAATGTGCGAGTCAGACCGTCCATGTATATAAACCCTACAGGTTTCATTGGGCGACAGTGTGTGTGTGTGTGTGTGTGTGTGTGTGTGTGTGTGTGTGTGAATTCGGGTTTAACGTCGCTTTCAACATTTTTTCAGTCATATCACGACGGTGTCTGGTTGCGACAGGGAGCTCAATGCTCACGTTTATAGTGCTGCCTCACTGAAGTATCATGTCCCAGACACATTACATGATACCACACCCAGTCACATTATCCTGACACTGGATCGACCAGTCCTAGCTCTACCCCGTAAATCTGAGTGCCAAGCGAGGAGCAGCTAGTACCATTTTTTACGACTTTGGTATGTCGCGGCCCGGGATCGAACCCGAGACCTCCCGTTCCCCGGAGCGGACACTCTACCAATTGAGCTATCGGGGCCGGTATTGGGCGACAGGGCTTGAGATGTCATTTCATCTCAATGTCTGGTAAAAGTCCCACGAATTTGGAAGCGACGTCTCCAAAATGACCTATATAGTGTTGCGGCCCCCGCCCATCGGGGCTTGAAGAAATACATGGGCTGCATGATGCGTTGATAGTCAGCAATGGGTGTGGCTAAATTAATTTATTCAGCAGGATAAGGGTTGAGTCTCCAAAACGCGACTTATTAGTTTTTCTGGGTTTCTTCTTTTTCCGCCCAATTTTTTTCCAGATAAGTTCTGAGTAACCACCAGGAAGATTTCAAAATGCAAAAATCCGCCCAAATCTTTTACGGATGAGTTTTCAGTAACCGTCGAGTCGGAGCAATTAAGTGACAAATATATATATATTTTTTATTTATTTATTTATTTTCTGTCAACAGGGACCAACTCTTATAAAAGGAAAGAATTTGCTCCTCTTCAATTCATTCTTTCTACTATTTCTATCTATTATCGGTCGAATCAACATTGGAGTGCTTTCAATTCTAGTGTGATCGGTCATTGCCGATCCAGGTTTGCAGGATAAAAACATACACAGTAATCATGTAATAACGATATAGATCTTTAACCTGCACAGAATGTGCCTCCCTGCACGTGCAGGGGGTCCCAGTTAACGTCCCGATGCGGAGGACGATGCACTTTGTGGCATTCACCCGGAGCATGTTCGGACACCACAGTTTTATTACCGCTGCCGTGAATCAAACCGGGGGCCCCTAGCATCATAGGCAGGTGCACTTTACCATTGAGCTACCACGTTTGATTCAATGTCGAGTGCCGGCTCGGCCACTTTAATATGTATGTATATACAGGGGTTCATTCATTGTTCTTTCTTATTTCTGCTACAGCCTCGGGGTTTTAACGAGTATCCACAGTCTGTTTTGAGCAGAATATATATTCGCTTGTGGGTACTGCTGGTTAGAACCGCCTCGAGGTTTGGTTGTTTTGTTTGATTTGAGGTTTAACGTCCCCGTCAACGCTGTATAGGTCATTTTGGAGAAGTTGCTTCCAATTTTGTGGGACTTTTACCCAACATTGAGATAAAATGACATCTCAAGCCCTGTCGCCACCTAGAGGTTTTAACGAGTGTCCACAATCTCTGTTTTGAGCAGACTATAGATTGTGGGTACTGCTGGTTAGAACCGCATCGAGGTTTTAGCGAGTAACCACAATCTTCTTTTGAGCAGTACAGAAGCCTCCGTGGTGTAGTGGTTACGCTACTCGCCTAATAAACCAGGGATCGCAGGATCGATCCCGGGCTTCTCCAGACTTTCGGATGAGTCTTTAAACCGAGGTCCCGTCTCCGTATGACCTTAGCTGTTGGTGGGACGCAAAACCCAAACACTCTCTCTCTCTTTTTTGAGCAGTAATAAAATCGATTGCAACATAAACTGACAGCGCTATTGTCAATCATCTCAAATACCAGTTCAGAAGCACGTGATGGAAAGTTCAACACGGTGCTACAAAGCTTTCGGCACGTATTTGATATTCGTCTCAAACAACATCAGAAGTGCGTCTGGGAGAAGAGCGATTGCTAACTTGCCGATTGCGCTGTTGTATTACCCTGTGCATAAACCTCCGAATCTCACCAGCAGACAATTTTGATTGACAATTTTTAGATTTTATTGATTATAGAATGATCTCTCATTTCCTTTAAACAGCAGTGATGCAGGTTTCAGGAACAACATCTGTAGAACTCCTGTCCTTGTCTCAAATGGAATCTTCTTCCTTGTGTAATGCAGGAGTCCTTTTCAAAATTTGGGGGTGATTTATTATGTTTAAAATTTATATGGAAAATGGCAGAACATTTTACAAACAATGTAGTCCCAGATCAGACGTCAAGTTCTGCAGCATCTGATCTGGGCCTTCACTGTTTGCCAATCCCGGGTTGCCAGTATCCCATTCTAAGTGTTCGGCACAAACTGGGTTAAAATAGTATAATTTATTCCTATAAATTCACAAACTGCATGTAATTGTAAATGTTGATCAGATGGCTTCTTCAGAATCTACATTGTTTGAAAGTAAAGGCATATCCAGGCTCAGCAGGGCAAGGGTTAATTCGTTTGTTTGTGTTGAGATTTACATCCATGTCAACACTATTTAGGCATGCCAATACTATATGCTAGCTTGATTCTTTTCTGTGCCTTGGCTCAGAATTCATTTATTAATACTGTAATTAAATCTCTATAAGTGTATCTTGCATCACTGTTGTGTCCAACTGTTATTGGCCCACAGTTGGACAAGGCCTACTGTTCTTGCTGCAAGTATGGGTAGAGGGGGGAATGTTATTTCTTCTGTTTCTATATACACTTCCTTCCATTCCTTTGCCTCTTCTCCTCTGTCCCTCACTTACATATCCTCTACTATCTCTCCTACCTCTTTTCTCCGTTTCTCTGAGCGGACACAAAATGACCCACAAGGGTTGACGTGTCATTAAACCCAAAACAATCAATCAGTCAAATCTTTAGTTCATAGAGATGTAGATATGGTGGGTATTTAGTGGTACATTAGCTAAAGTCTCCCTTATTTTTCGATTAAAATGTATGGTGTGTATATATTCATTAAGAGCAAGGTGGTTCTAATAAATACCCACAACATATGTTTTATTGATAAGGATTTGTTTGTTTGGTTTGAGGTTTAGCGTCCCCGTCAACACTGTAAAGGTCATTTTGGGGACGTTGCTTCCAATTTTGTGGGACTTTTACCCGACATTGAGATGAAATGACATCTCAAGCCCTGTCGCCCAATGAAACCAATAGGGTTTATTAGCATGGACGGTCCGCCTCGCACCGCGGTTCCTGGACAGGCTTAGATCCTCTAAGCGGTTTACCAGTACTAGTGTGCGGGCCGGATTCAGCTCTGCGTGGAAGCATCATGCAGCCCATATATTTCTTCAAGCCCTAGGTCAAACACCTGGGTCCTAACCTCTAAGTGGCTTCTATTATACAATGAGAGCCAGAGTCACTGCGCAATTTAATATGTATACCTTCTGGCATAACAATATAAGTCACTTCACAGTTTGTTTTGAGTCCTACTGATTCATACTGTTATGCATAAGAATTTATTTTTCTGATTCCCACTTTCACCCCACTGTTGACCTAATAGTGCTATAAATATCTTGTTAATCTTCTTACAGAAGATTCTAGAAAACTGAGTCACAGATTAATTTCTATTTGTAAACAACATGTTTACAAGGAAAAGTACTTTGGAACCTTCCAGAAAGTTCAGGTTTGCATTATTTTTAGAAAATTATATCATCTTATTCCACAGCCCTCTGGAATGTTCTAGAGAAATCTTAGGGTCTATAAAAGAGCTTGATTTTTCTCATTGAATCAGACTTTGGAGTTTGATGTTTGGGCTTATAAGAAAAGTTATTTCTAAATTCTGTGTTGGATTGTTAAAGGATATTACTTTGCATTTTGGACTGTGAATTCTGTGGGATCAAGGAAAATAGATTCATTCAGGATAATTCATAACAGAGCTAAGTACATTTAATTTTCTAATTTCTACAGGTTAAAGTTAACTTGTAAATAAATTTTGTTAAATTTTTCCAAAAGGCTTGTTTGCTTCTTCTTTCTGCTACGCCTGGCTCGTAACAATACCATATTATGCAAGCAGTGACAGAGCTATGTATAATAGTCTATCTTCAACTGCCTGTTGATATTTTGACAGGTCTAAAACCTTGTTGTTTTTATTTAAATGTACAATTTCAAGGAGTAATTAAGATGTTTCTGTTTAACCCTTCAGAATTATCTTCTGCTTTTTGTTGGCTGGTTACTTTAAAGTAGAAGTAAAACAAAGATCAGGAATCGATACAATTAACTTACTCCACCCATCAAAGACACCAAAGGGAAAGAAACACAAACATTAAGCGACCAGACCATAATGGAAACCTAAACAAAGGAAGGCCATAAGGACAGTTACTTTCCCACAAAATGGCCATATGGCCATCCAAAATAAAAAGACACAAGTGATACACACAGTAAGTAACAAACACCAACATAAATAAACCGCCACAGAAGAACCGCCTTGGAACGGTCAGTGGAAAGATTTCCACTGGGGGGCTTAAATCGATTTAACGTGGCCACAATCCTTACTTCCGTCGCGATTTAGACAAATACTTTGTTCAGTCCGCATGAAGGCCTCCTAACTCATCAGTGCAACATCTCCGTGAACACAAAAAAAATCAAAGAACCACAGAGGTGAGACAACGGTGAGGACTCGACAGCATGAAACCACTGAAATGCTGGAGCAAAAGAAAACCAACAGTTAGACTCCGATGGGCCCGATCAGAGACAGAGCATCAGGCACCAACCAACATTACCAAGAATTAGATCTCTCTAATTCTCAATAAGCCTTTACGTTGGAGCCGTCATAGAATCTGAGGCCTGACCCACCGGCGTGCAATTAAAGAGGGAAGCAAAGTTGCCAACCGTGATTGGGTTAACTACCACGCATGCAGTCTGTGGTATAACGTACATGTTGTATCCAATCTTTTTATATCGAAGAAAGTTATTATTGCAAACAGTGTGGATCCAGATCAGACTGGTCCTCTTATGCCTTTTTTGTTTAAATTGAGATTTAACGTCCCAGTCAACACTATTTATGGGATTTTGAAGATGTTGTATCCAATTTTGTTGGAATTTTACACAACACTGAGAAGACATCTCAAGCCCTGCCACCCAATGAAACCAATATAGTTCATGTGCACAGACGGTCCAAATTGCACCACCTTGCCTGGGCAGGCTAGACCTAAAATAATATTATCCAACAGCCATTGTGTTCAGCAAGGAAAACCATTTTAGCAGCTTGTGTAAAAGGTCACCCAAGGAACATTTCAGTAAAATTATTTCGAAATCTAGCCACTGGCCTAGGAGAAGCTGTCATCTAAAGGCCTTTTCTATTTTTTAACTCTGGTGGCCATTTTGTTCATTGGAATAAAACCATTTTCGCAAGTTTGGATGAGGGTCACCCTAGGAACATTTCTGCAAAAGTATGGCAGCCATTTTGTTCAGCAAAGCAGAACAGTTTTAGCAACTTTGGTAGAGGGTCAGCCAAGGACTCTCTCTATGAAATTATTTCGAAATCAGGCCATTGGCCTAGGAGATGTCGTTTAAAGGTGTTTCTATTTTTAGCTCTGGTGGCCATTTTGTTCAGCGGAGTAGAACCATTTAAGCAATTTTGGTAGAGGGTCACCCGAGGAACATTTCTGTAAAATGATTTTGAAATCGGGCTATTGGCTTAGGAGTAGATATCGTTTAAAAGTTCTTCTTTTTTTATATCTGGTGGACATTTTGTTCAGCAGAGCAAAAACATTTTTTAGCTCTGGTGGCCATTTTGTTCAGCAAAATGAAACCGTTTTAGCAAATTTTGGTAGAGGGTCAGACAAGGACCCTCTATTTGAAATTATTTTCAAATCGGGCTATTGGCCTAGGAGGAGATGTGATTTAAAGTTTTTTTTTCAATTTTAAGCTCTGGTGGCCATTTTGTTCAGCCATACAGAACCATTTTAGCAATTTTGGTAGAGGGTCATCCGAGGAACATTTCTGTTAAATGATTTTGAAATCCGGCCATTGGCTTAGGAGGAGATATCGTTTTAAGGTTTTTCTATTTTTAGATGTGGCGGCCATTTTGTTAAGCAGAGCAGAACAATTTTAGCCATTTTGGTAAAGGGTCACCAAAGGAACATTTCTGTGAAATTATTTTGAAATCGGGACATTGGCCTAGGAGGAGATGACGTTTAAAGGTTTTTTTTTCTGTTTTTAGCTCTGGCAGCCATTTTATTCAGCGGAGCAAAACCATTTTAGCAATTTTGGTAGAGGGTTACCAGAGGAACATTTCTGTGAAATGATTTTGAAATCCGGCCATTTGCCTAGGAGGAGATGTCATTTAAAGAAATTGTTGACGGACGGACGGACGGACGGACGACGGACACAAAGTAATCACAATAGCTCATCTTGAGCACTTCGTGCTCAGGTGAGCTAATAATGAAAATTTGCTTTGGTTAACTCATTTTCCATGCAAACTTTTGTTTTAAACACGTTTTTCGCAAAAAAAAAAATATTGAAAAGGCTAAGATCATAAAATTACACTTAACCCAAAATTTCTTAAATTTGATGCATGTTACATTGCATTAGAAACATATGTGCCTATTCACACAAGAATTGAAACTTGAGTTTCCTCTGCTAAGAGAGTCAGGCGGTCACAAATGGACCCCTGATTCTTTGAAATCGTGTGCAAAATGCTACATTCAGTTGAAACTGCATAGAAATCTGTCTGTTTTTTCAAGAGATTTCAATAATTGAATGACAGATATAGAAATAACGATAGTTCGAAAATTGCTATATGTTATTTCAAGGATTATAGTCTGAGAATTTCCCAAATTAAATCCTTGCTTGTAATGCAAGATATAGAGGATATTTGATTTTAACTCACCTGAGCTTAAGGCTCTGGGGAGTTATTGTGATCACTCACCGTCCGTCGTCGTCGTCCGTTCGTCCGTCCGTCCACAATTTCTTCAAACAACATCTCCTTCTAAACCACTGAACAGATTCTAACCAAACTAGGCAAAAATGATCCTTAGGTGGTCGTCTTTCAAAGTTGTTCAAAGAATTTAATTCCATATAGAACTCTGTTTGCCATGGCAATGAAAAGGGAAACATAAGAAAAAAAAATCTTCTTCTTTGAAGCCAGAAGGCCTAGGTCTTAAATGCCCCTGCGCCTGGGCCCACTGGTTTTACATTATAGGGAAAACCTATAAAATATTGTTCAAATTATAGCCCTGGGGCTAAAAACGGCCCCGCCCCGGGGCACACTTGTTTTATTTAGGCTTATAAAGGGAAAACATATAAAAATCTTCTTCTCTGAAACCAGAAGGACCAGGTCTTTGATATTTGGTATGACGCTTCATCTAGTGAACCTCTACATGTACCAAGATTGTTCAAATTAAAGCTCTGGGGCCAAAAACGCCCTCGCATCGGGGCCCACTGGTTAGCTCCACTGGCCGAACGCCAGCGGGGCTATTGTCATGGCCCTGTGTCCGTCGTGCGTCCGTGCGTCCAGTCGTCCGTGAGTTTACTTTTTTCTTTAAACATCTTCTCCTCCTAAACTACTGGGCCAATTGTAACCAAACTTCACAGGAATGTTCCTTACTTAGTCCTCTTCTAAATTCCTTTAAAGAATTTTGTTACACCCAAAACTCTGGTTGCCATGGCAACAAAACCACCAAAAAATGAAAAATCTTTAAAAATCTTCTCCTCCAAAACCATTTCATTTTTATTTTGCATGAATGTTCCCTGGGTGGACCCCTTTCAGATTTCTTGAAGAAATTTTGATCCTACAAAAAAACATGGCCGCCATGGGCGGGGGTTATTTTCACTATTTAACATAAAGTGTAATGCTAAAAAATCTTCTTCTGCAAAAAAGTACTTGTGAGATTTCATTGTAATTTTGCATGAATGGGTGGACCTTTGTCAGATTCGTTGAAAAAAATTTGATCTGACAAAAAACATGGCCGCCATGGGCGAGGCTTATTTTTCACTATATAACATATAGTGTAATGCTGAAAATATCTTCTTCTGCAAAAGTTCTTGTTTTATTTAATAGTTATTTCACGTGTGTGTTTCTTTCCCTTTGGTGTCTCTGATGGGAGCTGTTGTATCGATTCCTGATCATTGTCTTCACTTCTATCTCTTATTCTTTAACGCAATGTCTCTGGAACATAAATTCTATAATATTTCAGAGAGGAAAGGAATAAAGGAAGCATTAAGAACAGAAATTCTGAAGCAAAGGCAAAAACGGCCCGAACAAAGACGGAATGATGACGGATTTTTGGATTTTATGCAAGCATCTGTTTTCTCTATAATGCAACAGATTCACTATTGTAGTATCTAAAAAATTTCTCCTTGACAATAAGGTGATGTTTAATATATATAATTCTTCCTGATGCTCGGGACTTCCGTGGAGTGTGGGCCATGTTTGCTGGTGTTGGCTCGGTGGGAGACGTCTATAAGTCAGGCGTTTCTTGCCTGATGCCTCCAGTTGACCTTTCTCATGAGCTACGTGTGTGCTCGGTGTGTGCTCGGAGGGGATGTGCTTGTATTTGCCTGGTCTTGTCCGTCATCCGTTTCGGTTTCAAAACTTTGGGGTTGAGACATACTGATGAAGATTAAATATCAGAAAGGTCTCTGTGTCACTACATTAGGTATAGTAACGCCTTAATTGCAATCACTGGGTCGGCATCTCTGCAGGTGGATGGTTCGTTCGTCCCCGAGGGTATCATCAGCTCAGTATCAGCTCCTTAGTGCTGAGATTGATACTATGGTTTTGACGTCCGTAAATAACTATATTATATCTTTAATTTTTGCAGTATAAATTTCTATTTTTTTTTCTAAAACTAAGACTGACTTGTTAGGTTGGACATGTATCTTAGCCGATTCGGTTGCCACTTTTTTGTAATATTTAAATTTTTGCAAGTCTCGCTACTTTGGACATCTCTTTCCTTATGCCCGGGACTTCCGTGGAGTGTGGGCCATGTTTGCTGATGTTGGCTCGGTGGGAGACGCCTATAAGTCCGCGGGTAGGCGTCTCTTGTCTGATGTCTCCAGTTGACCTGTCTCATGAGCTACGTCGGTCAGTGTGTGCTCGGATGGGGATGTGCTGTGTTTGCCGGGTCTTGTCCGTCATCCGTTTTGATTTCAAAACTTTGGGGTTGAGACACACTGATGAAGATTAAATATCAGAAAGGCCTCTGTGCCACTAAATTTGGTATAGTTACGCCTTAATAATACCAAACTTTGTCACTCATATTATAATTTCAATGAATTATTGATTTTATTCATATATGTAAGTTTTTACGCATACTTAAAATCTTAGATTTGGTAGTGTGCACTGTTACAACGCATAATGTAGTAATGTAGTAATTACTACATTTTGATTTTTTTTACTACATTATGCGTTGGCATAGTCGACGCGAAATAAAGTAAAAAAATTATTTCATTTCGCGTTGATATGCACCATATCGACGCATAATGAAGTAATGATGGTAGAACATAACTGTCTTCGAAAAGACTTAGGAAGCAATACAGTTAAATTCCTACAATTTAGACCACATTTGAGACGGTTCAAAAGTGGTCTTTAAGACCACAGTTGAACAGTCCAAAAGACGGTCTTCCACAAAAGCACACTGAAGGTCAAAATCACAAAGAAAAAGGTTTATTGGGCGGCATCTCAATGTCGGGTAAAAGTCCCATGAAATTGGAAGCAACGTCTCCAAAATGACCTAAATAGTGTTGACGGGGACGTTAAACCTCAAATCAAACAAATCAAACAAAAGACAGACAGGCAGACAGACAGACAGACAGACAGACAGACAGACAGACAGAATGGACAAAAACTATATACCCCCTTGCATACTTCGTATGCCGGGGGTATAAATAGATGGGCTGCACGATGCTTCCACGCAGAGCTGATACCGCCCGTACATGAGTCCTCGTAATCTGGTTAGAAGGTCTAAGCCTGTCCAGGAAAACTGCTGCGAGTCGGCCCATCCATGCATATAAACCCTATTGCTTTTAATTGGACGGCAGCGATTGAGATGTCATTTCATCTCAATATCGGGTAAAAGTCCTATAAAATTTGAAGCAATGTCTCCAAAACGACCTAAATAGTCTTGACGGGAACGTTAAACCTCAAATCAAACAAACAAACTGTTGACGCATAATGAAGTAAAATTAAGTATGCCACCCATCGCCGCAAAATGAAATAATTCTTTCATTTTGCTCAAACCTCTTAGTATCGACGCATAATGAAGTAAAAACGACATTTTATTTCATTTCGCGTCGACTATGCCAACGCATAATGTAGTAAAAATTTCAAAATGAAGAAATTACTACATTACTACATTATGCGTCGTAACAGTGCACTCATGAACACCTCCAGATTTTCAAAGGCTCGTATAAAACGTTCGATGTTGACTTGAAATATTATGACGATATACAGGAAGGTGAATTTGGTGTGATTTTCGTTTTTCGTTTTTCGATATTCATTTTCAGGTGAAGTTGGTGTGATTTTCGTTTTTCGTTTTTAGATATTCATTTTCAGGTGAAGTTGGTTTGATTTTCGTTTTTCGTTTTTCGATATTCATTTTCAGGTGAAGTTGGTTTGATTTTCGTTTTTCGATATTCGAATTGAGGCCGAATATCGTATTTTGACATTCAAAATCCTAGTTTGACATTCGATTTGGCGAAGAAAATCGTATTTTGACATTCAAAATCCTAGTTTGACATTCGATTTGGCGCTGAATATCGTATTTTGACATTCAAAATCCTAGTTTGACATTCGATTTGGCGAAGAAAATCGAATTTTGACATTCAAAATCCTAGTTTGACATTCGATTTGGCGCTGAATATCATATTTTGACATTCAAAATCCTAGTTTGACATTCGATTTGGCGAAGAAAATCGTAGTTTGACATTCAAAATCCTAGTTTGACATTCGATTTGGCGAAGAAAATCGTAGTTTGACATTCAAAATCCTAGTTTGACATTCGATTTGGCGCTGAATATCGTATTTTGACATTCAAAATCCTAGTTTGACATTCGATTTGGCGAAGAAAATCGTATTTTGACATTCAAAATCCTAGTTTGACATTCGATTTGGCGAAGAAAATCGTAGTTTGACATTCAAAATCCTAGTTTGACATTCGATTTGGCGAAGAAAATCGTAGTTTGACATTCAAAATCCTAGTTTGACATTCGATTTGGCGAAGAAAATCGTAGTTTGACATTCAAAATCCTAGTTTGACATTCGATTTGGCGAAGAAAATCGTAGTTTGACATTCAAAATCCTAGTTTGACATTCGATTTGGCGCTGAATATCGTATTTTGACATTCAAAATCCTAGTTTGACATTCGATTTGGCGAAGAAAATCGTATTTTGACATTCAAAATCCTAGTTTGACATTCGATTTGGCGAAGAAAATCGTAGTTTGACATTCAAAATCCTAGTTTGACATTCGATTTGGCGCTGAATATCGTATTTTGACATTCAAAATCCTAGTTTGACATTCGATTTGGCGAAGAAAATCGTATTTTGACATTCAAAATCCTAGTTTGACATTCGATTTGGCGAAGAAAATCGTATTTTGACATTCAAAATCCTAGTTTGACATTCGATTTGGCGAAGAAAATCGTAGTTTGACATTCAAAATCCTAGTTTGACATTCGATTTGGCGAAGAAAATCGTAGTTTGACATTCAAAATCCTAGTTTGACATTCGATTTGGCGCTGAATATCGTATTTTGACATTCAAAATCCTAGTTTGACATTCGATTTGGCGCTGAATATCGTATTTTGACATTCAAAATCCTAGTTTGACATTCGATTTGGCGAAGAAAATCATATTTTGACATTCAAAATCCTAGTTTGACATTCGATTTGGCGAAGAAAATCGTATTTTGACATTCAAAATCCTAGTTTGACATTCGATTTGGCGAAGAAAATCGTATTTTGACATTCAAAATCCTAGTTTGACATTCGATTTGGCGAAGAAAATCGTAGTTTGACATTCAAAATCCTAGTTTGACATTCGATTTGGCGCTGAATATCGTATTTTGACATTCAAAATCCTAGTTTGACATTCGATTTGGCGCTGAATATCGTATTTTGACATTCAAAATCCTAGTTTGACATTCGATTTGGGGAAGAAAATCGTATTTTGACATTCAAAATCCTAGTTTGACATTCGATTTGGCGAAGAAAATCGTAGTTTGACATTCAAAATCCTAGTTTGACATTCGATTTGGCGAAGAAAATCGTAGTTTGACATTCAAAATCCTGGTTTGACATTCGATTTGGCGCTGAATATCGTATTTTGACATTCAAAATCCTAGTTTGACATTCGATTTGGCGCTGAATATCGTATTTTGACATTCAAAATCCTAGTTTGACATTCGATTTGGCGAAGAAAATCGTATTTTGACATTCAAAATCCTAGTTTGACATTCGATTTGGCGAAGAAAATCGTATTTTGACATTCAAAATCCTAGTTTGACATTCGATTTGGCGAAGAAAATCGTATTTTGACATTCAAAATCCTAGTTTGACATTCGATTTGGCGAAGAAAATCGTAGTTTGACATTCAAAATCCTAGTTTGACATTCGATTTGGCGCTGAATATCGTATTTTGACATTCAAAATCCTAGTTTGACATTCGATTTGGCGAAGAAAATCGTATTTTGACATTCAAAATCCTAGTTTGACATTCGATTTGGCGAAGAAAATCGTAGTTTGACATTCAAAATCCTAGTTTGACATTCGATTTGGCGCTGAATATCGTATTTTGACATTCAAAATCCTAGTTTGACATTCGATTTGGCGAAGAAAATCGTATTTTGACATTCAAAATCCTAGTTTGACATTCGATTTGGCGAAGAAAATCGTAGTTTGACATTCAAAATCCTAGTTTGACATTCGATTTGGCGAAGAAAATCGTAGTTTGACATTCAAAATCCTAGTTTGACATTCGATTTGGCGCTGAATATCGTATTTTGACATTCAAAATCCTAGTTTGACATTCGATTTGGCGCTGAATATCGTATTTTGACATTCAAAATCCTAGTTTGACATTCGATTTGGCGAAGAAAATCGTAATTTGACATTCAAAATCCTAGTTTGACATTCGATTTGGCGAAGAAAATCGTATTTTGACATTCAAAATCCTAGTTTGACATTCGATTTGGCGAAGAAAATCGTATTTTGACATTCAAAATCCTAGTTTGACATTCGATTTGGCGAAGAAAATCGTAGTTTGACATTCAAAATCCTAGTTTGACATTCGATTTGGCGCTGAATATCGTATTTTGACATTCAAAATCCTAGTTTGACATTCGATTTGGCGAAGAAAATCGTATTTTGACATTCAAAATCCTAGTTTGACATTCGATTTGGCGAAGAAAATCGTAGTTTGACATTCAAAATCCTAGTTTGACATTCGATTTGGCGAAGAAAATCGTAGTTTGACATTCAAAATCCTAGTTTGACATTCGATTTGGCGAAGAAAATCGTAGTTTGACATTCAAAATCCTAGTTTGACATTCGATTTGGCGCTGAATATCGTATTTTGACATTCAAAATCCTAGTTTGACATTCGATTTGGCGCTGAATATCGTATTTTTACATTCAAAATCCTAGTTTGACATTCGATTTGGCGAAGAAAATCGTATTTTGACATTCAAAATCCTAGTTTGACATTCGATTTGGCGAAGAAAATCGTATTTTGACATTCAAAATCCTAGTTTGACATTCGATTTGGCGAAGAAAATCGTATTTTGACATTCAAAATCCTAGTTTGACATTCGATTTGGCGAAGAAAATCGTAGTTTGACATTCAAAATCCTAGTTTGACATTCGATTTGGCGCTGAATATCGTATTTTGACATTCAAAATCCTAGTTTGATATTCGATTTGGCGAAGAAAATCGTATTTTGACATTCAAAATCCTAGTTTGACATTCGATTTGGCGAAGAAAATCGTAGTTTGACATTCAAAATCGTAGTTTGACATTCGATTTGGCGAAGAAAATCGTAGTTTGACATTCAAAATCCTAGTTTGACATTCGATTTGGCGAAGAAAATCGTAGTTTGACATTCAAAATCCTAGTTTGACATTCGATTTGGCGCTGAATATCGTATTTTGACATTCAAAATCCTAGTTTGACATTCGATTTGGCAAAGAAAATCGTATTTTGACATTCAAAATCCTAGTTTGACATTCGATTTGGGGAAGAAAATCGTATTTTGACATTCAAAATCCTAGTTTGACATTCGATTTGGGGAAGAAAATCGTAGTTTGACATTCAAAATCCTAGTTTGACATTCGATTTGGCGAAGAAAATCGTATTTTGACATTCAAAATCCTAGTTTGACATTCGATTTGGCGAAGAAAATCGTAGTTTGACATTCAAAATCCTAGTTTGACATTCGATTTGGCGCTGAATATCGTATTTTGACATTCAAAATCCTAGTTTGACATTCGATTTGGTGCTGAATATCGTATTTTGACATTCAAAATCCTAGTTTGACATTCGATTTGGCGAAGAAAATCGTATTTTGACATTCAAAATCCTAGTTTGACATTCGATTTGGCGAAGAAAATCGTATTTTGACATTCAAAATCCTAGTTTGACATTCGATTTGGCGAAGAAAATCGTATTTTGACATTCAAAATCCTAGTTTGACATTCGATTTGGCGAAGAAAATCGTAGTTTGACATTCAAAATCCTAGTTTGACATTCGATTTGGCGCTGAATATCGTATTTTGACATTCAAAATCCTAGTTTGACATTCGATTTGGCGAAGAAAATCGTAGTTTGACATTCAAAATCCTAGTTTGACATTCGATTTGGCGAAGAAAATCGTAGTTTGACATTCAAAATCCTAGTTTGACATTCGATTTGGCGAAGAAAATCGTAGTTTGACATTCAAAATCCTAGTTTGACATTCGATTTGGCGCTGAATATCGTATTTTGACATTCAAAATCCTAGTTTGACATTCCATTTGGCGCTGAATATCGTATTTTGACATTCAAAATCCTAGTTTGACATTCGATTTGGCGCTGAATATCGTATTTTGACATTCAAAATCCTAGTTTGACATTCGATTTGGCAAAGAAAATCGTATTTTGACATTCAAAATCCTAGTTTGACATTCGATTTGGCGAAGAAAATCGTAGTTTGACATTCAAAATCCTTGTTTGACATTCGATTTGGCGCTGAATATCGTATTTTGACATTCAAAATCCTAGTTTGACATTCGATTTGGCGCTGAATATCGTATTTTGACATTCAAAATCCTAGTTTGACATTCGATTTGGCAAAGAAAATCGTATTTTGACATTCAAAATCCTAGTTTGACATTCGATTTGGCGAAGAAAATCGTATTTTGACATTCAAAATCCTAGTTTGACATTCGATTTGGCGAAGAAAATCGTATTTTGACATTCAAAATCCTAGTTTGACATTCGATTTGGCGAAGAAAATCGTATTTTGACATTCAAAATCCTAGTTTGACATTCGATTTGGCGAAGAAAATCGTAGTTTGACATTCAAAATCCTAGTTTGACATTCGATTTGGCGCTGAATATCGTATTTTGACATTCAAAATCCTAGTTTGACATTCGATTTGGCGAAGAAAATCGTAGTTTGACATTCAAAATCCTAGTTTGACATTCGATTTGGCGAAGAAAATCGTAGTTTGACATTCAAAATCCTAGTTTGACATTCGATTTGGCGAAGAAAATCGTAGTTTGACATTCAAAATCCTAGTTTGACATTCGATTTGGCGCTGAATATCGTAGTTTGACATTCAAAATCCTAGTTTGACATTCGATTTGGCGAAGAAAATCGTATTTTGACATTCAAAATCCTAGTTTGACATTCGATTTGGCGAAGAAAATCGTAGTTTGACAATCAAAATCCTAGTTTGACATTCGATTTGGCGAAGAAAATCGTATTTTGACATTCAAAATCCTAGTTTGACATTCGATTTGGCGCTGAATATCGTATTTTGACATTCAAAATCCTAGTTTGACATTCGATTTGGCGAAGAAAATCGTATTTTGACATTCAAAATCCTAGTTTGACATTCGATTTGGCGAAGAAAATCGTAGTTTGACAATCAAAATCCTAGTTTGACATTCGATTTGGCGAAGAAAATCGTATTTTGACATTCAAAATCCTAGTTTGACATTCGATTTGGCGCTGAATATCGTATTTTGACATTCAAAATCCTAGTTTGACATTCGATTTGGCGAAGAAAATCGTATTTTGACATTCAAAATCCTAGTTTGACATTCGATTTGGCGAAGAAAATCGTATTTTGACATTCAAAATCCTAGTTTGACATTCGATTTGGCGAAGAAAATCGTATTTTGACATTCAAAATCTTAGTTTGACATTCGATTTGGCGAAGAAAATCGTAGTTTGACATTCAAAATCCTAGTTTGACATTCGATTTGGCGCTGAATATCGTATTTTGACATTCAAAATCCTAGTTTGACATTCGATTTGGCGAAGAAAATCGTATTTTGACATTCAAAATCCTAGTTTGACATTCGATTTGGCGAAGAAAATCGTATTTTGACATTCAAAATCCTAGTTTGACATTCGATTTGGCGAAGAAAATCGTAGTTTGACATTCAAAATCCTAGTTTGACATTCGATTTGGCGAAGAAAATCGTAGTTTGACATTCAAAATCCTAGTTTGACATTCGATTTGGCGCTGAATATCGTATTTTGACATTCAAAATCCTAGTTTGACATTCGATTTGGCAAAGAAAATCGTATTTTGACATTCAAAATCCTAGTTTGACATTCGATTTGGGGAAGAAAATCGTATTTTGACATTCAAAATCCTAGTTTGACATTCGATTTGGGGAAGAAAATCGTAGTTTGACATTCAAAATCCTAGTTTGACATTCGATTTGGCGAAGAAAATCGTATTTTGACATTCAAAATCCTAGTTTGACATTCGATTTGGCGAAGAAAATCGTAGTTTGACATTCAAAATCCTAGTTTGACATTCGATTTGGCGCTGAATATCGTATTTTGACATTCAAAATCCTAGTTTGACATTCGATTTGGTGCTGAATATCGTATTTTGACATTCAAAATCCTAGTTTGACATTCGATTTGGCGAAGAAAATCGTATTTTGACATTCAAAATCCTAGTTTGACATTCGATTTGGCGAAGAAAATCGTATTTTGACATTCAAAATCCTAGTTTGACATTCGATTTGGCGAAGAAAATCGTATTTTGACATTCAAAATCCTAGTTTGACATTCGATTTGGCGAAGAAAATCGTAGTTTGACATTCAAAATCCTAGTTTGACATTCGATTTGGCGCTGAATATCGTATTTTGACATTCAAAATCCTAGTTTGACATTCGATTTGGCGAAGAAAATCGTAGTTTGACATTCAAAATCCTAGTTTGACATTCGATTTGGCGAAGAAAATCGTAGTTTGACATTCAAAATCCTAGTTTGACATTCGATTTGGCGAAGAAAATCGTAGTTTGACATTCAAAATCCTAGTTTGACATTCGATTTGGCGCTGAATATCGTATTTTGACATTCAAAATCCTAGTTTGACATTCCATTTGGCGCTGAATATCGTATTTTGACATTCAAAATCCTAGTTTGACATTCGATTTGGCGCTGAATATCGTATTTTGACATTCAAAATCCTAGTTTGACATTCGATTTGGCAAAGAAAATCGTATTTTGACATTCAAAATCCTAGTTTGACATTCGATTTGGCGAAGAAAATCGTAGTTTGACATTCAAAATCCTTGTTTGACATTCGATTTGGCGCTGAATATCGTATTTTGACATTCAAAATCCTAGTTTGACATTCGATTTGGCGCTGAATATCGTATTTTGACATTCAAAATCCTAGTTTGACATTCGATTTGGCAAAGAAAATCGTATTTTGACATTCAAAATCCTAGTTTGACATTCGATTTGGCGAAGAAAATCGTATTTTGACATTCAAAATCCTAGTTTGACATTCGATTTGGCGAAGAAAATCGTATTTTGACATTCAAAATCCTAGTTTGACATTCGATTTGGCGAAGAAAATCGTATTTTGACATTCAAAATCCTAGTTTGACATTCGATTTGGCGAAGAAAATCGTAGTTTGACATTCAAAATCCTAGTTTGACATTCGATTTGGCGCTGAATATCGTATTTTGACATTCAAAATCCTAGTTTGACATTCGATTTGGCGAAGAAAATCGTAGTTTGACATTCAAAATCCTAGTTTGACATTCGATTTGGCGAAGAAAATCGTAGTTTGACATTCAAAATCCTAGTTTGACATTCGATTTGGCGAAGAAAATCGTAGTTTGACATTCAAAATCCTAGTTTGACATTCGATTTGGCGCTGAATATCGTAGTTTGACATTCAAAATCCTAGTTTGACATTCGATTTGGCGAAGAAAATCGTATTTTGACATTCAAAATCCTAGTTTGACATTCGATTTGGCGAAGAAAATCGTAGTTTGACAATCAAAATCCTAGTTTGACATTCGATTTGGCGAAGAAAATCGTATTTTGACATTCAAAATCCTAGTTTGACATTCGATTTGGCGCTGAATATCGTATTTTGACATTCAAAATCCTAGTTTGACATTCGATTTGGCGAAGAAAATCGTATTTTGACATTCAAAATCCTAGTTTGACATTCGATTTGGCGAAGAAAATCGTAGTTTGACAATCAAAATCCTAGTTTGACATTCGATTTGGCGAAGAAAATCGTATTTTGACATTCAAAATCCTAGTTTGACATTCGATTTGGCGCTGAATATCGTATTTTGACATTCAAAATCCTAGTTTGACATTCGATTTGGCGAAGAAAATCGTATTTTGACATTCAAAATCCTAGTTTGACATTCGATTTGGCGAAGAAAATCGTATTTTGACATTCAAAATCCTAGTTTGACATTCGATTTGGCGAAGAAAATCGTATTTTGACATTCAAAATCTTAGTTTGACATTCGATTTGGCGAAGAAAATCGTAGTTTGACATTCAAAATCCTAGTTTGACATTCGATTTGGCGCTGAATATCGTATTTTGACATTCAAAATCCTAGTTTGACATTCGATTTGGCGAAGAAAATCGTATTTTGACATTCAAAATCCTAGTTTGACATTCGATTTGGCGAAGAAAATCGTATTTTGACATTCAAAATCCTAGTTTGACATTCGATTTGGCGAAGAAAATCGTAGTTTGACATTCAAAATCCTAGTTTGACATTCGATTTGGCGAAGAAAATCGTAGTTTGACATTCAAAATCCTAGTTTGACATTCGATTTGGCGCTGAATATCGTATTTTGACATTCAAAATCCTAGTTTGACATTCGATTTGGCGCTGAATATCGTATTTTGACATTCAAAATCCTAGTTTGACATTCGATTTGGCGAAGAAAATCGTATTTTGACATTCAAAATCCTAGTTTGACATTCGATTTGGCGAAGAAAATCGTATTTTGACATTCAAAATCCTAGTTTGACATTCGATTTGGCGAAGAAAATCGTATTTTGACATTCAAAATCCTAGTTTGACATTCGATTTGGCGAAGAAAATCGTAGTTTGACATTCAAAATCCTAGTTTGACATTCGATTTGGCGCTGAATATCGTATTTTGACATTCAAAATCCTAGTTTGACATTCGATTTGGCGCTGAATATCGTATTTTGACATTCAAAATCCTAGTTTGACATTCGATTTGGCGAAGAAAATCGTATTTTGACATTCAAAATCCTAGTTTGACATTCGATTTGGCGAAGAAAATCGTAGTTTGACATTCAAAATCCTAGTTTGACATTCGATTTGGCGCTGAATATCGTATTTTGACATTCAAAATCCTAGTTTGACATTCGATTTGGCGAAGAAAATCGTATTTTGACATTCGAAATCCTAGTTTGACATTCGATTTGGCGAAGAAAATCGTAGTTTGACATTCAAAATCCTAGTCTGACATTCGATTTGGCGAAGAAAATCGTAGTTTGACATTCAAAATCCTAGTTTGACATTCGATTTGGCGCTGAATATCGTATTTTGACATTCAAAATCCTAGTTTGACATTCGATTTGGCGCTGAATATCGTATTTTGACATTCAAAATCCTAGTTTGACATTCGATTTGGCGAAGAAAATCGTATTTTGACATTCAAAATCCTAGTTTGACATTCGATTTGGCGAAGAAAATCGTATTTTGACATTCAAAATCCTAGTTTGACATTCGATTTGGCGAAGAAAATCGTATTTTGACATTCAAAATCCTAGTTTGACATTCGATTTGGCGAAGAAAATCGTATTTTGACATTCAAAATCCTAGTTTGACATTCGATTTGGCGAAGAAAATCGTAGTTTGACATTCAAAATCCTAGTTTGACATTCGATTTGGCGCTGAATATCGTATTTTGACATTCAAAATCCTAGTTTGACATTCGATTTGGCGAAGAAAATCGTATTTTGACATTCAAAATCCTAGTTTGACATTCGATTTGGCGAAGAAAATCGTAGTTTGACATTCAAAATCCTAGTTTGACATTCGATTTGGCGAAGAAAATCGTAGTTTGACATTCAAAATCCTAGTTTGACATTCGATTTGGCGCTGAATATCGTATTTTGACATTCAAAATCCTAGTTTGACATTCGATTTGGCGAAGAAAATCGTAGTTTGACATTCAAAATCCTAGTTTGACATTCGATTTGGCGAAGAAAATCGTATTTTGACATTCAAAATCCTAGTTTGACATTCGATTTGGCGAAGAAAATCGTAGTTTGACATTCAAAATCCTAGTTTGACATTCGATTTGGCGAAGAAAATCGTAGTTTGACATTCAAAATCCTAGTTTGACATTCGATTTGGCGCTGAATATCGTATTTTGACATTCAAAATCCTAGTTTGACATTCGATTTGGCGCTGTATATCGTATTTTGACATTCAAAATCCTAGTTTGACATTCGATTTGGCGAAGAAAATCGAATTTTGACATTCAAAATCCTAGTTTGACATTCGATTTGGCGAAGAAAATCGTATTTTCACATTCAAAATCCTAGTTTGACATTCGATTTGGCGCTGAATATCGTATTTTGACATTTAAAATGCTAGTTTGACATTCGATTTGGCGCTGAATATCGTATTTTGACATTCAAAATCCTAGTTTGACATTCGATTTGGCGAAGAAAATCGTATTTTGACATTCAAAATCCTAGTTTGACATTCGATTTGGCGCTGAATATCGTATTTTGACATTCAAAATCCTAGTTTGACATTCGATTTGGCGCTGAATATCGTATTTTGACATTCAAAATTCTAGTTTGACATTCGATTTGGCGAAGAAATTTGTATTTTGACATTCAAAATCCTAGTTTGACATTCGATTTGGCGAAGAAAATCGTAGTTTGACATTCAAAATCCTAGTTTTACATTCGATTTGGCGAAGAAAATCGTAGTTTGACATTCAAAATCCTAGTTTGACATTCGATTTGGCGAAGAAAATCGTAGTTTGACATTCAAAATCCTAGTTTGACATTCGATTTGGCGCTGAATATCGTATTTTGACATTCAAAATCCTAGTTTGACATTCGATTTGGCGCTGAATATCGTATTTTGACATTCAAAATCCTTGTTTGACATTCGATTTGGCGCTGAATATCGTATTTTGACATTCAAAATCCTAGTTTGACATTCTATTTGGCGAAGAAAATCGTATTTTGACATTCAAAATCCTAGTTTGACATTCGATTTGGCGCTGAATATCGTATTTTGACATTTAAAATCCTAGTTTGACATTCGATTTGGCGCTGAATATCGTATTTTGACATTCAAAATCCTAGTTTGACATTCGATTTGGCGAAGAAAATCGAATTTTGACATTCAAAATCCTAGTTTGACATTCGATTTGGCGCTGAATATCGTATTTTGACATTCAAAATCCTAGTTTGACATTCGATTTGGCGCTGAATATCGTATTTTGACATTCAAAATCCTAGTTTGACATTCGATTTGGCGAAGAAAATCGTATTTTGACATTCAAAATCCTAGTTTGACATTCGATTTGGCGCTGAATATCGTATTTTGACATTCAAAATCCTAGTTTGACATTCGATTTGGCGCTGAATATCGTATTTTGACATTCAAAATCCTAGTTTGACATTCGATTTGGCGAAGAAAATCGAATTTTGACATTCAAAATCCTAGTTTGACATTCGATTTGGCGAAGAAAATCGTATTTTCACATTCAAAATCCTAGTTTGACATTCGATTTGGCGCTGAATATGGTATTTTGACATTTAAAATCCTAGTTTGACATTCGATTTGGCGCTGAATATCGTATTTTGACATTCAAAATCCTAGTTTGACATTCGATTTGGCGAAGAAAATCGTATTTTGACATTCAAAATCCTAGTTTGACATTCGATTTGGCGCTGAATATCGTATTTTGACATTCAAAATCCTAGTTTGACATTCGATTTGGCGCTGAATATCGTATTTTGACATTCAAAATTCTAGTTTGACATTCGATTTGGCGAAGAAATTTGTATTTTGACATTCAAAATCCTAGTTTGACATTCGATTTGGCGCTGAATATCGTATTTTGACATTCAAAATCCTAGTTTGACATTCGATTTGGCGAAGAAAATCGTATTTTGACATTCAAAATTCTAGTTTGACATTCGAATTGGGTCCGAATATCGTATTTTTGAAATTCAAAATCCCATTCTGACATTCTATTTGGCTGTACTGGGCCCCTTTGAGCGTGACCTTGATCCCCAAGGTCAAAGGTCAAAAAGTAGGACATGGGCATATCTTCTAAACCGTTGGAGTTACACTTCTGAAACTTGGTCATTGGATGGTCCTTGGAATTTAGAGTGTACCGGGCCCCTTTGAGCGTGACCTTGATCCTCAAGGTCAAAGGTCAAAAAGTAGTACATGGTCATATCTTCTAAACCGTTGGAATAACACTTCTGAAACTTGGTCATTGGATGGTCCTTGGAATGTAGAATGTACTGGGCCCCTTTGAGTGCATGCTTGGCACCAAGGTCAAAGGTCAAAAAGTAGGACATGGTCATATCTTCTAAACCGTTGGCGTTACACTTTTGAAATTTGGTCATTGGATAGTCCTTGAAATGTAGGGTGTACTGGGCCCCTTTGAGTACGACTTTGACCCCCAAGGTCAAAGGTCAACAACTAGGACATGTTGATATCTTCTAAACCGTTGGAGTTACACTCCTGAAACTTGGTCATTAGATGGTCCTTAGAATGTCGAGTGTACTGGGCCCTTTTGAGTGTGACTTTGATCTCCAAAGTCACGGGTCAAAAAGGAGGACATGGTCATATCTTCTTAACCGGTGGAGTTACACTTCTGAAACTTGGCCATTGGATTGTCATTGGAATGTATGGTGTACTGGGCCCCTTTAAGTGTGACCTTGACCCCCAAGGTCAAAGGTCAAAAAGCTGGCCATGGTCAGATCTTCTAAACCTTTGGAGTTACAATTCTGAAACTTGGTCATTGGATGGTCTTTGGAATTCGGAGTGTAGTATCCAAATTATGATTTGACCCCCTAGGGTTATGTAGAGCCGATCGTCCGCTTCAGAAGGGCGAAAATTGTGTTTTGTATTTAACAGAGAGAGAGAGAGAGAGAGAGAGAGAGAGACAGAGAGAGAGAGAGAGAGAGAGAGAGTTCAACAAGTATAGTAACGTAACAACACAAAGGACACACTCAAATGAGTCGCCCTCGTCCACCGGGGACCTAAGAAATAGATGAGCTACATGATGCTCCCACGCAGAGCTGAATCCGACCGCAAACGAATACTGGTAAACCGCTTAGACGATCTAAGCCTGCCCAGGCAAAGCGGTACGGACCATGCTTATAAACATCGGACGACAGGCTTTTAGACGTCATTTTATCTCAATGTCGGGTAAAACTCACACAAAATCGGAAACAACGCCTCCAAAATGACCTATATTAAGTCCCCACCCATCGAGGCTTAAAGAAATATATGGGCTGCACGATGCTTCCACGCAGAGCTGATCGCGACCGAACATTAGTACTGGTAATCTGCTTAGAAGGCCTAAGCCTGCCCAGGAAAACTGCTGCGAGTCGGCCCGACCATGCATATAAACCCTTTTGGTTTTATATGACGGCAGGGATTGAGAAGTCATTTCATCTCAATTTTGGATAGAAGTCTCACAAAATGGGAAGCAACGTCTTCAAAATGACCTAAATAGTGTTGACGGGGACGTTAAACCTCAAATCAAACACAATGACCTATACAGTGTTGACGGGGACGTTAAACCTCAAATCAAACAAAACAAAACACTCCAATGCGGTGTCTGATTATGCTCGTTGATTATAGATGATTTTCTAGTGTTCGTTCGAACCAGACTTTTTGTCTGAATCCTTGACCAACGTCTAAGCAACGTCGCATCAACATGAACACGAATACGACGCTGCAAAGAAGATAAAGTTTTAACTTGACAAATTATATTTAAGGTCAATGTCACCCAAATCAAATAAAATATTTTAAGTGGCAATGATATATCGAACCAAGTTCGACCAAATTTCATCTAAGGCGGTCCATAAAGTATGTTCTAAAAAAAGTCTATCCTTTGAAATCAAGGAAGACATCGCAGAACTGAAATTATCATCACGAAAGCACGCCTATATAATTTTGACCCCCTTGAACCACACTTTTATACAGCAAAACTGGGGTACATAGGGTTAAACGCTATTTTTTCTAATTTATGATAAAAAAAAAAACTTAGATTCTGGGTACTCGATAGAACCGCCCCATCGAGTCGGTTTTATCGAGTCCCCGCAATCTAGGTTTCGAGCAGAAATAAGAAAAATATCAGAATTTTCAAAAGAAAAGTTATTTCTTTTGGATTTGAATTTCCAATACATTTAGACAGGGCCTGTTTTCGTAATGGAAGTGTGTATGTTTCCTTGGGCAGACTAGCCATTTAGGCCTCATAAGTGACCCTCCGATATATTAAACATTCAACAGTGGCAACAATGATCCCAAAGGACAAGAAAATATAAATTACGCTATGATGTAGGATAGGGTGACTTTTTTACGTCTGCCTTAACACCAGCTGCAGTGACGTACTATATAAAGATTATCATACGCATTTTTTTTCATATTATACCCCATATGAGCTCGAGGGTTGATGTGGGGTATGATATGCAATATGCCTTTTCGCAATACGAAAACACCCCTCTTACCCCCCTTGAACCTTAGGTTTACATAGGTAAAACCATGGGGGTTACAGGAGTATACATTATTTCTTCTTTTCTTATTTCTCCTCTAAATCAGAGATTGTGGGTACTCGATAGAGCACCTCGTCGAGGCGGTTCTATCGATCCCCGCAATCTATGTTTTGAGAAGAAATAAAAAAAAATATTACGCCGAAAAAAATGACAACACACATCTTTTATACAGCATCTCATTTAGAGGTTGGTCTGACGTTGCATCGACGTTGCAGTGTGGTTATGTAGGTCGCGATCCAATTTCAACAAAAATACAACGTCTCTACAACGTCGCATTCTGACCTTGAACTGACATCGCAGTTCCAACGTTGTATCGATGTTGTGTTGTGTTGTGTTGCGACCTAAATTCAAACAAATACCAATGTTGATCCGATGTCAGGCGTTTGCTTGGAAAATATCCTAAATCATTAAAATAGTGTTATTTGGCCATTAAATCTAAATTTAAACAAAAATAATTAAATGCAGGCCTCGCTTATGTGGTCCGGCCTCGGTAGCTCAGTCGGGTGCGCGTCTGACTGGCGATGAGGAGGACGTTGGTTCGATTCTAGCCGGGGTCTACAGCATTCTTTCGTGGAAATTGATCATGAAATATTTTCTACCGCCATTATCTCCCTTTCGCTGATTCAAGAAGGGCAGTTGTCAATTCTCGTTCTGGCGAAAGAATGTCCTCACGGACTACGCTCCAGGTTAGTTCACTGCAGAGGAGTCAAGATATTCACCAAAGGACTAGAACGGGATCCGTCTCGTTTAAATTCAATGGAAACTTCACCTCAGATGAGGCTTAAGTTGAGTTCAGTGGAAACTTTGCCTCTGGTGAGTTCTCTGGAGACTTCGCCTTAGGCAAGTATCTTATGTGTTCATGTCAAGTGAGTAAGTTCGCTCTATCAAGCAGAGGTGGGGAGGACATAATTTTGGTGCGAATTCCGTTTGCATCGGTGTTGGCGTCAGTGAACCCTGTGTTAACCAATGTGAAGCCTACATGGTGGCATTGCTGTGTTGAAGGATTTCATTTTAAAGGAAAAAGTCCCAAAACTGTCACTTTTGAGTAAAACACACTGTTTTCTCCGTTTCGCTAGATCCGCCTTCTAATATAGATAAATTACAGTTAAAGGCAACGTTGAGAACGTCCCAGCGTTTTTCTCCGTCATCGGCATCGGTATCCGTATTCTGTAGTGGTGGAAAATGTCTAAGAAAGAAATGATGGATTTTGATCAAATTTTGCATATGAATTGATATTGACAATGTCTAGCTTGGGATTGTTACACTGCTTTTCGCGTCAATTTTCAACAGAGTTATGGCCTTAGAATGATGCCAGAAAATGATTTCCGCTCAACATATATCTTAAGAAAGAAATGATTGATTTTAATCAGATTTTGCATAAGAATTGATATCGACAACCTCTAGCTTGGGATTGTTACACAGCTTTTAGCGTCAATTTTCAAAAGAGTTATGGCCCTTGAAGGATGCCAGAAAGTTGTTTCCATTTGATATCTTAAGAAAGAAATGATAGATTTTGATAAAATTTTGCATATGAATTGATGCTTGGGATTGTTACACGGCTTTTGCGTTAATTTTCAACAGAGTTATGGCCCTTGAATGATGCCAGAAAATGGTTTCCACTCAATATCATAAGAAAGAAATGATTAATTTTGATCATATTTGGTATATGAATTTATATTAACAAGATCTAACTTGGGATTGTTAAGTGGCATTTTGCATCTATTTTCAGCAGAATTATGGTCCTTGAAGGACATCAAATATTTACTTCAGTACAATATTTTGAGAAAGAAATGATGAATTTTGATCGAAATTTGTATGTGAATTTATATTGACAAAATATAGCTTGGGATTGTTACATGGCATTTTGCGTCAATTTTCAGCAGAGTAATGGCCCATGAATTATGTCAGAAATTTGTTTCCGCTCAATATCTTGAAAACACATTGATGGATTTTCATCAATTTTTGCATATGAACTGATATTGACAACCTCTAGCTTGGGGTTATTACACAGCTCAATTTTGCGTCAATTTTCAACAGCGTTATGGTCCTTGCCCGATGCCAGAAAGTCTAATTAATTTTGATCATATTTATATGTGAATTTATATCAACAAGAGTTAGCTTTTGATTGTCATGCCAAATTTTGTCTCTATTTTTAACAGAGTTATGACCCCTGAATGGCATCAAAAATTATAATAAACAAGAATATATATGGTTTATGGGTGGGTATCTGAACGGTTTCAGAGATATTAAGCAATTCACCATATATGGGCATGGCGGCAATCTTGGTCATGTGACCTGGACCCAAAATGGTCTCCGGATTAAATGTCCCTTATCATAAGGAACAAGAATATATATGGCTTATGGGTGGGGATCTGAACCGTTTCCGAGATATTAAGCATTTTACCATATATGGGCACGGCAGCCATCTTGGTCATGTGACTTGGACCAAAAATGGCCCCCACTAAATGCTCCTTATCATAAGGAGCCAGAAAATATATGGTTTAGGGGTGGAATTCTAAACCGTTTGTAAGATATCATGCATTTTCACTTTTTCCCATATAAATGCCTATGTGACCAAATTTGGCGTTGGCAAAAATAGGTCAAGGTCATCCCAGGGTCACCATTTATGCAATTTATAATGGGCCAATGTCCCACATGCTACATACCAAGTCTAATGCAAATCGGCCCAGTGGTTCCGGAGAAGAAGATTTTAGAAGGGTTTTTTTAGCTCACCTGACCGAAGGTCATGGTGAGCTTTTGTGACAGTAAGATGTCCGGCGTCGTCGTGCGTCGTGCGTCGTCCGTCGTCCGTCGTGCGTCGTCCGTGCGTAAACTTTTTCTTGTGAACACACTAGAGGCCACAGTTTTGGTCCAATTATCATCAAACTTGCTCAGAATGATAATCATGACAATATCTCGGTCAAGTTCGAATTTGGGTCATGTCGGGTAAAAAAGTAGGTCAGTAGGTCAAATCATAGAAAAACCTTGTGAACACTCGAGAGGCCACAATTTTGGTCCAATCATCATCAAACTTGCTCAGAATGATCATTGTGACAATATTTTAGTGAAGTTTGAATATGGATCATGTCGGCTTAAAAAGTAGGTCAGCGGGTCAAATCATAGAAAAACCTTGTGAACACCCTAGAGGCCACAATTTTGGTCCAATCATAATCAAACTTGCTCAGAATGATCATCATGACAATATCTTGGTCAAGTTCGAATATGGGTCATGTCCGGTCAAAAAGTAGGTCAGTAGGTCAAATCATAGAAAAACCTTGTGAACACTCTGAAGGCCACTGTTTTGGTCCAATTATCATGAAACTTGCTCAGAATGACCATTGTGACAATATTTCAGTCCAGTTCGAATATGGGTCATATCGGGTTAAAAAGTAGGTCAGCGGGTCAAATCATATAAAAACCTTGTGAACACCCTAGGGGCCACAATTTTGGTCCAATCTTAATCAAACTTGCTCAGAATGATCATCATGACAATATCTCGGTCAAGTTTGAATATGGGTCAAATGGTTCCGGTCCGTTGCACATCTAGGTCACAGGAGCCAAAAACAGATTTTTTTCACCAAAAACTTAAAAAATCTTCTTCTCTGAAACCACAAGGCCCAGGTCTTTGTTATTTGGTATGAAGCTTCATCTAGTGGACCCCTACCAAGATTGTTCAAATTATAGTGCTGGGGCCAAAAATGCCCCCGCACGGGGGCCCTTTGGTTTTACATAGGCTTATATAGGGAAAATCTTTAAAAATCTTCTTCTCTGAAACCACAAGGCCCAGGACTTTGATATTTGGTATGAAGCTTCATCTAGTGGACCCCTACCAAGATTGTTCAAATTTGAGTGCTGGGACGAAAAATGCCCCCGCCACGGGGCCCTTTGGTTTTACATTGGCTTATATAGGGAAAATCTTTAAAAATCTTCTTCTCTGAAACCACAAGGCCCAGGTCTTTGATATTTGGTATGAAGCTTCATCTAGTGGACCCCTACCAAGATTGTTCAAATTATAGTGCTGGGGCCAAAAATGCCCCCGCCCCAGGGCCCTTTGGTTTTACATAGGCTTATATAGGGAAAATCTTCAAAACTCTTCTACTCTGAAACCACAAGGCCCAGGACTTTGATATTTGGTATGAAGCTTCATCTAGTGGACCCCTACCAAGATTGTTCAAATTATAGTGCTGGGACAAAAAATGCCCCCGCCACGGGGCCCTTTGGTTTTACATTGGCTTATATAGGGAAAATCTTTAAAAATCTTCTTCTCTGAAACCACAAGGCCCAGGTCTTTGATATTTGGTATGAAGCTTCATCTAGTTGACCCCTACCAAGATTGTTCAAATTACAGTGCTGGGGCCAAAAATGCCCCCGCCCCGGGGCCCTTTGGTTTTACATAGGCTTATATAGGGAAAATCTTAAAAAATCTTCTTCTCTGAAACCACAAGGCCCAGGTCTTTGATATTTGGTATGAAGCTTCATCTAGTGGACCCCTACCAAGATTGTTCAAATTTTAGTGCTGGGACAAAAAATGCCCCCGCCACGGGGCCCTTTGGTTTTACATGGGCTTATATAGGGAAAATCTTTAAAAATTTTCTTTTCTGAAACCACAAGGCCCAGGACTTTGATATTTGGTATGAAGCTTCATCTAGTGGACCCCTACCAAGATTGTTCAAATTTTAGTGCTGGGACAAAAATGCCCCCGCCACGGGGCCCTTTGCTTTTACATTGGCTTATATAGGGAAAATTTTTAAAAATCTTCTTCTCTGAAACCACAAGGCCCAGGTCTTATATATTTGGTATGAAGCTTCATCTAGTGGACCCCTACCAAGATTGTTCAAATTATAGTGCTGGGGCCAAAAATGCCCCCGCCACGGGGCCCTTTGGTTTTACATAGGCTTATATAGGGAAAATCTTTAAAAATTTTCTTCTCTAAAACCACAAGGCCCAGGACTTTGATATTTGGTATGAAGCTTCATCTAGTGGACCCCTACCAAGATTGTTCCAATTTTAGTGCTGGGGCCAAAAATGCCCTGCCCCGGGGCCCTTTGGTTTTACATAGGCTTATATAGGGAAAATCTTTAAAAATCTTCTTCTCTGAAACCACAAGGCCCAGGACTTTGATATTTGGTATGAAGCTTCGTCTAGTGGACCCCTACCAAGATTGTTCAAATTATAGTGCTGGGACAAAAAATCCCCCCCTGCCACGGGGCCCTTTGGTTTTACATAGGCTTATATAGGGAAAATCTTTAAAAATCTTCTTCTCTGAAACCACAAGGCCCAGAACTTTGATATTTGGTATGAAGCTTCATCTAGTGGACCCCTACCAAGATTGTTCAAACTATAGTGCTGGGGCAAAAAATGCCCCTGTCCCGGGGCCCTTTGATTTTACATAGGCTTATATAGGCAAAATCTTTAAAAATCTTCTTCTCTGAAACCGCTAGGCCCAGGTCTTTGATATTTGATGTGTAGCTTCATCTAGTGGACCTTTGACAAGATTGTTCAAATTTTAGCCTTTGTTGATGTTTGGTATGAAGCTTCACCTTTACGACCTCCCTCAACATTATGTACATTAAAGCCCTGGGGCCAATAATGGCCCTCTCTGGGGCCCACTTGTTACACTATGGATCAGGTGAGCGATCCAGGGCCATCATGGCCCTCTTGTTACTTTATAATCCTTATAATTCTTCATGCCGTTTAGTAATTAACCGCTTGATGCTTATGACCCACAAAGAGGGTTGACGCATCGTTAAACACGAAATCATCATCATCATCATCATCATCATCATCATCATCATTCAGCAAGATAAGGTTTAAACAGCTATGAACTAAATAGGATCTCATGGGAAAGAACAACATAAAACATGTGATGGGCATGTGGGATCAAACTGGACTTGCATAAGGAAATAAAATATCTGTACTTCTCAAATGATATCATTGGATACATGTTATGGAGTCTATCAAGCACAATATAGTGTGTACCCTTCTTAACTGCTGAGCTAGATCTAGGAACTGCACAGGGCCATTGTACCAGTAGTCATACTTAATGGCTACTATATTTGGACTGCTGGATTTTATTTTAAATGACCTTACATCTGACCAGCAAATTTGGTTTCTGTTCAAACCATGATCAAAATTTTAAGAAGTTTTGAAACTGAATCTTACTCAAAGATAAGTTAGAAAGAGGTATTCAAACAGCGTTTGTAATACAAGCTGGATTCAAAGACCTTGGGAGTTATTTGCTGCTCCTCAAGGTTAAAACATGCGGCCACAAAAGAACCATCTTTACTTTCTTACTTATTTTTGTTTGTCATTTGGCTAAAACTATGTTCTTTATATGACACATCATAGTGTAATCAATATTTTCTTGTCATTTAGGCTCATTGGTTCCATTGTGGAATTTTTAAAATGCTTCAGTGTCACTAACAAGTCCTAGGTGGCCGAAACTAGCTAGTCTGGCCCAGAAAAAACATTTACACTTCATATTTTAAAGTTCTGTAGTGAATTCCTTGCTTTCATATAACATATTCCATTTTTAGCTCACCGTCACGTAGTGACGAGGTGAGCTTTTGGGATCACTTTTTGTCCGTCGTCCGTCGTGCGTCCGTGCGTGCGTGCGTGCGTGCGTCCGTGCGTAAACAATTTCTTTAAACGACATCTCCTCCTAAACCACTGATCGGATTTTGACCAAACTTCACAGGAATGATCCTTAGGTGGTCCCCTTTCAAAGTTGTTCAAATGGTTCCGGTCCGTTGCACATCTATGTCACAGGAGCCAAAAATAGATTTTTTTCACCAAAAACTTAAAAAATCTTCTTCTCTGAAACCACAAGGCCCAGGTCTTTGATATTTGGTATGAAGCTTCATCTAGTGGACCCCTACCAAGATTGCTCAAATTATAGTGCTGGGGCCAAAAATGCCCCCGCTCCGGGGCCCTTTGGTTTTACATGGGCTTATATAGGGAAAATCTTTAAAAATCTTCTTCTCTGAAACCGTAAGGCCCAGGTCTTTGATATTTGGTATGAAGCTTCATCTAGTGGACCCCTACCAAGATTGTTCAAATTATAGTGCTGGAGCCAAAAATGCCCCCGCTCCGGGGCCCTTTGGTTTTACATGGGCTTATATAGGGAAAATCTTTAAAAATCTTCTTCTCTGAAACCGCAAGGCCCAGGTCTTTGAAATTTGGTATGAAGCTTCATCTAGTGGACCCCTACCAAGATTGTTCAAATTATAGTGCTGGGGCCAAAAATGCCCCCGCTCCAGGGCGCTTTGGTTTTACATGGGCTTATATAGGGAAGAGCTTTAAAAATCTTCTTCTCTGAAACCGCAAGGCCCAGGTCTTTGATATTTGGTATGAAGCTTCATCTAGTGGACCCCTACCAAGATTGTTCAAATTATAGTACTGGGGCCAAAAATGCCCCGGCTCCGGGGCCCTTTGGTTTTACATGGGCTTATATAGGGAAAATCTTTAAAAATCTTCTTCTCTGAAACCGTAAGGCCCAGGTCTTTGATATTTGGTATGAAGCTTCATCTAGTGGACCCCTACCAAGATTGTTCAAATTATAGTGCTGGAGCCAAAAATGCCCCCGCTCCGGGGCCCTTTGGTTTTACATGGGCTTATATAGGGAAAATCTTTAAAAATCTTCTTCTCTGAAACCGCAAGGCTCAGGTCTTTGATATTTGGTATGAAGCTTCATCTAGTGGACCCCTACAAAGATTGTTCAAATTATAGTGCTGGGGCCAAAAATGCCCCCGCTCCAGGGCCCTTTGGTTTTACATGGGCTTATATTGGGAAGAGCTTTAAAAATCTTCTTCTCTGAAACCGTAAGGCCCAGGTCTTTGATATTTGGTATGAAGCTTCATCTAGGGGACCCCTACCAAGATTGTTCAAATTATAGTGCTGGGGTCAAATATGCCCCCGCTCCGGGGCCCTTTGGTTTTACATGGACTTATATAGGGAAAACCTTTAAAAATTTTCTTCTCTGAAACCGTAAGGCCCATGTCTTTGATATTTGGTATGAAGCTTCATCCCTCACGGCCATGGTCCTTCTTCCCCCCCCCCCCACACACACACACACACACACACTCCGGGGCCCTTTGGTTTTACATGGGCTTATATAGGGAAAACCTTTAAAAATTTTCTTCTCTGAAACCGTAAATCCCATGTCTTTGATATTTGGTATGAAGCTTCATCCCTCACGGCCATGGTCCCCCCCCCACACACACACACTCCGGGGCCCTTTGGTTTTAAATGGGCTTATATAGGGAAAATCTTTAAAAATCTTCTTCTCTGAAACCACAAGGCCCAGGTCTTTGCTATTTGGTATGAAGCTTCATCTAGTGGACTCCTACAAAGATTGTTCAAATTATAGTGCTTGGGCTAAAAATGCCACCGCCCTGGGGCCCTATGGTTTTACATTGGCTTATATGGGGAAAATCTTTAAAAATCTTCTTCTCTAAAACCCCAAGGGCCAGGTCTTTGCTATTTGGTATGAAGCTTCATCTAGTGGACCCTACCAAGATTGTTCAAATTATAGTGCTAGGGCCAAAACTGCCCCCAACCTGGGGCCCTTTGGTTTTACATAGACTTATATAGAGATATTCCTTAAAAATCTTCTTCTGAAACAGCAAGGCCATGGTCTTTGATATTTGGTGTGAAGCTTCCTCTAGTGGACCTCTATCAAGATGGTTTAAATTATAGCCCTGAGGCCAAAAATGCCCCCGCCCTGGAGCCATTTGGTTTTATATAGGCTTATGTAGGGAATATCTTTAATAAAAATCTTCTTCTCTGAAACCGCAAGGCCCAGGTCTTTGATATTTGGTATGTAGCATATCTAGTGGACCTTTGCCAAGATTGTTCAAATTATAGCCTTTGTTGATATTTGGTATGAAGCTTCACCTTTTTAGACGTGTCTGAACATTATGCACATTATAGCCCTGGGGTTAATAATGGCCCTCCCCGGGTCCCACTTGTTACTCTATGGATCAGGTGAGCGATCCAGGGCCATCATGGCCCTCTTGTGATTAATATTAGGATCACTTTTTGTCTGTCATCCGTGCGTAAACAATTTCTTCAAACGATATCTCCTCCTAAACCACTGATCGGATTTTGACCAAACTTCACAGGAATGATCCTTAGGTGGTCCCCTTTCAAAGTTGTTCAAATGGTTCCGGTCCGTTGCACATATAGGTCACAGGAGCCAAAAATAGATTTTTTTACTGAAAACTTAAAAAATGTTCTTCTCTGAAACCGAAAGGCCCAGGTCTTTGATATTTGGTGTGAAGCTTCATCTTATGGACCCCTACCAAGATTGTTCAAATTATAGTGCTGGGGCCAAAAATGCCCCCGCCCCGGGGCCCTTTGGTTTTACATGGGCTTATATAGGGAAAATCTTCTTCTCTGAAACCGCAAGGCCCAGGTCTTTGATATTTGATATGAAGCTTCATCTGGTGGACCCCTACCAAGATTGTTCAAATTATAGTGCTGGGGCCAAAAATGCCCCCGCCCCGGGGCCCTTTGGTTTTACATGGGCTTATATAGGGAAAATCTTTAAAAATCTTCTTCTCTGAAACTGCAAGGCCCAGGTCTTTGCTATTTGGTATGAAGCTTCATCTAGTGGACCCCTACCAAGATTGGTCAAATTATAGTGCTGGGGCCAAAAATGCCCCTGCCCCGGGGCCCTTTGGTTTTACATGGGCTTATATAGGGAAAATCTTTAAAAATCTTCTTCTCTGAAACTGCAAGGCCCAGGTCTTTGCTGTTTGGTATGAAGCTTCATCTAGTGGACCCCTACCAAGATTGTTCAAATTAAAGTGCTTGGGCCAAAAATGCCCCCGCCCTGGGGCCCTTTGGTCTTACATGGGCCTATATAGGGAAAATCTTTAAAAAATCTTCTTGTCTGAAACTGCAAGGCCCAGGTCTTTGCTATTTGGTATGAAGCTTCATCTAGTGGACCCCTACCAAGATTGTTCAAATTATAGTGCTGGGGCCAAAACTGCCCCAGCCCTGGGGCCCTTTGGTTTTACATAGGCTTATGTAGGGAAAATCTTTAAAAATCTTCTTCTCTGAAACTGCAAGGCCCAGGTCTTTGATATTTGGTATGAAGCTTCATTTTAAGGACCTCTACCAAGATTGTTCAAATTATAGCCCTGGGGCCAAAAATGCCCCTGCTCCGGGGCCCTTTGGTTTTAAATAGTCTTGTATAGGGAAAATCTTTAAAAATCTTCATCTCTGAAACCACAAGGCCTGGGTCTTTGATATTTGGTATGAAGCTTCAGCTAGTGGACCTCTACCAAGATTGTTCAAATTATAGCCCTGAGACCAAAAATGTCCCCGCCTCAGGGCCCTTTGGTTTTACATAGACTTGTATAGGGAAAATTTTTAAAAATCTTCTTCTGTGAAACCACAAGGCCTAGGTCTTGGATATTTGGTGTGAAATTTCATCTAGTGGACCTCTATCAAGATTGTTCAAATTATAGCCCAGGGGCCAAAAATGCCCCTGCCCCGAGACCCTTTGGGTTTTACATAGACTTATATAGGGAAATCTTTAAAAATCTACTTCTCTGAAACTGCAAGGCCCATGTCTTTGATATTTGGTCTGGAGCTTCATCTAGTGGACGATTATAGCCTTTGTTGATATTTAGTCATGAAGCTTCACCTTTTTAGACCTCCCTCAACATTATGGACATTATAACCTTGGGGTCAATAATGGCCCTCCCCGGGGCCCACTTGTTACTCTATGGATCAGGTGAGCGATCCAGGGCCATCATGGCCCTCTTGTTTTACCATATATGGGCATGGCGGTCATCTTGGTCGTGTGACCTGGACCAAAAATGCAAACTTTCGTTCCCCCACCCCATGGAGGCTCCACATGTTCCAGAGGAGAAGACGCTTGAAAATGTGAACACACATACACACACGACACAAGACAGACAGACAAACTCTGGCCACCCTGTAAGCTTACCATTGAGCCTTTGGCTCAGGTGAGCTAATAAATGGTTCATATGTGGGGATCTGAACGGTTTCTGAGATATTAAGCATTTTACCATATATGGTCACGGCGGCCATCTTGGTCATGTGACCTGGACCAAAAATGGTCCCCCCACTAAATGCCCCTTTTCACAAGGAACAAGTATATATATGGTTTGTGGGTGGGGATCTGAAAGGTTTCCAAGATATTAAGCATTTTACCTTATATGGAAATGGCGGCCACCTTGGTCATGTGACCTGGGACAAAAATGGTCTCCGGACTAAATGCCCGTTATCGTAAGGAGCAAGAACATGTATGGTTTGGGAGTGGTATTCTGAACCGTTTGTAAGATATAATACATTTTCACTTTTTCCTATACAAATGCCTATGTGACTAAACTTGACCTTAGTATAAAATAGGTCAAGGTCGACCCAGGTCAACATTTTAACAATTTATGATGGGCCTACGTCTTAGATAATACTTTCCAAGTTTCATGAAAATCGGCATAGCGGTTATGGAGATTTTAAGGGTTTTTTACCATATATGATTATGGCGGCTATCTTGGTCATGTGACCTGGAACCCATTAGCAAACTTTCGTTCCCCCATCCCATGGAGGCTCCACATGAAATTTGACTTCAGCCGCGATAAGGCGGTTCTAAAAAATACGATATTCAGCCAAAAATCGAATGTCAAAATAGGATTTTGAATGTCAAAATACGATTTTCTTCGCAAAATCGAAAGTCAAACTAGGATTTTGAATGTCAAAATACGATTTTATTCGCCAAATCGAATCTCAAACTAGGATTTTGAATGTCAAAATACGATTTTCTTCGCCAAATCGAATGTCAAACTAGGATTTTGAATGTCAAAATACGATTTTCCTCGCCAAATCGAATGTCAAACTAGGATTTTGAATGTCAAAATACGATATTCAGCGCCAAATCGAATGTCAAACTAGGATTTTGAATGTCAAACTACGATTTTCTTCGCCAAATCAAATGTCAAACTAGGATTTTGAATGTCAAACTACGATTTTCTTCGCCAAATCGAATGTCAAACTAGGATTTTGAATGTCAAACTACGATTTTCTTCGCCAAATCGAATGTCAAACTAGGATTTTGAATGTCAAACTACGATTTTCTTCGCCAAATCGAATGTCAAACTAGGATTTTGAATGTCAAACTACGATTTTCTTCGCCAAATCGAATGTCAAACTAGGATTTTGAATGTCAAACTACGATTTTCTTCGCCAAATCGAATGTCAAACTAGGATTTTGAATGTCAAACTACGATTTTCTTCGCCAAATCGAATGTCAAACTAGGATTTTGAATGTCAAAATACGATTTTCTTCGCCAAATCGAATGTCAAACTAGGATTTTGAATGTCAAACTACGATTTTCTTCGCCAAATCGAATGTCAAACTAGGATTTTGAATGTCAAACTACGATTTTCTTCGCCAAATCGAATGTCAAACTAGGATTTTGAAGTTCAAACTACGATTTTCTTCGCCAAATCGAATGCCAAACTAGGATTTTGAATGTCAAACTACGATTTTCTTCGCCAAATCGAATGTCAAACTAGGATTTTGAATGTCAAACTACGATTTTCTTCGCCAAATCGAATGTCAAACTAGGATTTTGAATGTCAAAATACGATATTCAGCGCCAAATCGAATGTCAAACTAGGATTTTGAATGTCAAACTACGATTTTCTTCGCCAAATCGAATGTCAAACTAGGATTTTGAATGTCAAACTACGATTTTCTTCGCCAAATCGAATGTCAAACTAGGATTTTGAATGTCAAACTACGATTTTCTTCGCCAAATCGAATGTCAAACTAGGATTTTGAATGTCAAACTACGATTTTCTTCGCCAAATCGAATGTCAAATTGGGATTTTGAATGTCAAACTACGATTTTCTTCGCCAAATCGAATGTCAAACTAGGATTTTGAATGTCAAAATACGATATTCAGCGCCAAATCGAATGTCAAACTAGGATTTTGAATGTCAAACTACGATTTTCTTCGCCAAATCGAATGTCAAACTAGGATTTTGAATGTCAAACTACGATTTTCTTCGCCAAATCGAATGTCAAACTAGGATTTTGAATGTCAAAATATGATTTTCTTCGCCAAATCGAATGTCAAACTAGGATTTTGAATGTCAAAATACGATTTTCTTCGCCAAATCGAATGTCAAACTAGGATTTTGAATGTCAAAATACGATATTCAGCGCCAAATCGAATGTCAAACTAGGATTTTGAATGTCAAACTACGATTTTCTTCGCCAAATCGAATGTCAAACTAGGATTTTGAATGTCAAACTACGATTTTCTTCGCCAAATCGAATGTCAAACTAGGATTTTGAATGTCAAACTACGATTTTCTTCGCCAAATCGAATGTCAAACTAGGATTTTGAATGTCAAAATACGATATTCAGCGCCAAATCGAATGTCAAACTAGGATTTTGAATGTCAAAATTCGATTTTCTTCGCCAAATCGAATGTCAAACTAGGATTTTGAATGTCAAAATACGATATTCAGCGCCAAATCGAATGTCAAACTAGGATTTTGAATGTCAAAATACGATATTCAGCGCCAAATCGAATGTCAAACTAGGATTTTGAATGTCAAACTACGATTTTCTTCGCCAAATCGAATGTCAAACTAGGATTTTGAATGTCAAACTACGATTTTCTTCGCCAAATCGAATGTCAAACTAGGATTTTGAATGTCAAAATATGATTTTCTTCGCCAAATCGAATGTCAAACTAGGATTTTGAATGTCAAAATACGATTTTCTTCGCCAAATCGAATGTCAAACTAGGATTTTGAATGTCAAAATACGATATTCAGCGCCAAATCGAATGTCAAACTACGATTTTGAATGTCAAACTACGATTTTCTTCGCCAAATCGAATGTCAAACTAGGATTTTGAATGTCAAACTACGATTTTCTTCGCCAAATCGAATGTCAAACTAGGATTTTGAATGTCAAAATACGATTTTCTTCGCCAAATCGAATGTCAAACTAGGATTTTGAATGTCAAAATACGATATTCAGCGCCAAATCGAATGTCAAACTAGGATTTTGAATGTCAAAATTCGATTTTCTTCGCCAAATCGAATGTCAAACTAGGATTTTGAATGTCAAAATACGATATTCAGCGCCAAATCGAATGTCAAACTAGGATTTTGAATGTCAAAATACGATTTTCTTCGCCAAATCGAATGTCAAACTAGGATTTTGAATGTCAAACTACGATTTTCTTCGCCAAATCGAATGTCAAACTAGGATTTTGAATGTCAAACTACGATTTTCTTCGCCAAATCGAATGTCAAACTAGGATTTTGAATGTCAAACTACGATTTTCTTCGCCAAATCGAATGTCAAACTAGGATTTTGAATGTCAAAATACGATTTTCTTCGCCAAATCGAATGTCAAACTAGGATTTGGAATGTCAAACTACGATTTTCTTCGCCAAATCGAATGTCAAACTAGGATTTGGAATGTCAAACTACGATTTTCTTCGCCAAATCGAATGTCAAACTAGGATTTTGAATGTCAAACTACGATTTTCTTCGCCAAATCGAATGTCAAACTAGGATTTTGAATGTCAAACTACGATTTTCTTCGCCAAATCGAATGTCAAACTAGGATTTTGAATGTCAAACTACGATTTTCTTCGCCAAATCGAATGTCAAACTAGGATTTTGAATGTCAAACTACGATTTTCTTCGCCAAATCGAATGTCAAACTAGGATTTTGAATGTCAAACTACGATTTTCTTCGCCAAATCGAATGTCAAACTAGGATTTTGAATGTCAAACTACGATTTTCTTCGCCAAATCGAATGTCAAACTAGGATTTTGAATGTCAAACTACGATTTTCTTCGCCAAATCGAATGTCAAACTAGGATTTTGAATGTCAAAATACGATATTCAGCGCCAAATCGAATGTCAAACTAGGATTTTGAATGTCAAACTACGATTTTCTTCGCCAAATCGAATGTCAAACTAGGATTTTGAATGTCAAACTACGCAAATCGAATGTCAAACTAGGATTATGAATGTCAAAATACGATATTCAGCGCCAAATCGAATGTCAAACTAGGATTTTGAATGTCAAAATACGATTTTCTTCGCCAACTGGAATGTCAAACTTGGATTTTGAATGTCAAAATACGATTTTCTTCGCCAAATCGAATGTCAAACTAGGATTTTGAATGTCAAAATACGACTTTCTTCGCCAAATCGAATGTCAAACTAGGATTTTGAATGTCAAAATACGATATTCAGCGCCAAATCGAATGTCAAACTAGGATTTTGAATGTCAAAATACGATTTTCTCCGCCAAATCGAATGTCAAACTAGGATTTTGAATGTCAAACTACGATTTTCTTCGCCAAATCGAATGTCAAACTAGGATTTTGAATGTCAAACTACGATTTTCTTCGCCAAATCGAATGTCAAACTAGGATTTTGAATGTCAAACTACGATTTTCTTCGCCAAATCGAATGTCAAACTAGGATTTTGAATGTCAAACTACGATTTTCTTCGCCAAATCGAATGTCAAACTAGGATTTTGAATGTCAAAATACGATTTTCTTCGCCAAATCGAATGTCAAACTAGGATTTTGAATGTCAAACTACGATATTCATCGCCAAATCGAATGTCAAACTAGGATTTTGAATGTCAAAATACGATATTCAGCGCCAAATCGAATGTCACACTAGGATTTTGAATGTCAAAATACGATTTTCTTCGCCAAATCGAATGTCAAACTAGGATTTTGAATGTCAAACTACGATTTTCTTCGCCAAATCGAATGTCAAACTAGGATTTTGAATGTCAAAATACGATTTTCTTCGCCAAATCGAATGTCAAACTAGGATTTGGAATGTCAAACTACGATTTTCTTCGCCAAATCGAATGTCAAACTAGGATTTGGAATGTCAAACTACGATTTTCTTCGCCAAATCGAATGTCAAACTAGGATTTTGAATGTCAAACTACGATTTTCTTCGCCAAATCGAATGTCAAACTAGGATTTTGAATGTCAAACTACGATTTTCTTCGCCAAATCGAATGTCAAACTAGGATTTTGAATGTCAAACTACGATTTTCTTCGCCAAATCGAATGTCAAACTAGGATTTTGAATGTCAAACTACGATTTTCTTCGCCAAATCGAATGTCAAACTAGGATTTTGAATGTCAAACTACGATTTTCTTCGCCAAATCGAATGTCAAACTAGGATTTTGAATGTCAAACTACGATTTTCTTCGCCAAATCGAATGTCAAACTAGGATTTTGAATGTCAAACTACGATTTTCTTCGCCAAATCGAATGTCAAACTAGGATTTTGAATGTCAAAATACGATATTCAGCGCCAAATCGAATGTCAAACTAGGATTTTGAATGTAAAACTACGATTTTCTTCGCCAAATCGAATGTCAAACTAGGATTTTGAATGTCAAACTACGCAAATCGAATGTCAAACTAGGATTATGAATGTCAAAATACGATATTCAGCGCCAAATCGAATGTCAAACTAGGATTTTGAATGTCAAAATACGATTTTCTTCGCCAACTGGAATGTCAAACTTGGATTTTGAATGTCAAAATACGATTTTCTTCGCCAAATCGAATGTCAAACTAGGATTTTGAATGTCAAAATACGACTTTCTTCGCCAAATCGAATGTCAAACTAGGATTTTGAATGTCAAAATACGATATTCAGCGCCAAATCGAATGTCAAACTAGGATTTTGAATGTCAAAATACGATTTTCTCCGCCAAATCGAATGTCAAACTAGGATTTTGAATGTCAAACTACGATTTTCTTCGCCAAATCGAATGTCAAACTAGGATTTTGAATGTCAAACTACGATTTTCTTCGCCAAATCGAATGTCAAACTAGGATTTTGAATGTCAAACTACGATTTTCTTCGCCAAATCGAATGTCAAACTAGGATTTTGAATGTCAAACTACGATTTTCTTCGCCAAATCGAATGTCAAACTAGGATTTTGAATGTCAAAATACGATTTTCTTCGCCAAATCGAATGTCAAACTAGGATTTTGAATGTCAAACTACGATATTCATCGCCAAATCGAATGTCAAACTAGGATTTTGAATGTCAAAATACGATATTCAGCGCCAAATCGAATGTCACACTAGGATTTTGAATGTCAAAATACGATTTTCTTCGCCAAATCGAATGTCAAACTAGGATTTTGAATGTCAAACAACGCAAATCGAATGTCAAACTAGGATTATGAATGTCAAAATACGATATTCAGCGCCAAATCGAATGTCAAACTAGGATTTTGAATGTCAAAATACGATTTTCTTCGCCAACTGGAATGTCAAACTTGGATTTTGAATGTCAAAATACGATTTTCTTCGCCAAATCGAATGTCAAACTAGGATTTTGAATGTCAAAATACGACTTTCTTCGCCAAATCGAATGTCAAACTAGGATTTTGAATGTCAAAATACGATATTCAGCGCCAAATCGAATGTCAAACTAGGATTTTGAATGTCAAAATACGATTTTCTCCGCCAAATCGAATGTCAAACTAGGATTTTGAATGTCAAACTACGATTTTCTTCGCCAAATCGAATGTCAAACTAGGATTTTGAATGTCAAACTACGATTTTCTTCGCCAAATCGAATGTCAAACTAGGATTTTGAATGTCAAACTACGATTTTCTTCGCCAAATCGAATGTCAAACTAGGATTTTGAATGTCAAACTACGATTTTCTTCGCCAAATCGAATGTCAAACTAGGATTTTGAATGTCAAAATACGATATTCAGCGCCAAATCGAATGTCAAACTAGGATTTTGAATGTCAAAATACGATTTTCTTCGCCAAATCGAATGTCAAACTAGGATTTTGAATGTCAAACTACGATTTTCTTCGCCAAATCGAATGTCAAACTAGGATTTTGAATGTCAAACTACGATTTTCTTCGCCAAATCGAATGTCAAACTAGGATTTTGAATGTCAAACTACGATTTTCTTCGCCAAATCGAATGTCAAACTAGGATTTTGAATGTCAAAATACGATTTTCTTCGCCAAATCGAATGTCAAACTAGGATTTGGAATGTCAAACTACGATTTTCTTCGCCAAATCGAATGTCAAACTAGGATTTGGAATGTCAAACTACGATTTTCTTCGCCAAATCGAATGTCAAACTAGGATTTTGAATGTCAAACTACGATTTTCTTCGCCAAATCGAATGTCAAACTAGGATTTTGAATGTCAAACTACGATTTTCTTCGCCAAATCGAATGTCAAACTAGGATTTTGAATGTCAAACTACGATTTTCTTCGCCAAATCGAATGTCAAACTAGGATTTTGAATGTCAAACTACGATTTTCTTCGCCAAATCGAATGTCAAACTAGGATTTTGAATGTCAAACTACGATTTTCTTCGCCAAATCGAATGTCAAACTAGGATTTTGAATGTCAAACTACGATTTTCTTCGCCAAATCGAATGTCAAACTAGGATTTTGAATGTCAAACTACGATTTTCTTCGCCAAATCGAATGTCAAACTAGGATTTTGAATGTCAAAATACGATATTCAGCGCCAAATCGAATGTCAAACTAGGATTTTGAATGTCAAACTACGATTTTCTTCGCCAAATCGAATGTCAAACTAGGATTTTGAATGTCAAACTACGCAAATCGAATGTCAAACTAGGATTATGAATGTCAAAATACGATATTCAGCGCCAAATCGAATGTCAAACTAGGATTTTGAATGTCAAAATACGATTTTCTTCGCCAACTGGAATGTCAAACTTGGATTTTGAATGTCAAAATACGATTTTCTTCGCCAAATCGAATGTCAAACTAGGATTTTGAATGTCAAAATACGACTTTCTTCGCCAAATCGAATGTCAAACTAGGATTTTGAATGTCAAAATACGATATTCAGCGCCAAATCGAATGTCAAACTAGGATTTTGAATGTCAAAATACGATTTTCTCCGCCAAATCGAATGTCAAACTAGGATTTTGAATGTCAAACTACGATTTTCTTCGCCAAATCGAATGTCAAACTAGGATTTTGAATGTCAAACTACGATTTTCTTCGCCAAATCGAATGTCAAACTAGGATTTTGAATGTCAAACTACGATTTTCTTCGCCAAATCGAATGTCAAACTAGGATTTTGAATGTCAAACTACGATTTTCTTCGCCAAATCGAATGTCAAACTAGGATTTTGAATGTCAAAATACGATTTTCTTCGCCAAATCGAATGTCAAACTAGGATTTTGAATGTCAAACTACGATATTCATCGCCAAATCGAATGTCAAACTAGGATTTTGAATGTCAAAATACGATATTCAGCGCCAAATCGAATGTCACACTAGGATTTTGAATGTCAAAATACGATTTTCTTCGCCAAATCGAATGTCAAACTAGGATTTTGAATGTCAAACTACGATTTTCTTCGCCAAATCGAATGTCAAACTAGGATTTTGAATGTCAAAATACGATTTTCTTCGCCAAATCGAATGTCAAACTAGGATTTGGAATGTCAAACTACGATTTTCTTCGCCAAATCGAATGTCAAACTAGGATTTGGAATGTCAAACTACGATTTTCTTCGCCAAATCGAATGTCAAACTAGGATTTTGAATGTCAAACTACGATTTTCTTCGCCAAATCGAATGTCAAACTAGGATTTTGAATGTCAAACTACGATTTTCTTCGCCAAATCGAATGTCAAACTAGGATTTTGAATGTCAAACTACGATTTTCTTCGCCAAATCGAATGTCAAACTAGGATTTTGAATGTCAAACTACGATTTTCTTCGCCAAATCGAATGTCAAACTAGGATTTTGAATGTCAAACTACGATTTTCTTCGCCAAATCGAATGTCAAACTAGGATTTTGAATGTCAAACTACGATTTTCTTCGCCAAATCGAATGTCAAACTAGGATTTTGAATGTCAAACTACGATTTTCTTCGCCAAATCGAATGTCAAACTAGGATTTTGAATGTCAAAATACGATATTCAGCGCCAAATCGAATGTCAAACTAGGATTTTGAATGTCAAACTACGATTTTCTTCGCCAAATCGAATGTCAAACTAGGATTTTGAATGTCAAACTACGCAAATCGAATGTCAAACTAGGATTATGAATGTCAAAATACGATATTCAGCGCCAAATCGAATGTCAAACTAGGATTTTGAATGTCAAAATACGATTTTCTTCGCCAACTGGAATGTCAAACTTGGATTTTGAATGTCAAAATACGATTTTCTTCGCCAAATCGAATGTCAAACTAGGATTTTGAATGTCAAAATACGACTTTCTTCGCCAAATCGAATGTCAAACTAGGATTTTGAATGTCAAAATACGATATTCAGCGCCAAATCGAATGTCAAACTAGGATTTTGAATGTCAAAATACGATTTTCTCCGCCAAATCGAATGTCAAACTAGGATTTTGAATGTCAAACTACGATTTTCTTCGCCAAATCGAATGTCAAACTAGGATTTTGAATGTCAAACTACGATTTTCTTCGCCAAATCGAATGTCAAACTAGGATTTTGAATGTCAAACTACGATTTTCTTCGCCAAATCGAATGTCAAACTAGGATTTTGAATGTCAAACTACGATTTTCTTCGCCAAATCGAATGTCAAACTAGGATTTTGAATGTCAAAATACGATTTTCTTCGCCAAATCGAATGTCAAACTAGGATTTTGAATGTCAAACTACGATATTCATCGCCAAATCGAATGTCAAACTAGGATTTTGAATGTCAAAATACGATATTCAGCGCCAAATCGAATGTCACACTAGGATTTTGAATGTCAAAATACGATTTTCTTCGCCAAATCGAATGTCAAACTAGGATTTTGAATGTCAAACAACGCAAATCGAATGTCAAACTAGGATTATGAATGTCAAAATACGATATTCAGCGCCAAATCGAATGTCAAACTAGGATTTTGAATGTCAAAATACGATTTTCTTCGCCAACTGGAATGTCAAACTTGGATTTTGAATGTCAAAATACGATTTTCTTCGCCAAATCGAATGTCAAACTAGGATTTTGAATGTCAAAATACGACTTTCTTCGCCAAATCGAATGTCAAACTAGGATTTTGAATGTCAAAATACGATATTCAGCGCCAAATCGAATGTCAAACTAGGATTTTGAATGTCAAAATACGATTTTCTCCGCCAAATCGAATGTCAAACTAGGATTTTGAATGTCAAACTACGATTTTCTTCGCCAAATCGAATGTCAAACTAGGATTTTGAATGTCAAACTACGATTTTCTTCGCCAAATCGAATGTCAAACTAGGATTTTGAATGTCAAACTACGATTTTCTTCGCCAAATCGAATGTCAAACTAGGATTTTGAATGTCAAACTACGATTTTCTTCGCCAAATCGAATGTCAAACTAGGATTTTGAATGTCAAACTTCGATTTTCTTCGCCAAATCGAATGTCAAACTAGGATTTTGAATGTCAAACTACGATTTTCTTCGCCAAATCGAATGTCAAACTAGGATTTTGAATGTCAAACTACGATTTTCTTCGCCAAATCGAATGTCAAACTAGGATTTTGAATGTCAAACTACGATTTTCTTCGCCAAATCGAATGTCAAACTAGGATTTTGAATGTCAAACTACGATTTTCTTCGCCAAATCGAATGTCAAACTAGGATTTTGAATGTCAAACTACGATTTTCTTCGCCAAATCGAATGTCAAACTAGGATTTTGAATGTCAAACTACGATTTTCTTCGCCAAATCGAATGTCAAACTAGGACTTTGAATGTCAAAATACGATTTTCTTCGCCAAATCGAATGTCAAATTAGGATTTTGAATGTCAAAATACGATTTTCAGCGCCAAATCGAATGTCAAACTAGGATTTTGAATGTCAAACTACGATTTTCTTCGCCAAATCGAATGTCAAACTAGGATTTTGAATGTCAAAATACGATTTTCTTCGCCAAATCGAATGTCAAACTAGGATTTTGAATGTCAAAATACGATTTTCTTCGCCAAATCGAATGTCAAACTAGGATTTTGAATGTCAAAATACGATATTCAGCGCCAAATCGAATGTCAAACTAGGATTTTGAATGTCAAAATACGATTTTCTCCGCCAAATCGAATGTCAAACTAGGATTTTGAATGTCAAACTACGATTTTCTTCGCCAAATCGAATGTCAAACTAGGATTTTGAATGTCAAAATACGATTTTCTTCGCCAAATCGAATGTCAAACTAGGATTTTGAATGTCAAACTACGATTTTCTTCGCCAAATCGAATGTCAAACTAGGATTTTGAATGTCAAACTACGATTTTCTTCGCCAAATCGAATGTCAAACTAGGATTTTGAATGTCAAAATACGATTTTCTTCGCCAAATCGAATGTCAAACTAGGATTTTGAATGTCAAAATACGATTTTCTTCGCCAAATCGAATGTCAAACTAGGATTTTGAATGTCAAAATACGATATTCAGCGCCAAATCGAATGTCAAACTAGGATTTTGAATGTCAAATTACGATTTTCTTCGCCAAATCGAATGTCAAACTAGGATTTTGAATGTCAAAATACGATATTCAGCGCCAAATCGAATGTCAAACTAGGATTTTGAATGTCAAACTACGATTTTCTTCGCCAAATCGAATGTCAAACTAGGATTTTGAATGTCAAACTACGATTTTCTTCGCCAAATCGAATGTCAAACTAGGATTTTGAATGTCAAACTACGATTTTCTTCGCCAAATCGAATGTCAAACTAGGATTTTGAATGTCAAAATACGATATTCAGCGCCAAATCGAATGTCAAACTAGGATTTTGAATGTCAAAATTCGATTTTCTTCGCCAAATCGAATGTCAAACTAGGATTTTGAATGTCAAACTACGATTTTCTTCGCCAAATCGAATGTCAAACTAGGATTTTGAATGTCAAACTACGATTTTCTTCGCCAAATCGAATGTCAAACTAGGATTTTGAATGTCAAACTACGATTTTCTTCGCCAAATCGAATGTCAAACTAGGATTTTGAATGTCAAAATACGATTTTCTTCGCCAAATCGAATGTCAAACTAGGATTTTGAATGTCAAACTACGATATTCATCGCCAAATCGAATGTCAAACTAGGATTTTGAATGTCAAAATACGATATTCAGCGCCAAATCGAATGTCACACTAGGATTTTGAATGTCAAAATACGATTTTCTTCGCCAAATCGAATGTCAAACTAGGATTTTGAATGTCAAACTACGCAAATCGAATGTCAAACTAGGATTATGAATGTCAAAATACGATATTCAGCGCCAAATCGAATGTCAAACTAGGATTTTGAATGTCAAAATACGATTTTCTTCGCCAACTGGAATGTCAAACTTGGATTTTGAATGTCAAAATACGATTTTCTTCGCCAAATCGAATGTCAAACTAGGATTTTGAATGTCAAAATACGACTTTCTTCGCCAAATCGAATGTCAAACTAGGATTTTGAATGTCAAAATACGATATTCAGCGCCAAATCGAATGTCAAACTAGGATTTTGAATGTCAAAATACGATTTTCTCCGCCAAATCGAATGTCAAACTAGGATTTTGAATGTCAAACTACGATTTTCTTCGCCAAATCGAATGTCAAACTAGGATTTTGAATGTCAAACTACGATTTTCTTCGCCAAATCGAATGTCAAACTAGGATTTTGAATGTCAAACTACGATTTTCTTCGCCAAATCGAATGTCAAACTAGGATTTTGAATGTCAAACTACGATTTTCTTCGCCAAATCGAATGTCAAACTAGGATTTTGAATGTCAAACTACGATTTTCTTCGCCAAATCGAATGTCAAACTAGGATTTTGAATGTCAAACTACGATTTTCTTCGCCAAATCGAATGTCAAACTAGGATTTTGAATGTCAAACTACGATTTTCTTCGCCAAATCGAATGTCAAACTAGGATTTTGAATGTCAAACTACGATTTTCTTCGCCAAATCGAATGTCAAACTAGGATTTTGAATGTCAAACTACGATTTTCTTCGCCAAATCGAATGTCAAACTAGGATTTTGAATGTCAAACTACGATTTTCTTCGCCAAATCGAATGTCAAACTAGGATTTTGAATGTCAAACTACGATATTCAGCGCCAAATCGAATGTCAAACTAGGATTTTGAATGTCAAACTACGATATTCAGCGCCAAATCGAATGTCAAACTAGGATTTTGAATGTCAAAATTCGATTTTCTTCGCCAAATCGAATGTCAAACTAGGATTTTGAATGTCAAAATACGATTTTCTTCGCCAAATCGAATGTCAAACTAGGATTTTGAATGTCAAACTACGATTTTCTTCGCCAAATCGAATGTCAAACTAGGATTTTGAATGTCAAACTACGATTTTCTTCGCCAAATCGAATGTCAAACTAGGATTTTGAATGTCAAACTACGATTTTCTTCGCCAAATCGAATGTCAAACTAGGATTTTGAATGTCAAACTACGATTTTCTTCGCCAAATCGAATGTCAAACTAGGATTTGGAATGTCAAACTACGATTTTCTTCGCCAAATCGAATGTCAAACTAGGATTTTGAATGTCAAACTACGATTTTCTTCGCCAAATCGAATGTCAAACTAGGATTTTGAATGTCAAACTACGATTTTCTTCGCCAAATCGAATGTCAAACTAGGATTTTGAATGTCAAACTACGATTTTCTTCGCCAAATCGAATGTCAAACTAGGATTTTGAATGTCAAACTACGATTTTCTTCGCCAAATCGAATGTCAAACTAGGATTTTGAATGTCAAAATACGATATTCAGCGCCAAATCGAATGTCAAACTAGGATTTTGAATGTCAAAATACGATTTTCTTCGCCAAATCGAATGTCAAACTAGGATTTTGAATGTCAAACTACGCAAATCGAATGTCAAACTAGGATTATGAATGTCAAAATACGATATTCAGCGCCAAATCGAATGTCAAACTAGGATTTTGAATGTCAAAATACGATTTTCTTCGCCAACTGGAATGTCAAACTTGGATTTTGAATGTCAAAATACGATTTTCTTCGCCAAATCGAATGTCAAACTAGGATTTTGAATGTCAAAATACGACTTTCTTCGCCAAATCGAATGTCAAACTAGGATTTTGAATGTCAAAATACGATATTCAGCGCCAAATCGAATGTCAAACTAGGATTTTGAATGTCAAAATACGATTTTCTCCGCCAAATCGAATGTCAAACTAGGATTTTGAATGTCAAACTACGATTTTCTTCGCCAAATCGAATGTCAAACTAGGATTTTGAATGTCAAACTACGATTTTCTTCGCCAAATCGAATGTCAAACTAGGATTTTGAATGTCAAACTACGATTTTCTTCGCCAAATCGAATGTCAAACTAGGATTTTGAATGTCAAACTACGATTTTCTTCGCCAAATCGAATGTCAAACTAGGATTTTGAATGTCAAAATACGATTTTCTTCGCCAAATCGAATGTCAAACTAGGATTTTGAATGTCAAACTACGATATTCATCGCCAAATCGAATGTCAAACTAGGATTTTGAATGTCAAAATACGATATTCAGCGCCAAATCGAATGTCACACTAGGATTTTGAATGTCAAAATACGATTTTCTTCGCCAAATCGAATGTCAAACTAGGATTTTGAATGTCAAACTACGCAAATCGAATGTCAAACTAGGATTATGAATGTCAAAATACGATATTCAGCGCCAAATCGAATGTCAAACTAGGATTTTGAATGTCAAAATACGATTTTCTTCGCCAACTGGAATGTCAAACTTGGATTTTGAATGTCAAAATACGATTTTCTTCGCCAAATCGAATGTCAAACTAGGATTTTGAATGTCAAAATACGACTTTCTTCGCCAAATCGAATGTCAAACTAGGATTTTGAATGTCAAAATACGATATTCAGCGCCAAATCGAATGTCAAACTAGGATTTTGAATGTCAAAATACGATTTTCTCCGCCAAATCGAATGTCAAACTAGGATTTTGAATGTCAAACTACGATTTTCTTCGCCAAATCGAATGTCAAACTAGGATTTTGAATGTCAAACTACGATTTTCTTCGCCAAATCGAATGTCAAACTAGGATTTTGAATGTCAAACTACGATTTTCTTCGCCAAATCGAATGTCAAACTAGGATTTTGAATGTCAAACTACGATTTTCTTCGCCAAATCGAATGTCAAACTAGGATTTTGAATGTCAAACTACGATTTTCTTCGCCAAATCGAATATCAAACTAGGATTTTGAATGTCAAAATACGATATTCAGCGCTAAATCGAATGTCAAACTAGGATTTTGAATGTCAAACTACGATTTTCTTCGCCAAATCGAATGTCAAACTAGGATTTTGAATGTCAAACTACGATTTTCTTCGCCAAATCGAATGTCAAACTAGGATTTTGAATGTCAAACTACGATTTTCTTCGCCAAATCGAATGTCAAACTAGGATTTTGAATGTCAAACTACGATTTTCTTCGCCAAATCGAATGTCAAACTAGGACTTTGAATGTCAAAATACGATTTTCTTCGCCAAATCGAATGTCAAACTAGGATTTTGAATGTCAAAATACGATTTTCAGCGCCAAATCGAATGTCAAACTAGGATTTTGAATGTCAAAATACGATATTCAGCGCCAAATCGAATGTCAAACTAGGATTTTGAATGTCAAATTACGATTTTCTTCGCCAAATCGAATGTCAAACTAGGATTTTGAATGTCAAAATACGATATTCAGCGCCAAATCGAATGTCAAACTAGGATTTTGAATGTCAAACTACGATTTTCTTCGCCAAATCGAATGTCAAACTAGGATTTTGAATGTCAAAATACGATATTCAGCGCCAAATCGAATGTCAAACTAGGATTTTGAATGTCAAATTACGATTTTCTTCGCCAAATCGAATGTCAAACTAGGATTTTGAATGTCAAAATACGATATTCAGCGCCAAATCGAATGTCAAACTAGGATTTTGAATGTCAAACTACGATTTTCTTCGCCAAATCGAATGTCAAACTAGGATTTTGAATGTCAAAATACGATATTCAGCGCCAAATCGAATGTCAAACTAGGATTTTGAATGTCAAATTACGATTTTCTTCGCCAAATCGAATGTCAAACTAGGATTTTGAATGTCAAAATACGATATTCAGCGCCAAATCGAATGTCAAACTAGGATTTTGAATGTCAAACTACGATTTTCTTCGCCAAATCGAATGTCAAACTAGGATTTTGAATGTCAAACTACGATTTTCTTCGCCAAATCGAATGTCAAACTAGGATTTTGAATGTCAAACTACGATTTTCTTCGCCAAATCGAATGTCAAACTAGGATTTTGAATGTCAAACTACGATTTTCTTCGCCAAATCGAATGTCAAACTAGGATTTTGAATGTCAAACTACGATTTTCTTCGCCAAATCGAATGTCAAACTAGGATTTTGAATGTCAAACTTCGATTTTCTTCGCCAAATCGAATGTCAAACTAGGATTTTGAATGTCAAACTACGATTTTCTTCGCCAAATCGAATGTCAAACTAGGATTTTGAATGTCAAACTACGATTTTCTTCGCCAAATCGAATGTCAAACTAGGATTTTGAATGTCAAACTACGATTTTCTTCGCCAAATCGAATGTCAAACTAGGATTTTGAATGTCAAACTACGATTTTCTTCGCCAAATCGAATGTCAAACTAGGATTTTGAATGTCAAACTACGATTTTCTTCGCCAAATCGAATGTCAAACTAGGATTTTGAATGTCAAACTACGATTTTCTTCGCCAAATCGAATGTCAAACTAGGACTTTGAATGTCAAAATACGATTTTCTTCGCCAAATCGAATGTCAAATTAGGATTTTGAATGTCAAAATACGATTTTCAGCGCCAAATCGAATGTCAAACTAGGATTTTGAATGTCAAACTACGATTTTCTTCGCCAAATCGAATGTCAAACTAGGATTTTGAATGTCAAAATACGATTTTCTTCGCCAAATCGAATGTCAAACTAGGATTTTGAATGTCAAAATACGATTTTCTTCGCCAAATCGAATGTCAAACTAGGATTTTGAATGTCAAAATACGATATTCAGCGCCAAATCGAATGTCAAACTAGGATTTTGAATGTCAAAATACGATTTTCTCCGCCAAATCGAATGTCAAACTAGGATTTTGAATGTCAAACTACGATTTTCTTCGCCAAATCGAATGTCAAACTAGGATTTTGAATGTCAAAATACGATTTTCTTCGCCAAATCGAATGTCAAACTAGGATTTTGAATGTCAAACTACGATTTTCTTCGCCAAATCGAATGTCAAACTAGGATTTTGAATGTCAAACTACGATTTTCTTCGCCAAATCGAATGTCAAACTAGGATTTTGAATGTCAAAATACGATTTTCTTCGCCAAATCGAATGTCAAACTAGGATTTTGAATGTCAAAATACGATTTTCTTCGCCAAATCGAATGTCAAACTAGGATTTTGAATGTCAAAATACGATATTCAGCGCCAAATCGAATGTCAAACTAGGATTTTGAATGTCAAATTACGATTTTCTTCGCCAAATCGAATGTCAAACTAGGATTTTGAATGTCAAAATACGATATTCAGCGCCAAATCGAATGTCAAACTAGGATTTTGAATGTCAAACTACGATTTTCTTCGCCAAATCGAATGTCAAACTAGGATTTTGAATGTCAAACTACGATTTTCTTCGCCAAATCGAATGTCAAACTAGGATTTTGAATGTCAAAATACGATATTCAGCGCCAAATCGAATGTCAAACTAGGATTTTGAATGTCAAAATTCGATTTTCTTCGCCAAATCGAATGTCAAACTAGGATTTTGAATGTCAAACTACGATTTTCTTCGCCAAATCGAATGTCAAACTAGGATTTTGAATGTCAAACTACGATTTTCTTCGCCAAATCGAATGTCAAACTAGGATTTTGAATGTCAAACTACGATTTTCTTCGCCAAATCGAATGTCAAACTAGGATTTTGAATGTCAAAATACGATTTTCTTCGCCAAATCGAATGTCAAACTAGGATTTTGAATGTCAAACTACGATATTCATCGCCAAATCGAATGTCAAACTAGGATTTTGAATGTCAAAATACGATATTCAGCGCCAAATCGAATGTCACACTAGGATTTTGAATGTCAAAATACGATTTTCTTCGCCAAATCGAATGTCAAACTAGGATTTTGAATGTCAAACTACGCAAATCGAATGTCAAACTAGGATTATGAATGTCAAAATACGATATTCAGCGCCAAATCGAATGTCAAACTAGGATTTTGAATGTCAAAATACGATTTTCTTCGCCAACTGGAATGTCAAACTTGGATTTTGAATGTCAAAATACGATTTTCTTCGCCAAATCGAATGTCAAACTAGGATTTTGAATGTCAAAATACGACTTTCTTCGCCAAATCGAATGTCAAACTAGGATTTTGAATGTCAAAATACGATATTCAGCGCCAAATCGAATGTCAAACTAGGATTTTGAATGTCAAAATACGATTTTCTCCGCCAAATCGAATGTCAAACTAGGATTTTGAATGTCAAACTACGATTTTCTTCGCCAAATCGAATGTCAAACTAGGATTTTGAATGTCAAACTACGATTTTCTTCGCCAAATCGAATGTCAAACTAGGATTTTGAATGTCAAACTACGATTTTCTTCGCCAAATCGAATGTCAAACTAGGATTTTGAATGTCAAACTACGATTTTCTTCGCCAAATCGAATGTCAAACTAGGATTTTGAATGTCAAACTACGATTTTCTTCGCCAAATCGAATGTCAAACTTGGATTTTGAATGTCAAACTACGATTTTCTTCGCCAAATCGAATGTCAAACTAGGATTTTGAATGTCAAACTACGATTTTCTTCGCCAAATCGAATGTCAAACTAGGATTTTGAATGTCAAACTACGATTTTCTTCGCCAAATCGAATGTCAAACTAGGATTTTGAATGTCAAACTACGATTTTCTTCGCCAAATCGAATGTCAAACTAGGATTTTGAATGTCAAACTACGATTTTCTTCGCCAAATCGAATGTCAAACTAGGATTTTGAATGTCAAACTACGATATTCAGCGCCAAATCGAATGTCAAACTAGGATTTTGAATGTCAAACTACGATATTCAGCGCCAAATCGAATGTCAAACTAGGATTTTGAATGTCAAAATTCGATTTTCTTCGCCAAATCGAATGTCAAACTAGGATTTTGAATGTCAAAATACGATTTTCTTCGCCAAATCGAATGTCAAACTAGGATTTTGAATGTCAAACTACGATTTTCTTCGCCAAATCGAATGTCAAACTAGGATTTTGAATGTCAAACTACGATTTTCTTCGCCAAATCGAATGTCAAACTAGGATTTTGAATGTCAAACTACGATTTTCTTCGCCAAATCGAATGTCAAACTAGGATTTTGAATGTCAAACTACGATTTTCTTCGCCAAATCGAATGTCAAACTAGGATTTGGAATGTCAAACTACGATTTTCTTCGCCAAATCGAATGTCAAACTAGGATTTTGAATGTCAAACTACGATTTTCTTCGCCAAATCGAATGTCAAACTAGGATTTTGAATGTCAAACTACGATTTTCTTCGCCAAATCGAATGTCAAACTAGGATTTTGAATGTCAAACTACGATTTTCTTCGCCAAATCGAATGTCAAACTAGGATTTTGAATGTCAAACTACGATTTTCTTCGCCAAATCGAATGTCAAACTAGGATTTTGAATGTCAAAATACGATATTCAGCGCCAAATCGAATGTCAAACTAGGATTTTGAATGTCAAAATACGATTTTCTTCGTCAAATCGAATGTCAAACTAGGATTTTGAATGTCAAACTACGCAAATCGAATGTCAAACTAGGATTATGAATGTCAAAATACGATATTCAGCGCCAAATCGAATGTCAAACTAGGATTTTGAATGTCAAAATACGATTTTCTTCGCCAACTGGAATGTCAAACTTGGATTTTGAATGTCAAAATACGATTTTCTTCGCCAAATCGAATGTCAAACTAGGATTTTGAATGTCAAAATACGACTTTCTTCGCCAAATCGAATGTCAAACTAGGATTTTGAATGTCAAAATACGATATTCAGCGCCAAATCGAATGTCAAACTAGGATTTTGAATGTCAAAATACGATTTTCTCCGCCAAATCGAATGTCAAACTAGGATTTTGAATGTCAAACTACGATTTTCTTCGCCAAATCGAATGTCAAACTAGGATTTTGAATGTCAAACTACGATTTTCTTCGCCAAATCGAATGTCAAACTAGGATTTTGAATGTCAAACTACGATTTTCTTCGCCAAATCGAATGTCAAACTAGGATTTTGAATGTCAAACTACGATTTTCTTCGCCAAATCGAATGTCAAACTAGGATTTTGAATGTCAAAATACGATTTTCTTCGCCAAATCGAATGTCAAACTAGGATTTTGAATGTCAAACTACGATATTCATCGCCAAATCGAATGTCAAACTAGGATTTTGAATGTCAAAATACGATATTCAGCGCCAAATCGAATGTCACACTAGGATTTTGAATGTCAAAATACGATTTTCTTCGCCAAATCGAATGTCAAACTAGGATTTTGAATGTCAAACTACGCAAATCGAATGTCAAACTAGGATTATGAATGTCAAAATACGATATTCAGCGCCAAATCGAATGTCAAACTAGGATTTTGAATGTCAAAATACGATTTTCTTCGCCAACTGGAATGTCAAACTTGGATTTTGAATGTCAAAATACGATTTTCTTCGCCAAATCGAATGTCAAACTAGGATTTTGAATGTCAAAATACGACTTTCTTCGCCAAATCGAATGTCAAACTAGGATTTTGAATGTCAAAATACGATATTCAGCGCCAAATCGAATGTCAAACTAGGATTTTGAATGTCAAAATACGATTTTCTCCGCCAAATCGAATGTCAAACTAGGATTTTGAATGTCAAACTACGATTTTCTTCGCCAAATCGAATGTCAAACTAGGATTTTGAATGTCAAACTACGATTTTCTTCGCCAAATCGAATGTCAAACTAGGATTTTGAATGTCAAACTACGATTTTCTTCGCCAAATCGAATGTCAAACTAGGATTTTGAATGTCAAACTACGATTTTCTTCGCCAAATCGAATGTCAAACTAGGATTTTGAATGTCAAACTACGATTTTCTTCGCCAAATCGAATATCAAACTAGGATTTTGAATGTCAAAATACGATATTCAGCGCTAAATCGAATGTCAAACTAGGATTTTGAATGTCAAACTACGATTTTCTTCGCCAAATCGAATGTCAAACTAGGATTTTGAATGTCAAACTACGATTTTCTTCGCCAAATCGAATGTCAAACTAGGATTTTGAATGTCAAACTACGATTTTCTTCGCCAAATCGAATGTCAAACTAGGATTTTGAATGTCAAACTACGATTTTCTTCGCCAAATCGAATGTCAAACTAGGACTTTGAATGTCAAAATACGATTTTCTTCGCCAAATCGAATGTCAAACTAGGATTTTGAATGTCAAAATACGATTTTCAGCGCCAAATCGAATGTCAAACTAGGATTTTGAATGTCAAACTACGATTTTCTTCGCCAAATCGAATGTCAAACTAGGATTTTGAATGTCAAAATACGATTTTCTTCGCCAAATCGAATGTCAAACTAGGATTTTGAATGTCAAAATACGATTTTCTTCGCCAAATCGAATGTCAAACTAGGATTTTGAATGTCAAAATACGATATTCAGCGCCAAATCGAATGTCAAACTAGGATTTTGAATGTCAAAATACGATTTTCTCCGCCAAATCGAATGTCAAACTAGGATTTTGAATGTCAAACTACGATTTTCTTCGCCAAATCGAATGTCAAACTAGGATTTTGAATGTCAAACTACGATTTTCTTCGCCAAATCGAATGTCAAACTAGGATTTTGAATGTCAAAATACGATATTCAGCGCCAAATCGAATGTCAAACTAGGATTTTGAATGTCAAATTACGATTTTCTTCGCCAAATCGAATGTCAAACTAGGATTTTGAATGTCAAAATACGATATTCAGCGCCAAATCGAATGTCAAACTAGGATTTTGAATTTCAAACTACGATTTTCTTCGCCAAATCGAATGTCAAACTAGGATTTTGAATGTCAAACTACGATTTTCTTCGCCAAATCGAATGTCAAACTAGGATTTTGAATGTCAAACTACGATTTTCTTCGCCAAATCGAATGTCAAACTAGGATTTTGAATGTCAAACTACGATTTTCTTCGCCAAATCGAATGTCAAACTAGGATTTTGAATGTCAAACTACGATTTTCTTCGCCAAATCGAATGTCAAACTAGGATTTTGAATGTCAAAATACGATATTCAGCGCCAAATCGAATGTCAACTAGGATTTTGAATGTCAAACTACGATTTTCTTCGCCAAATCGAATGTCAAACTAGGATTTTGAATGTCAAACTACGATTTTCTTCGCCAAATCGAATGTCAAACTAGGATTTTGAATGTCAAACTACGATTTTCTTCGCCAAATCGAATGTCAAACTAGGATTTTGAATGTCAAACTACGATTTTCTTCGCCAAATCGAATGTCAAACTAGGACTTTGAATGTCAAAATACGATTTTCTTCGCCAAATCGAATGTCAAACTAGGATTTTGAATGTCAAAATACGATTTTCAGCGCCAAATCGAATGTCAAACTAGGATTTTGAATGTCAAACTACGATTTTCTTCGCCAAATCGAATGTCAAACTAGGATTTTGAATGTCAAAATACGATTTTCTTCGCCAAATCGAATGTCAAACTAGGATTTTGAATGTCAAAATACGATTTTCTTCGCCAAATCGAATGTCAAACTAGGATTTTGAATGTCAAAATACGATATTCAGCGCCAAATCGAATGTCAAACTAGGATTTTGAATGTCAAAATACGATTTTCTCCGCCAAATCGAATGTCAAACTAGGATTTTGAATGTCAAACTACGATTTTCTTCGCCAAATCGAATGTCAAACTAGGATTTTGAATGTCAAAATACGATTTTCTTCGCCAAATCGAATGTCAAACTAGGATTTTGAATGTCAAACTACGATTTTCTTCGCCAAATCGAATGTCAAACTAGGATTTTGAATGTCAAACTACGATTTTCTTCGCCAAATCGAATGTCAAACTAGGATTTTGAATGTCAAAATACGATTTTCTTCGCCAAATCGAATGTCAAACTAGGATTTTGAATGTCAAAATACGATTTTCTTCGCCAAATCGAATGTCAAACTAGGATTTTGAATGTCAAAATACGATATTCAGCGCCAAATCGAATGTCAAACTAGGATTTTGAATGTCAAATTACGATTTTCTTCGCCAAATCGAATGTCAAACTAGGATTTTGAATGTCAAAATACGATATTCAGCGCCAAATCGAATGTCAAACTAGGATTTTGAATGTCAAACTACGATTTTCTTCGCCAAATCGAATGTCAAACTAGGATTTTGAATGTCAAACTACGATTTTCTTCGCCAAATCGAATGTCAAACTAGGATTTTGAATGTCAAACTACGATTTTCTTCGCCAAATCGAATGTCAAACTAGGATTTTGAATGTCAAAATACGATATTCAGCGCCAAATCGAATGTCAAACTAGGATTTTGAATGTCAAAATTCGATTTTCTTCGCCAAATCGAATGTCAAACTAGGATTTTGAATGTCAAAATACGATATTCAGCGCCAAATCGAATGTCAAACTAGGATTTTGAATGTCAAAATACGATTTTCTTCGCCAAATCGAATGTCAAACTAGGATTTTGAATGTCAAAATACGATTTTCTTCGCCAAATCGAATGTCAAACTAGGATTTTGAATGTCAAACTACGATTTTCTTCGCCAAATCGAATGTCAAACTAGGATTTTGAATGTCAAACTACGATTTTCTTCGCCAAATCGAATGTCAAACTAGGATTTTGAATGTCAAACTACGATTTTCTTCGCCAAATCGAATGTCAAACTAGGATTTTGAATGTCAAACTACGATTTTCTTCGCCAAATCGAATGTCAAACTAGGATTTGGAATGTCAAACTACGATTTTCTTCGCCAAATCGAATGTCAAACTAGGATTTTGAATGTCAAACTACGATTTTCTTCGCCAAATCGAATGTCAAACTAGGATTTTGAATGTCAAACTACGATTTTCTTCGCCAAATCGAATGTCAAACTAGGATTTTGAATGTCAAACTACGATTTTCTTCGCCAAATCGAATGTCAAACTAGAATTTTGAATGTCAAAATACGATTTTCAGCGCCAAATCGAAAGTCAAACTAGGATTTTGAATGTTAAAATACGATTTTCAGCGCCAAATCGAATGTCAAACTAGGATTTTGAATGTCAAACTACGATTTTCTTCGCCAAATCGAATGTCAAACTAGGATTTTGAATGTCAAACTACGATTTTCTTCGCCAAATCGAATGTCAAACTAGGATTTTGAATGTCAAAATACGATTTTCTTCGCCAAATCGAATGTCAAACTAGGATTTTGAATGTCAAAATACGATTTTCTTCGCCAAATCGAATGTCAAACTAGGATTATGAATGTCAAAATACGATATTCAGCGCCACATCGAATGTCAAACTAGGATTTTGAATGTCAAAATACGATTTTCTTCGCCAAATCGAATGTCAAACTAGGATTTTGAATGTCAAACTACGATTTTCTTCGCCAAATCGAATGTCAAACTAGGATTTTGAATGTCAAACTACGATTTTCTTCGCCAAATCGAATGTCAAACTAGGATTTTGAATGTCAAACTACGATTTTCTTCGCCAAATCGAATGTCAAACTAGGATTTTGAATGTCAAAATACGATTTTCTTCGCCAAATCGAATGTCAAACTAGGATTTTGAATGTCAAACTACGATTTTCTTCGCCAAATCGAATGTCAAACTAGGATTTTGAATGTCAAACTACGATTTTCTTCGCCAAATCGAATGTCAAACTAGGATTTTGAATGTCAAACTACGATTTTCTTCGCCAAATCGAATGTCAAACTAGGATTTTGAATGTCAAACTACGATTTTCTTCGCCAAATCGAATGTCAAACTAGGATTTTGAATGTCAAACTACGATTTTCTTCGCCAAATCGAATGTCAAACTAGGATTTTGAATGTCAAAATACGATATTCAGCGCCAAATCGAATGTCAAACTAGGATTTTGAATGTCAAAATACGATTTTCTTCGCCAAATCGAATGTCAAACTAGGATTTTGAATGTCAAACTACGCAAATCGAATGTCAAACTAGGATTATGAATGTCAAAATACGATATTCAGCGCCAAATCGAATGTCAAACTAGGATTTTGAATGTCAAAATACGATTTTCTTCGCCAACTGGAATGTCAAACTTGGATTTTGAATGTCAAAATACGATTTTCTTCGCCAAATCGAATGTCAAACTAGGATTTTGAATGTCAAAATACGACTTTCTTCGCCAAATCGAATGTCAAACTAGGATTTTGAATGTCAAAATACGATTTTCTCCGCCAAATCGAATGTCAAACTAGGATTTTGAATGTCAAACTACGATTTTCTTCGCCAAATCGAATGTCAAACTAGGATTTTGAATGTCAAACTACGATTTTCTTCGCCAAATCGAATGTCAAACTAGGATTTTGAATGTCAAACTACGATTTTCTTCGCCAAATCGAATGTCAAACTAGGATTTTGAATGTCAAACTACGATTTTCTTCGCCAAATCGAATGTCAAACTAGGATTTTGAATGTCAAAATACGATTTTCTTCGCCAAATCGAATGTCAAACTAGGATTTTGAATGTCAAACTACGATATTCATCGCCAAATCGAATGTCAAACTAGGATTTTGAATGTCAAAATACGATATTCAGCGCCAAATCGAATGTCACACTAGGATTTTGAATGTCAAAATACGATTTTCTTCGCCAAATCGAATGTCAAACTAGGATTTTGAATGTCAAACTACGCAAATCGAATGTCAAACTAGGATTATGAATGTCAAAATACGATATTCAGCGCCAAATCGAATGTCAAACTAGGATTTTGAATGTCAAAATACGATTTTCTTCGCCAACTGGAATGTCAAACTTGGATTTTGAATGTCAAAATACGATTTTCTTCGCCAAATCGAATGTCAAACTAGGATTTTGAATGTCAAAATACGACTTTCTTCGCCAAATCGAATGTCAAACTAGGATTTTGAATGTCAAAATACGATATTCAGCGCCAAATCGAATGTCAAACTAGGATTTTGAATGTCAAAATACGATTTTCTCCGCCAAATCGAATGTCAAACTAGGATTTTGAATGTCAAACTACGATTTTCTTCGCCAAATCGAATGTCAAACTAGGATTTTGAATGTCAAACTACGATTTTCTTCGCCAAATCGAATGTCAAACTAGGATTTTGAATGTCAAACTACGATTTTCTTCGCCAAATCGAATGTCAAACTAGGATTTTGAATGTCAAACTACGATTTTCTTCGCCAAATCGAATGTCAAACTAGGATTTTGAATGTCAAACTACGATTTTCTTCGCCAAATCGAATGTCAAACTAGGATTTTGAATGTCAAACTACGATTTTCTTCGCCAAATCGAATGTCAAACTAGGATTTTGAATGTCAAACTACGATTTTCTTCGCCAAATCGAATGTCAAACTAGGATTTTGAATGTCAAACTACGATTTTCTTCGCCAAATCGAATGTCAAACTAGGATTTTGAATGTCAAACTACGATTTTCTTCGCCAAATCGAATGTCAAACTAGGATTTTGAATGTCAAACTACGATTTTCTTCGCCAAATCGAATGTCAAACTAGGATTTTGAATGTCAAACTACGATTTTCTTCGCCAAATCGAATGTCAAACTAGGACTTTGAATGTCAAAATACGATTTTCTTCGCCAAATCGAATGTCAAACTAGGATTTTGAATGTCAAAATACGATTTTCAGCGCCAAATCGAATGTCAAACTAGGATTTTGAATGTCAAACTACGATTTTCTTCGCCAAATCGAATGTCAAACTAGGATTTTGAATGTCAAAATACGATTTTCTTCGCCAAATCGAATGTCAAACTAGGATTTTGAATGTCAAAATACGATTTTCTTCGCCAAATCGAATGTCAAACTAGGATTTTGAATGTCAAAATACGATATTCAGCGCCAAATCGAATGTCAAACTAGGATTTTGAATGTCAAAATACGATTTTCTCCGCCAAATCGAATGTCAAACTAGGATTTTGAATGTCAAACTACGATTTTCTTCGCCAAATCGAATGTCAAACTAGGATTTTGAATGTCAAAATACGATTTTCTTCGCCAAATCGAATGTCAAACTAGGATTTTGAATGTCAAACTACGATTTTCTTCGCCAAATCGAATGTCAAACTAGGATTTTGAATGTCAAACTACGATTTTCTTCGCCAAATCGAATGTCAAACTAGGATTTTGAATGTCAAAATACGATTTTCTTCGCCAAATCGAATGTCAAACTAGGATTTTGAATGTCAAAATACGATTTTCTTCGCCAAATCGAATGTCAAACTAGGATTTTGAATGTCAAAATACGATATTCAGCGCCAAATCGAATGTCAAACTAGGATTTTGAATGTCAAATTACGATTTTCTTCGCCAAATCGAATGTCAAACTAGGATTTTGAATGTCAAACTACGATTTTCTTCGCCAAATCGAATGTCAAACTAGGATTTTGAATGTCAAACTACGATTTTCTTCGCCAAATCGAATGTCAAACTAGGATTTTGAATGTCAAACTACGATTTTCTTCGCCAAATCGAATGTCAAACTAGGATTTTGAATGTCAAACTACGATTTTCTTCGCCAAATCGAATGTCAAACTAGGATTTTGAATGTCAAACTACGATTTTCTTCGCCAAATCGAATGTCAAACTAGGATTTTGAATGTCAAACTACGATTTTCTTCGCCAAATCGAATGTCAAACTAGGATTTTGAATGTCAAAATACGATTTTCTTCGCCAAATCGAATGTCAAACTAGGATTTTGAATGTCAAAATACGATTTTCAGCGCCAAATCGAATGTCAAACTAGGATTTTGAATGTCAAAATACGATTTTCAGCGCCAAATCGAATGTCAAACTAGGATTTTGAATGTCAAAATACGATTTTCAGCGCCAAATCGAATGTTAAACTAGGATTTTGAATGTCAAACTACGATTTTCAGCGCCAAATCGAATGTCAAACTAGGATTTTGAATGTCAAACTACGATTTTCTTCGCCAAATCGAATGTCAAACTAGGATTTTGAATGTCAAACTACGATTTCCTTCGCCAAATCGAATGTCAAACTAGGATTTTGAATGTCAAAATACGATTTTCTTCGCCAAATCGAATGTCAAACTAGGATTTTGAATGTCAAAATACGATTTTCTTCGCCAAATCGAATGTCAAACTAGGATTTTGAATGTCAAACTACGATTTTCTTCGCCAAATCGAATGTCAAACTAGGATTTTGAATGTCAAACTACGCAAATCGAATGTCAAACTAGGATTATGAATGCCAAAATACGATATTCAGCGCCAAATCGAATGTCAAACTAGGATTTTGAATGTCAAAATACGATTTTCTTCGCCAAATCGAATGTCAAACTAGGATTTTGAATGTCAAACTACGATTTTCTTCGCCAAATCGAATGTCAAACTAGGATTTTGAATGTCAAACTACGATTTTCTTCGCCAAATCGAATGTCAAACTAGGATTTTGAATGTCAAAGTACGATTTTCTTCGCCAAATCGAATGTCAAACTAGAATTTTGAATGTCAAAATACGATATTCAGCGCCAAATCGAATGTCAAACTAGGATTTTGAATGTCAAAGTACGATTTTCTTCGTCAAATCGAATGTCAAACTAGAATTTTGAATGTCAAAATACGATATTCAGCGCCAAATCGAATGTCAAACTAGGATTTTGAATGTCAAAATACGATTTTCTTCGCCAAATCGAATGTCAAAATAGGATTTTGAATGTCAAAATACGATTTTCTTCGCCAAATCGAATGTCAAACTAGGATTTTGAATGTCAAAATACGATATTCGGCCTCAATTCGAATATCGAAAAACGAAAAACAAAAATCAAAACAAATTCCCCTGCAAATGAATATCGAAAAACGAAAAACGAAAATCAAACTAACTTCACCTGAAAATGAATATCGAAAAATGAAAAACGAAAATCAAACCAACTTCACCTGAAAATGAATATCGAAAAACGAAAAACGAAAATCAAACCAACTTCACCTGAAAATGAATATCGAAAAACGAAAAACGAAAATCACACCAAATTCACCTTCCTCGCCAATTCGTCATTTTCGAATTGTATTGAAATTCTTAACTCTGACGCATAACCTGTAACTGTTAAAAATTCTTAACTGTCTCGTTTCTTCAACTGTGTAAAAATTAAAAATGTCTGGATAAATCCGATACCGCCAAAGTGAAAACTCACCTATCAAAACACATACGCACGCATACACGCACGCATACACGCAAGCACGTACGCATGGTCTACGTAAACTGAAGGCTAGGTCGCCCCCGCCCATCGAGGCTTGGGGAAATAGATTGGGCTGCACAATGCTTCCACGCAGAGTTGGTACCGACCTCACATTAGTACTGGTAATCTGCTTAGAAGGTCTAAGCCTGCCCAGGAATACTGCTGCGAGACGGCCCGCCCATGTATATTAACCCTTCTGGTTTTATTGTGCTGCATGGATTGAGATGTTATTTCATCTCAATGTCGTGTAAAAGTCCCACACAATTGCGAAAAAACGTCTCCAAAATGACCTATATAGTGCTGACGGGGACGTTAAACCTCAAATCAAACAAACAATACTGAAAGCTAGGCGGATAGCTCGCTCATTCAGTGAGCGGGTGCGGTGGCTCAGTAGTATGCGAGTTGATTGTCGACCAGGAGGAGTGGTGGCTTAGGACTCGGGTTCGATAGTTCTGTCCGACACACCTTTCCGTCAAAAGATTATCCCTGTTCAAAGCTGGCAGAAGTATTGGCACTTATAAGTTCCGATTTTCTGCTGAGAATGTATAACCTTGTCCAGAAAAGGTGAAGTTTGGGTTGTGGGGGGGGGGGGGGGGCGACATGATAATTACTGCTTTTCGCCGTGACGTCCCGAGTTATATACCTAACCAACGACCTACCAGCTCACTCACTCTAGCGCCCCGCCCATCGGGGCTAGAAGAAACTCCAACAGTCAGCGGGTCTGACTATACCCCCGCTTTAAAAGCGCACACTGATACGTATATTGGGAACGAATGGATGATGCATGCACGCACGCAGTGTCTGTCTGTTTGACGTCTGGCTTGGTAGATGGCTCAATCACTCATTCGCCGGTCATGTAGCTCATAAGGACTTCAATCTGACATATCTTTCCGTAGAAAGCATCACCATTTCGCTGATTCAAGATTCGTTGACATGTCGGCGCTTAATACAGTTTATCTTACATGCATCACCTGGCACAGAAAATGTGTAGTTTAGGACAACGGGGTTACTGCTCGTGACCATGGCGTCCTAAGTTGAATACACTCACTCCCTCAAGGCCACCGCCAATCTGTGCCATACTCACTGTTTCACTCACTCACTCACTCACTCAAGACCCCCGCCTATCGGGGCTTGGAGAAATAGATTGCACTGCACGTTGCTTCACTGCAGAGCTGAAACCGATCACACATGAGTACTGAAGAAGAAGGCCTAAACTTGCACGGACAAAATGATGTGATAGGAACCGTCCATGCTCATAAATCCAATTGATTTCATAGCGTGACAGGGTTTGAGATGTCATTTCATCTCAAAGTCGGGTAAAAGTCACAAAAATGGGAGCGATATCAATCTAAATAGTGTTGACGGGGACGTTAAACTTATACCCGCACGCAATGGTCTGTGCCAGTTAAGCTCCGCCAATTCGTCATTTTCCAATTGTATTGAAATTCTTAACTCTCACGTATAACCTCTAACTGTTAAAAATTCTTTACTGTCTCGTTTCTTTAACTCTGTATATATATTAAACTGTCTAAATACCCATAACACTCCAATTCCTTTAACTGTACAAACCTATACCGCCGAAGTAAAGTGTCACCTATCGGCTTCCGTAGTTTTACGTTAAAATTGCTATTTAAACGTAAAACCGCTATTGCCAGTTAGCCCTGTCCATAATTAAATCATTCTTTGTATGCCAGATAGGAGTATTCAGTTAACGATTTGATGGAGTGATAATGAATTACAGGGCTTTATGAAGTATTTCGGATAAGTTAGAAGCAACACAATGTATCTCGACTTACAAGTGTAGCTTTTACAAAAAGCTAGGCCTACGCTTATTAAATGTGAATGCCAGAAATGTGTTTTATACAATAAACTGTCTTTGGCAATATTCTAATTGCCAGTCTACAAATGCTGTAAATTTGTCAAAAACTATTTTTGATACATGTGCAACTTGCTGAATGGTATGCTTAAAAACTGTTAGAGAAGTTAAGAAGACAACTCTCCTACACTTTATAGAAGACTAGTTGAAGATTAAACCAAATATTTTGCTAACGAAGAGGCAAGTTTGTTTAGCTCACCAGAGCCGAAGGCTCCTACGGAGTTTATAGGATAGGCAGTGGTCCGTCGTGGGCGAGAGTTTGCAGATGTATATTTTGTAATGGCCTGCACAAATATGGCAGCAAATATAGGCTTGTACAAATGTGATGGCAATTCCGTGCCTGGGCTTTGTCCGTTGAACCTCTTTATTGTGTGAAAGCTTATACTTATTATGAGCCGCTTGATCGTCTTGTGAAAGGCCATTTAAACTATAAAGGTCAACCCCCGCGAAATTTTTAAGAACCATTCAAGAAAAGTCCTGTGACAGTTCAAGAACAAAGTTCATGAACTGGACATTAATTGCTCTTAAAGTGTTCGAGAACAGTTCAAAACATTTTAAGAAATGTTAAATTGGACAATTTTTAAGAACAAGTACTAATGAAAAATGTTCTTGAACAGTTCAAGAATGAAGTTCTAATATAGTTCAAGAACAGTTCTTGAACGCTTTAAAGAACCTTTGTACTTGAACTATTCAAGAAGTCTTTAAGAACTTTTCAAGAATGCAATGTTTTTAGCTCACCGTCACGTACTGACGAGGTGAGCTTTTGGGATCACTTTTTGTCCGTCGTGCGTGCGTCCGTCCGTGCGTCCGTGCGTGCGTAAACAATTTCTTCAAACGACATCTCCTCCTAAACCACTGATCCGATTTTGACCAAACTTCACAGGAATGATCCTTAGGTGGTCCCCTTTCAAAGTTGTTCAAATGGTTCCGGTCCGTTGCACTTATAGGTCCCAGGAGCCAAAAATAGATTTTTTTCACCGAAAACTTAAAAAAATCTTCTTTTCTGAAACCGCAAGGCCTAGGTCTTCGATATTCGGTATGAAGCTTTATCTAGTGGACCCCTACAAAGATTGTTCAAATTATAGTGCTGGGGCCAAAAATGCCCCCGCCCCGGGGCCCTTTGGTTTAACATGGGCTTATATAGGGAAAATCTTTAAAAATCTTCTTCTCTGAAACTGCAAGGCCCAAGTCTTTGATATTTGGTATAAAGCTTCATCTAGTGGACCCCTACCAAGATTGTTCAAATTATAGTGCTGGGGCCAAAAATGCCCCCGCCCCGGGGCCCTTTGGTTTTACATGGGCTTGTATAGGCAAATTCTTTAAAAATCTTCTTCTCTGAAACCGCAAGGCCCAGGTTTTTGATATTTAGTATGAAGCTTCATCTAGTGGACCCCTACCAAGATTGTTCAAATTATAGTGCTTGGGCCAAAAATGCCCCGCCCCGGCGCCCTTTGTTTTTACATGGGCTTATATAGGGAAAATCTTTAAAAATCTTCTTCTCTGAAACCGCAAGGCCCGGGTCTTTGATGTTCGGTATGAAGCTTCATCTAGTGGACCCCTACCAAGATTCTTCAAATTATAGTGCTTGGGCCAAAAATGCCCCGCCCCGGGGCCCTTTGGTTTTACATGGGCTTATATAGGGAAAATCTTTAAAAATCTTCTTCTCTGAAACTGCAAGGCCCAGGTCTTTGATATTTAATATGAATCTTCATCTTATGGACCCCTACCAAGATTGTTCAAATTAAAGTGCTGGGGCCAAAAATGCCCCCGCCCTGGGGCCCTTTGGTTTTACATAGGCTAATATAGGGAAAACCTTTAAAAAAAAATTCTTCTCTGAAACTGCAAGGCCCAGGTCTTTGATATTTGGTATGAAGCTTCATCTAGTGGACCCCTACCAAGATTGTTCAAATTATAGTGCTGGGGCCAAAAATGCCCCCGCCCCAGGGCCCTTTGGTTTTACATGGACTTCTATAGGGAATATCTTTGAACATTTTCATCTGAAACTGCAGGGCCCAGGTCTTTGCTATTTGGTATGAAGCTTCATCTAGTGGACCCCTACCAAGACTGTTCAAATTATAGTGCTGGGGCCAAAAATGCCCCCGCCCCGGGGCCCTTTGGTTTTACATGGGCTTATATAGGGAAAATCTTTAAAAATCTTCTTCTCTGAAACTGCAAGGCCCAGGTTTTTGATATTTGGTATGAAGCTTCATCTTGTGGACCTCTATCAAGATTGTTCAATTTATAGCCCTGGGGCCAAAAATGCCCCCGCTCCTGGGCCCTTTGGTTTTTCATAGATTTATATGGGGAAAATCTTGAAAAATCTTCTACTCTGAAACCACAAGGCCTAGGTCTTTGACATTTGGTATGAAGCTTCAGCTAGTGGACCTCTACCAAGATTGTTCAAATTATAGCCCTGGGGCCACAAATGCCCTCACCCCAGGGCCCTTTGGTTTTACATAGACTTATAATAGAGATAATCTTTGAAAATCTTCTTCTCTGAAACAACAAGGCCCAGGTCTTTGATATTTGGTGTGAAGCTTCATCTAGTGGACCTCTATCAAGATTGTTTAAATTATAGCCCTGAGGCCAAAAATGCCCCTGCCCCGGGGCCATTTGGTTTTACATAGGCTTATGTAAGGAATATCTTTAAAAAAATCTTCGTCTCTGACATCGCAAGGCCCAGGTCTTTGATATTTGTTGTATAGCTTCATCTAGTGGACCTTTGCCAAGATTGTTCAAATTATAGCCTTTGTTGATATTTGGTATGAAGCTTCACCTTTTTAGACCTCCCTCAACATTATGCACATTATTACCCTGGGGTCAATAATGGCCCTCCCCGGGGCCCACTTGTTACTCTATGGATCAGGTGAGCGATCCAGGGCCATCATGGTCCTCTTGTTTAAATAATCATGAACACATGTTGGTAAACATTGTCCAATTTATCATTTCTTAAAATGTTCTTGGACTGTTCTTGAACACTTCAAGAGCAGCTCATGTACATTTCTTGAACAGTTTAACTGATCAAGAACTGTTCCAGAACATTATAGTTCTTGCATACTTCAAGAACATGTTTCAACCACTTTGAGAACAGGTATTCTTAAACAGTTCTTCACATTTTGAACTGCTCAATAACTGTTCAGGAACTACTCTTAATCAGTATATACCATTGCATACTTTTTATGAGAAGGAGGTCTAAACAATAGACACCAAAGTTTTGCAAGGGCAGATAACTCATCAATTAAGCAAGGTGGAGTTGCCATTCTTGTGTAAGCCATACTGTCCCATGGTGTTGAATCCACCTGTAAAATTCAAGATCATATTTAAACTCAAATCAGTCATACGGTCAAGGAGTTTCAGCCCGGACACAGACTTTTGGCAAGGGCAGGTAACTTATAAATGCAACAAAGTAGAGTTGTCATTCTTTTGCATGAGACATTGTCCATTCATGTTGAATCCATATGTGAAGTTGGACAGAGTACACTTTATTATAATACCAGACATTATATTTTATGGGCTAACAAATGTGACAAAACTGGCAAAAATGGCATGTGTGTCCAGCCCAGACTCAAAAAAGCCTTGACACTTCCCAAACTGATCAGAGTCTTTGCTCGGTTAGCTGTCTACATGAAGAAATTTAGACCACTTTGTACACACTGAGGACACAGCAAAGGCTCTGATCAGACTTTGTGTCTTTGATGGGCTCATCATCTGCTGCAGGAAATTATACCCATCCCACACATTAGATAAACGTTGCTGCCATGTGGACAGCAGTAGATTTAAACATTTGCTCAACCATGTTTAACCAAAACACCTACAAATCTTGGAACTGTCAGAAAGAAGTCTTTGGCAAAAAAAGGCTGATGAATAATCAGAAATAAAAACAATATTGCACGACCCGCAGAAAAAGCGACCAACTGAAGTCGGTTGATTTTCTAGAGTGCCCTAAAATCACCGTGTCATTCTGTCAGTCTGTCCGTCCGTACCCCGTTTGTGAAAATTGGTGATAGTGACTTAACCGCTTGGAATATTTAAACAATTTTTGGCATACTGATAGATATCAATGAGATCTAACCAATGAACTTGCGAAATATTATATTCCATTTAGTATAGCCTCGCCGAGGCAAAAAATGTGAAAATTTTCGAACTGCTTCTCCTCGGAAACCGTTGGGCCGATTGAAGTCAAATTTCATATGGAGCATCTATGGGAAGGGGGAAACCAACATTTGCTCATGGGGTCCAGGTCACATGACCAGAATGGCCGCCAAGCCATATATGGTCTGTCTGTCTGTCCGTCCGTAACCCGTTTGTGAAAATTGGTGATAGTGACTTAACCGCTTGGAATATTTAAACAATTTTTGGCATACTGATAGATATCAATGAGTTCTAACCAATGAACTTGCGAAATATTACATTCCATTTAGTTTAGCCTCGCCGAGGCAAAAAATGCGAAAATTTTCGAACTGCTTCTCCTCGGAAACCGTTGGGCCGATTGAAGTCAAATTTCATATGGAGCCTCTATTGGATGGGGGAAACTAAAATTTGCTCATTGGGTCTAGGTCACATGACCACAATGGCCGCCAAGCCATATATGGTAAAAGCCCTTCAAAAATAGTCTTCTCCAGAACCACTGGGCAGATTTCCACGAAACTTGATAAATAGCATCTGTGACGTAGGCCCATCATAAATTGCTAAAATGGTGACCCTAGGTTGATCCTGACCTTCTTTGTGCCTAGGTCAAACTTTGACACATATGCTTTTGTATTGGAAAAGTGATAATGCATTTTATCCTGCAAACGATTCAGAATACAGTACTAAAGTAATGAGATCTAACCAATAAATTTGCGAAATATTACAATCAATTTAGTATAGCCTCGCCGAGGCGAAAAATGTGAAAATTTTCGAACTGCTTCTCCTCGGAAACCGTTGGGCCGATGGCAGTCAAATTTCATATGGGCCTCTATGGGATGGGGGAAACCAAATTTGCTCATGGGGTCTAGGTCACATGACCAAAATGGCCGCCAAGCCATATATGGTCTGTCTGTCCGTCCGTAACCCGTTTGTGAAAATTGGTGATAGTGACTTAACCGCTTGGAATATTTAAACAATTTTTGGCATACTGATAGATATCGATGAGATCTAACCAATGAACTTGCGAAATATTACATTCCATTTAGTATAGCCTCGCCGAGGTGAAAAATGTGAAAACTTTCGAACTGCTTCTCCTCGGAAACCGTTGGGCCGATTGAAGTCAAATTTCATATGGAGCTTCTATTGGAGGGGGGAAACCAAAATTTGCTATGGGGTCCAGGTCACATGACCAAATGGCCGCCAAGCCTTATATGGTAAAAACCCTCCAAAAATAGTCTTCTCCAGAACCACTTGGCAGATTTCCACGAAACTTGATAAATAGCATCCAGGACGTAGGCCCATTATAAATTGCTAAAATGGTGACCCTGGGTTGACCTTTACCATCTTTGTGCCTAGGTCAAACTTTGACACATATGCTTTTGTATTGGAAAAGTGAGAATGCATTTTATCCTGCAAACGATTCAGAATACAGTGCTAAAGTATAAGATATATTTTTGCTCCTTACGATAAGGCGCATTTTTTGAGGGAACCGTTTTAGGTCCAGGTCACATGACCAAAATGGCCGCCATACCCATATATGGTAACACTCAATGGTAACACTAAAAGCATCCGGCGGGTCGTGCACTTCAGCTGAAGCACTGGTTTGAAAATCAAAATCATTTTGCTTACCCTAACAATAAATCTAAGAAGAAGCCATTTTGAAAAGGAAAGTTGGAAAATTTGCCAATGAAAGCTGAGAGTTGAATGACGTCATCAATCATGTGACTTAAAAAGTGTGAAAAAATTCTGAAACAGTTCATAAAGTGTTCTTGAAAAAAAAAATCTCCAGAAAAGTTTTAGAAATTTTATAAACACAAGTTCAAGAAAAGTGTTTGAAATAATCAAGAACAAATTTAAGAACAGTTTCAGAACACCTGCCATTACAATTTGTTCAACAAATGTCTTTGCAATAAACAAGAACACATTTCAGAATTTAAGAACGCCTTTCAAGACACTTTGTTCAAGAAAAGTATTTAAAGTAAACGAGAACAAATATTAGAACAGTTCAAGAACATTAGAGTCAGAACATCAGAAAAGTCTTTAAAGTGTTCAAGAAAAATTCAAGAATAGTTCAAGAATATCACAAATTCTTAAACAGTTCTTGAACTGTTCCTAATATATGCTCTTGAATAGTTCAAGTACACGTGGTCTTGAAAACCTTCATGAAGAGCTTAAGAACACTTAAGAGCAGTTCAAGAACATTGCTTGAGTTAAGAACTCCATTTCGCAGGGGAATCTGCATTATGGATAACTAATGGCTGTATGTCCTAGTTAAACCCAACGTCTATCATGTGTACGCCATGTACGCCCATGTGCGTAGACAATCAGGATCAGAATCAGAAGTCCGGTTTGTCTTGTATGTCGGACTCTATGCACTAGGAAAATGCACCTATTCAAATATATTGAAGATTGAACCACTAAAAAGTACAGCTAAAATGAAAATTTTCAGAAAAAAAACAACAAACGAACAAACAAACATATACATTTCATATATCTGCACAAACATAGTTTGGGAACTCGTTAGAACCGCCTCGGCGAGTTCCCACAACCGATGGTTTGGCCGGCCTCGGTAGGTCAGTCGGATGCGTGTCTCACTGGTGATCAGGAGGTCGCGGGTTAGATTCCTGCCGGGGTCGGCAACAGTCCTTCGTGGAGATTGATCATGAAATCTGTTGTATATTAGCATTTTTATAAACTTTATAGATTGACTTACATCAAAAGTAAATACAATGGAACACACCCTCCATATCTATAACCACTGATAAAGTGTAGCCGTCTGTTTCTTTGAAACATAAATTAGTTCAGAGCTAGAACCCACATAGTTAAGTTGTGTATCCTAATACATAACAGTCGATACCCGTGTATGTGGCAGAATTAAGGAAGTTATCAGAACATTGTGATTTTGAGGCTAACTTGAATGACGCTCTGCGGGATAGACTAGTTTGTGGGATCAAAAATGAAAATATACAGAAAAAGCTTCTCTCGGAGTCGGACTTGACATTGCGAAAAGCCATTAACATTTCCACAGCCATGGAAACGGCGGCAAAGGATGCAGTGGAACTGCAACACCAACACAGACCGGACTCTGTGCATAAAATTAGTAAGAATCCAATTTCGTACACAAAGCCAAAACAGAAAAATAAGGCATGTTTTCGCTGTGACCGGACTAATCACACACCTGATCAGTGTCATTTTAAGGACGAAACATGTAGATTCTGTTCAAAGAAAGACATATCGACAGGGCTTGCTTGAGTAAGAAAGCTCAGCAAAAACACCAATCCAAGAAACCAAAATCCTAAGCCGTGAAAACTGTAGAAGAGCAAGAACTTTTGACAGTTAGCATTAATACGGTAAAGAGATCCGACGTTATCTGTGTTACACCCAAGATAGAAGGAAAATTCTTGAAAATGGAGCTTGATACTGGCTCTGCTACCTCAGTAATTCCAATTAGGACATACAATAAGTTGTTTTCCCACAAAACGTTATCTCAGACAAATACCAAACTAAAGACGTATTCAGGTCAAATAATTAAACCAGCCGGAACAATTAATGTCAGTGTAGATTATGAAGGGCAACAACATAATTTGGATTTATTTGTGGTGAAAAAGGATAGTCCAGCATTATTTGGCAGAGCATGGCTAAAGTACCTTACGTTGGACTGGAATTCTATTAAGTTTCTGCAGACTGGCAAGTCTGTCGAAGAAAATATTCAAGACATTCTGGAAAAGTACAATTCAGTCTTCACAGCAGAGACAGGAACTGTTAAAGGCATAAAGGCTACGTTAACAATGAAAGAAAACGCTCAGCCAAAATTTTGTAAAGCAAGGCCGGTACCTTACGCTTTAAAGGAAAAAGTAGAAAAAGAATTAGAAAGGCTAGAAAAGGAAGGGATTATACAAAAGGTAGATTACAGCGACTGGGCTACACCTATAGTACCAGTTCCAAAAGGCGATAATACAGTCATATTATGCGGTGACTACAAGACAACAGTCAACCCACAGCTTAAGGTGGATCAGTATCCCTTGCCGAAAATCGAGGACATCTTCGCATCGTTGGCAGGAGGACAACGTTTCACGAAAATTGATCTTCGCCAGGCGTACAATCAGCTGGAAATGGAAGATAATTCCAAGAGTTATCTTACCATAAACACACATAAAGGTCTTTATTCTTACAACAGGCTTGTATTTGGAATTGCTGCCTCGCCGAGTATTTGGCAGCGCACCATGGATCAGGTATTGAGAGGTATACCGAACACCAGCTGTATTCTGGATGATATGATCATCACAGGAAGCACAGATAAAGAACATTTGAAAAACCTTCAGACTGTATTACAGAGGCTACAAGACTTTAATCTGCGAATGCAGTTTCTTCCAAGAAGAAATTACTTATTGTGGACACAAAATCGACTCAAATGGATTACACAAAACGAAAGAGAAAATATAGGCTGTTACCAATGCGCCAAAACCGGAAAATGTGACCCAACTACGTGCTTTCTTGGGCCTGGTAAACTATTATTCACGTTTCCTACCCAATATAGCAAGTGTGTTACATCCCCTTTACAAGCTTCTGAAGAAAGATGTTAAATTCACGTGGACAGCTGCTGCACAGAAATCATTTGAAACTGTTAAGGACATGATTACATCTGACACTGTCTTAACACATTACAACCCTAACTTGCCAGTGAAGCTCGCTTGTGATGCATCTGCATACGGATTAGGTGCAGTGATTTCGCATGTCATCGAAGATGGTGAAGAACGACCAATAGCATTTGCTTCACGTTCATTAAATGCAGCAGAGAAAAACTATGCACAAATTCAGAAAGAAGCATTAGCTTTTATATGGGGAGTAAAGAAATTTCACTGCTATTTGTATGGACGTAAGTTCACATTAGTTACGGACCATCAACCACTTCTATCAATATTCGGTCCTAAGAAAGGAATACCAGCTACAACAGCAGCACGGATGCAGCGTTACGCTATATTTCTGCAAGGACTCGATTATGAAATCGAGTATAAAACCTCAAAATCGCATGCAAACTGCGATGGACTCTCGCGTCTACCATGTTCACACAGTGAAGAGCTATCAGATAGTGACCCAGTGGACATATATTACTTGTCACAAATTGAAAGTCTGCCTGTCAGCGCTTATGACGTTAAACGTGAAACACGTCGCGACCCAGTTTTGTCAAAAGTCCTTGACTTAACATTGAAAGGATGGACGTATAAACCTCAAGACGAGAGGCTGAAACCGTTCTACATGCGTAGATCCGAAATTTCAGTACAGCAAGGTTGTCTTATGTGGGGAATACATGTTATTGTACCCATAAAACTGCGAAATAAAGTGTTAGAGGAGTTACATGTTGGACACATAGGCATTGTGAAAATGAAAGAATTTAGTAGAAGTTTCTTTTTGTGGCCAAAACTTGACAGTGACATTGAGCAGTTAGCGCGAAGTTGTTCCGGATGTCAAATAAACCAAAAGTTACCGAAAAAGGCTTCATTACATCCCTGGGAATGGCCTTCGGCACCCTGGGAACGGATTCATGTCGATTTCGCAGGACCATTTCTAGGACATATGTTCTTTATCGCAGTAGATGCACATTCAAAATGGCCAGAAATTCACGTTATGAACTCCATTACTTCAGCAAAAACAATAGATGTATTACGGCAAATATTTGCTCAGTTTGGAGTAGTGAAACAAATAATATCTGTTAACGGCCCGACGTTTACGTCAGAATTATTTCAAACATTTGTGAGGAACAACGGAATTATTCACAAAACATCAGTGCCATGGCACCCAGCTACACAGGGACTTGTAGAAAGATTCGTACAAACTTTCAAATTGGCAATGAAATCTGCTTCCGCAGATAGTAGTTCATTACACCAGAAAATTGGCAGTTTTCTGCTTGCATATAGAAATGCGCCGCATGCAACAACAAATGAGAGCCCCGCAAAATTATTTCTAGGACGGAACCTTCGTTCACGATTAGATCTAATTAAACCTAATGTACGGGACACAGTTGAGAAAAAGCAATTTGAAAGCTTATCGGAGCCAAAACGCCCACAGTTTAATGAAGGGGAGAATGTTATGGTTCGAGACTACCGCGAAAATGGTAGGAAATGGATTAATGCGAAAATTACCGAGAAAACGGGACCGCTTTCTTACAAAGTTACGACAGAAGATCAGGGTAACTGGCGTAGGCATGCTGATCAAATGGTAAGAACATCAGTTGAGTCGAGAACGCAGGATTCTACCAAGGACGTATCAATGGATACCAGCGTACCAAATGTAACCGGTGGGACAGTTTCTAGGAACGATGACTTTCCTACGCAAAGGCGTTATCCTCTTCGAATTCGGAAGTCTTATCCGTGAGACAGTAGTCGGATTTGTAAATAATGTGTGTGCACTAAGGCTCATTACAGATAAAAAGGGCATAATAAACCCCTTACTGTAATGAATATGATGAGATAAGTTGTAATGATCACCTTCTTATCTCGGATGCAGTAGTGTAAAGTCTGGTTTCTTTCAGGCAAGCAATTTTCATGAATGGGCTTATCAGCTGGGAAATGTAGTAGTAGAATATATGGTTTTACATGGGAAAATTTCTTGTTAATGAAGGTTAGGTTAAATGAAATATTTATGAATGATAACGGCTTGTCTCAATGGGTCCAGACTACGATAGTTTTATGTAATCTATGTTTTACATATTTCGTAATATTATACATGTATGCATTATACTCATCATTGTATCCAGTGTTACAATAACGATTCAGAAAATAATGGATTTTCGTTAGAAATTGAACAGTCAGCATGCAGCAGTGATCAACAGCTAGTGCCACTGAACATCTATATAAACAAATGTTACATTTGATGACTTTCAATCTAGAGGAGGGAAAATGTTGTGTATTAGCATTTTTATAAACTTTATAGATTGACTTACATCAAGAGTAAATACAATGGAACACACCCTCCATATCTATAACCACTGATAAAGTGTAGCCGTCTGTTTCTTTGAAAAATAAATTAGTTCAGAGCTAGAACCCACATAGTTAAGTTGTGTATCCTAATAACAAAATCTTTTCTACGGTCATTCTCTCCCTTCCGCTGATTCAAGAAGGGCAGTTGTCATTTTCTGTCGAAAGAATGTGCACTGTACTGGTTAACCGCTTACGTATAAGCCTGCCCAGGAAAAGTGTTTCTTGCACACCAGACACGGAAATCCGTGATTTTACCCTGGGATAGAAATTTATGTTCTGACCCTGGTGTTTTGACCCAGGCAACTAACATAAATGCGTTTCAATTCTATTCAACTGCCGGAACTACTTCCGCACTACATTTATTATGTAAACAATAGACATGTGCGAGCTGTCAAAACTAATCGGAGGTGTTGTGCAAGAAAAAGAATCCAATATGGGGTTCTGTTGTAGATGGGCGTTTCCAACCCTCTGAATGACCGTGCTGAGTGGAACCTCGGCGTAGCCTCGGTTCCGCTCAGAACGGTCATCCCTCAGGTTGGAAACGCTCATCTACAACAGAACCCCATATCAGATTCTTATATTTTTGCACACCACAGTAGGGCATCAGAGTGGCCCGCGTAGGTAGATTTAAAAACAAAATTCTCGTGCGTCGATTCGATGGGACTACTTCCGATTTTGATGCTCCCATTCGACTAACTATTTTCACATCAAATTACGTGATTGTCGTTTATTTTTTAGCTTTGACAAAGATAAAAGCGATATATATAAATATTGCTGTATTCAATATAAAGACTAAAACCTGAATTAGCATTTTGGTGTGGGCAGACCAAGGGTTTGAAAATGGCGAATTTTCAACCATGTCTGTACCATCGGGGAAAACAAAAATAAACTATTACATGTATAATATTCCTCGCGATTATTCTCACCTATATTATCAATTCCGGCATATATTAATCTGTTCACCTTGAAATTTGTGCCAAAATCGGCGAGGGAGCATTTTTTGTGCTTTTTTTTTTCTACCCACTTCCGGTCGAAACGTGTGTACAAAACCATTTTTTCTTTCCAAAATGGCAGGTTTGGCTTAAAGTTTTAAGTGAAACTCACAGAATTCCCCTGTATTTGATAACAACTAATGAAAAGCGAGTTGAATACAAGTCTTGTGGTACCATACTCATCTTTTTCACTGAACTATGTATCCACATGCTTGGGGTCAGGTCTGATTAGCTTTCTAGCCCGACAAAAACAGGCCTACAATCGATAAAACTTGTTTGAAGGCCTTAAAACAATGTTTTAAAAAAAGTCCCCATCAATGATAGGCTCTAACGTATATAGTTTTATCGATAGTAGGCCTGTTTTTGTTTGTCGGGTTAGAAAGCTAATCAGACCTGACCCCAAGCATCTGTGGAACTATCCACCTTTCAACCATGTTTGTTTATAATTTACATCAATAATTTTGTCAATACACTAAATGTACAGTATATTTACACAAGCATGACACAGCTGTGTAGACAGTTTGTTGTGACGAAATCATATAAAATTACGTCATATTAAATGACGTCAGTAAATCTTATCGACTAAATCAAAGTCCGCATACTACTGATTTTTTTTTAACTGACAGATTGGTCTCTCTCTCTCTCTCTCTCTCTCTCTCTCTCTCTCTCTCTCTCTCTCTCTCTCTCTCTCTCTCTCTCTCTCGTCGTCGTCATTTCTTTCGGTTCATGGTGCATTCCTTACGCGTATCTTTAAACTTTCATTTTGATTCTCTCTCTCTCTCTCTTTCTCTCTCTCTCTCTCTCTCTCTCTCTCTCTCTCTCTCTCTCTCTCTCTCTGTCTCTGTCTCTGTCTCTCTCTCTCCCTCTCTCTCTCTTGCTAGCATAAAAAGGGGACCAACGTCGAGCCCGGACAGACACGTCGTATCGCTGTCGGCCCGACGTTGGTCCGACATGCTCTGCTGACTGGGTCTCTCTCTCTCTCACTCTCACGCTCTCTCTCTCTCTCTCTTTCAAGTATGGTTAGATTACCGAAATAATTCATCAGACTGCACAGCATATTAAATGCACCCCCCCCCCCCCCCCCCGCAATCCTGAATCATGCGAGAAAAGAATTACTTGACAAGATATCGAAACGCGCATGTGTACTCTTCGTAACTCCAAGCAGAATTGGCTCTCAGTTGAACAAGGATTTTCTTAATGTACCTAGCTCGCGACAACTCCTACTCAGTCCTTAAGACGGACTGATATGTCCTTGACAAATGTGCGAAAAATAATCTTAATCTGGAAGGGAGCATTTTTTTGTGCCATTTTTTCCCAACATGTGTATCAAAGTACTTTGACGTCAATAAATTGAGGGGCCATTGTTTGGCGGCGTCTGCAAAGTCGGTTTAAGCCTTCCCACTCTAGAACCCTTTTCGATAGACCTCAGAAAAGATCCTTCTCATTAATTGTCCTTCATTTTTCTCCAATCTACATCTCGTAACAAAATGTAATGGCCTATAAATTACCGAAAGTTCTTGTGATTTTCTTTCTTTTTGTTTTTTACAAAATATAGTCCCAACCGGCGGAAGCAGATTGCGAATAGAATCATAGCAACGGCCTTAGATGCCGCCCTACTGCCAGACAAGGAAATCCGTGATTTTACCCTGGGATAGAAATTAATGTTCTGACCCTGGTGTTCCCCCCAGGCAACTAACATAAATGCGCTTCAATTCTATTCAACTGCCGGAACTATTTCCGCACTACTTTTGTTTTGTAAACAATATACATGCGAGCTGTAAAAACTAACCGGAGGTGTTGTGCAGGAAAAAGAATCCAATATTGGGTTCTGTTGTAGATGGGTAGCCGAGGTTCCGCTCAGCACGGTCATCCCTCGGGTTGGAAACGCTAATCTACAACAGAACCCCATATCAGATTCTTATATTCTTGCACACCAGACAAGGAAATCCGTGATTTTACCCTGGGATAGAAATTTATGTTCTGACCCTGGTGTTCCGACCCAATATCGAATATTCCCACGTGTTTGATAAATGCACTGGTTGATTACAACCTCATGCGCGGCGGCGTCATGCGTGACGTCACTAAACATCCCTGTTGTGTCATCACAAAATGGTGGACGTCGGTAACCGAAGTGACAGCAGCATTAAAAATTCGCAATAGAAATGGAAGGTATGCAAGAAAAAGAATACTATATGGGTGTGAAGAGTGGAAAGAAAAATCCGTCCCTCGGGATCAATGTCCGGCATCACTCGGCAAGCCTCGTGATGCCGGACAGTGACCCTCGGGACGGATTTTTCCATCCACCCCTCACACCCATATACGATTCTTATAGGATAGGTAAACTGACCGGCTCAAAAAGGACCTAAATAGTGTTGACTGAGCCGTTAAACTCCAATACAAACAAACAAAACCACCTATGGTTTTAAGAAGAAATAAGAAAAAAATGTTTACCCATCTAAACCTCAGATTTACTGTAAGGGTTTTGTTTGTTTGCCAATTCTATTTGATTTGTTACACGAGCTTTTTCTGAAAACTTTTGATTCCCCCCCCCCCCCAAACCCATCCCCCACGGGACCCCTCCCCCTGCCTCGCCTCCTGAGGCGGATCAAAGTTCCAAAGTGTAGACCAAAGATCTATTCAAGATTTCAAGTGTCTAGGATGAGTTATCCGGTTATCGTTATGAAGGGATGTATGGTTGTATTTAATACCTCTGATGACATCCACATTCACCCAAGATGTCAAAATTTGATTGCAATGTGTTCTACTCAATCATGCCGTTCCATTTGATATGTTACACGACTACGTTCTGAAAACTTTTGATTTTTAAACCTCCCACCCACCCCAATCCCGGCCCGCCCCCGGTGGTTGAAGTGTGATGCACTCTCCAGACCAAAGATCTATCAGTTACAACGGTTTCAAGTTTGTTTCTGTAAAGGTCTAGGGGGAGTATTCCTGTAAGCCGTACAGACGGACGTTCAAGACGATTTCAATACCACTACTTTTTCTTCGAAAAGCTTGGCGATAAAGATACCTGTATATTGCATAGTGGCAACATGAACAGCTTAACAAAAGATGTTCTGCTGTAAGTATATAATAACAGAGGCATTATTAGGTCATTTAAATTGTGAGGCATTTCTTTCCTACGTTTGATATAGACGATTGGACACACTATTTGCTGATCCATAAACCTTGCATTATAGGACATTGGTCTGTTATCATGCTATTATTATGTGAGATTATCAGCTAACAGTATCCGCTCATGTCCATAAATAATAACACCATAAGACAATTTAAAAATGCTGATTCATTTTTTATGTCAGATTGCTATTAACATTTGAAGTTCAAAGTAAACGTTGTGCACGGAGATGGCAATGCACTCATGCGGTCAGCTTTGTAGTATTCTTTGCGTTGTAGAGAGGTTCAAGGCAAGGTAGCATCACGCTCGTATAGGTTTCTAATGAATACATTTTTAAGACCTCTCTGGAGAAAAAGTGGGGACTGTGTGTGTGTGTGTGAATTCGGGTTTAACGTCGCTTTCAACAATTTTTCAGTCATATCACGACGGTGTCTGGTTGCGACAGGGAGCTCAATGCTCACGTTTATAGTGCTAAAAGTGGGGACTAATATGGTATAGAACAATACCCATCACGAAAACATGCCTGTATAATTTTGACCTCCGTAAACCCTACTTATATATCGTATCGTAAACCTTGAGGTTTACATGGGTAAACATTATTTTTCTGAGCCGAAATTAATATGAAAAATAGCAACATTTCTAAAAAAAATTGTTACCGGTTTGTCAACGGCCGAGTCCTCATGCAACCTTCCATCCCACATTATGAAAACACGCCTATTAAAATATATTGGTTAAATATATTTGAACAGCCAATTCACGTGAAATTTGCTGCTGACACACGCCACTTCGCGTGAAATTTGCTGCTGACAGACGTCTGTCACCAGCTATTTCTCGTAAATTTGGCTGCTGACAGACGTCAGTAAATAGCCGAATTTCGCTAAGCTACTGTCAGATGTGATACATTTGACCATTACTCGCAGGTGTACATTACATACACTCAAGGTTTGTAGGATGAAAGCCTACACAATAATCTGTAATTACGGTAAGGATCGTGTAGGTCATTTTGGGTGGTAGGTTTTGAGATGTCATTTCATCTCTGTCAATCTCGGGTAAAAGTACTACAAATTTGTCTGCTAAATGTCGGGTAAAATCACAAAATTCTTAGAGCTGTCGTTGAAGCATTTTAAGCGGGACTGTACTTCAAGAGATATGTGTTTTTTTTTTTTTTGTTGTTTTTTTTTTTGTCAGTTACTTCAAGACCTACTCACAAATTCAATTTCTATAACCAAAAAACGAAAAATTTGATCTTTCCTGAACATTTTGCCGACTTCAGTAGATCTGACTGATACGCGTCTGACTGGTGATCAGGACTTCGTTGGTTTGATACATGACAGCTCGGCAAAACTCTTTCCACATTACGAAAACACGCCTATTCAACTATATTGGTAAAATTTTACCACCTAAATAATTTTTAGATAAAAATCCTGATATTTTTCATATTTCTGCTAAATATATAGATTGCGAGTACTCGTTAGAACCGCCTCGGCGAGGCGGCAAACCCCATTTTTACTATAAAAAAGTGGGGTTCAAGGGGTTCAGAATATTATATGAGTGTTTTCGTGATGAGGAGATTGGTCAAGAAATCAGCTGTCGGTTTCTGGCGATAGAATGTGCACCATAATGATGAACCGCTAACGCATATAAGCCTGCTCATGAAGTGTGTTTAGGAAAACCGACCGGCTCGATATGACCTCAATAGTGTTGACTGCGCCATTAAAACATACAAGCAAACGAATTCCGACAAAGCTCAGCACCGATATGCAATGGACAGGTACTATTATGTCTAGATGCTTATGGGATATTATGCATTATTTTGTTGACTAACGTTAAAAGGCTGATATACCGAGGTCAAATCGTTATTTCGTTTATCAAACCTACATTTAATATCTACCCGTGCAGGCCTAAATGTTACTGTGTTAAATTTTCCAGGATATATTTCCTTGCATTTCTAGAACTGTTTTTATATGCATGTTCATAACATGCGGTCTGTGACAAATTCAGGGAATCTGTGACCCGCTTTCCACATCTTCAGTTAATAATCATACAAAAGGACAAACAAAATTATAAATATCCAAAGTAAAATGAAAATGGTCTCAAAACTCGTATCATCTGTCAGCAGCAAAATTTACAAGAAATGGCTGGTGACAGACGTCTGTCAGCAGCAAATTTCTCGTGAATTGGCTGGTGACAGACATCTGTCACTAGCCTCTTCCTTAAATTTTACCTCCAAATTAATGGAATTTTTTTCTGATAAAAATCCTGATATTTTTCATATTTCTGCTCAAAACATAGATTGTTGGTACTCGTTAGAACCGCCTCGGTGAGGCGGTTCTAACGGGTACCCACAATCTTTTAAAGGTGCATTATTGAGCTATATGGAAAAAATGCTTCCAAAAATAAAATACATATAGCCGGTATTTTTCTTTAAAACAATACAAATGAATGCATTCTATGCAAAAATGCGAACAATTATGATGACAGGTAAACGTGTGTGAGAGAGATTCCCTTACTAGGTTTCGAACACTAGTTAGATCTATTTTTAGTTCGTGACAAAAATAGAATCCCCATATATGACGTTATGCGACGTTCATTTTTGGCCTTGTTTGCTTACGCCATCCCTGAATCGGAAAAAAAGATGACGCTGAATACCATGCCATAAGTAACGACACTCAGAGACGATACTGTCGCCATGTATGTGTAAAGTGACAGATTTATTTTTAGAACAAAAATTCCGAACACATGTTCAGAGTGAAGGGTAAACACGAATGAAAACGACCATTTTCACAAAGTTCTGAAGCTGTATTTGGCTCCAAATTGTACACATGACAAAGGAGTATGCATTGAAGATAAAAAAAAAAAAAAAAAAATTGAGACCCGGTAGCTCAATGATGCACCTTTAAGATGAGCAGAGATAGGACAAATAGTGCATACCCCTATAAAACCCAGTTTTACAATATAAAAGTGGGGTTTAAGAGGGTATAATTTATATTTGCGTATTTTCGTGATGAAGAGATTTGCCATTAGAGATAGGGACGGATAAAAAACACTAATTAAACGGTGTGCGAAAAAAAAAAGTCACAGGAAAAAAAGTCACGGAAAAAATGCACAAATAAGATATAAATTAAAATAATGACAACACCTTATCATCCGCCTTTTACTTATATAAAGTGGGGTTTAAAAGGATGTTCATTCCACCTTGGATATCGGAACCGAGCAATTTAAGCAAATCTGAATATCCATGTCATCATGATGCCTCTCATCAAGTTTCGGCTCAATTGAACATTTGGTTCGGTAGATGTCGTTTGAAGAATTTCAAAATGGCCCCTTGGATATCGGAACGGAACGATTTTAGCAAATCTGAATCTCCATGTCACATCAAGTTTCAAATCCATTCGACCTTTGGTTTGGGAGAATTGTCGTTTGAAGAAATTCACCTCTTGGATATCTGAACGGAAGGATTTGAGCAAATATGAATCTCCATGTCACTCCGATGCCTCCCATCACGTTTCAGCTCATTTGGACTTTTGGTTCGGGAGGAGATGTCGTTCGAAAAATTTCAAGATGACCGCTATATGGCAGCCATTTTGGATAGCGGAACGGAACGATTTTAGCAAATCTGAATCACCATGTCACCCTGATATCTCATCATGTTTCAGCATAATTCAACCTTTAGTTCGGGAGATGTCGTTTGAAGAATTTCAAGATGGCCGCCGTGGGGACCATCTTTAAAGTCCGAAAGGAAACATTTTAGCAAATCTGAATCTCAATGACAACCGGGTGCCCCAATCAAAGTTCAGCTCAACCTTTGGTTCGGGAGGAGATGTCATTTGAAGATTATCAAGAAGACCGCCATTGTGACCATCTTGGACATCGGAACAGAACAATTTTAGCAAATCTGAATCTCCATGTCACTCCGATGCCTCCCTTCAAGTTCCATCTCAATTCGAACTTTGGTTCGGGAGAAGATGTAGTTTGGAGAAATCTAAGATGGCCGCCATTGATATCGGAACGGAACAATTTAAGCAAATCTGAATCTCCATGTCATCCTGGTGCCTCTCATCAAGGTTCAGCTCAACTGGACCTTTGGTTTAGGAGATGTCGTTTGAAGACATTCAAGATGGCTGCCATGGCAGACCTCTTGGATATCTGAACGGAAGGATAGGAGAAAATCTGAATCTCCATGTCATTCCGATGCCTCCCATCACGTTTCAGCTCTATCGGGCCTTTGGTTCCGGAGAAGATGTCGTTTGAAGAATTTCGAGATGGAAGCTATATGACAGCCATTTTGGATAGCGGAACGGAACGATTTTAGCAAGTCTGAATCTCCATGTCACCCCGATGCCTCATCATATTTCAGCTCAATTCGACCTTTGAATTCGGGAGATGTCGTTTGAAGAATTTCAAGATGGTCGCTATGGTGTCCAACTTTATATAGAGAAAACTGGGGTTCACTGTTACGAGATGGAATAGGAAACCTCTCTGGTGCTTATGCACATCTAAATTATTTTAGTAGGTATATGGTAAGGCGGTGCGAGTGAAATATTTTAGGTGAAATACGGTAGGCAAAATATGCTGCTCCATGCACAAGTCATGCACATATCATACGATGTATGCATGAGTGGTTTGTGGAGATCTGTTTTTACAATACAGTGGGCCGCTATAAGGCTTTCTATAAAATTTAGCGGCGTGGATGACGTCAGCTGCGTCATCAGCGTCACGAGGACGGTTAAGACGTGGTGCCTACCGAATACAGAGAGAATTTACGGCAAACAGTGTTGGCCCGTATGAGACACTAACAAATGTTGTGGAGAATAGATGAAAATATTCCTGTTTTAGTTTCTAGCTGTTGTAAATGTAATGAATTTGTGAATAGCTATATTTGTGAGCCGTGTCGCGGAGAAGGATATGAAATAGAGTTTGATATGTTTCCTGTAATTGGCGACTGACCAGGTAGCGCAAAGGCGTGGTCTGTTCAATTGCCTCTTACTTGTGCTAATGTAGTGAGCACGAATTTGATCAGTAGTAGTGAGCATTATTGATTTCTGTAGTGCTCAGGAAGGAAACATAAACTTTGAGTATTATTGTGTCAAGCGCTGGGTGCTGATAATTTGATGCACAGTCAAGTTGAGTTCTGCTGTACGGTTATTTGTCGCATGCACTAATCAGCCTGTGTGTCTGGTCGGCGCATGCGCAATAACGGTATATGCATGAACATATTCTTACTTCTCCGGGAGGGGGATCATGATATAGCATGTATGTTTTGTGAACTGTATCTTAGTCCAAATATCGTAATTTGCAGGCTCAACAATGTGTGGTGACCTGCTGCTGCCTGCAAAATAGCAGCAGGTACTGGTACGACGCTGTCGGTTAGGGTCCAACAAGGGCGGACAAACCCAATAACAGACGTCGATACCCAAAATAAACAGGTCGAATAAATAACCTGCAGGCGATTCAGGCGAATCAAACGGAGAAGTTACTGGGACTTCAAGTTCGTTGATCGATAAATGATACATATCAACCTGTGGTCGACAACAAGGTCGACAAACTAGTTCACACCAGTGCGCGAGAGGGGGGTTCACCCTAAGTGAACTTATAAACTGGCCAGTCGCGTCTTGTGTTGTTTCTTTTTTTATTTATTTTTTTTTTTTTTTGTTTGCTTCTGTAGGCATTCACGTAACCCGTTCCGAGCACAGTACATTGTTTTGCCTTCGGGGTGGACGTCGTGAGTGGGCTACAGAAGCAACTAAATGTGATGTTTTGTGTTAGTAGTGTTGTATATAGATACTGCAAATAATTCATGTCATTCATTTGATACCTTTCTTGTGCCTTACCCCACAGCTGCCCGTGCACCTGTCAGAGATCACGCTCGGTTGTCTTGTCAGGATGAGGGTTTGCGGGAAGCCGTAAACCCACATGTAACATTTGGTGTCATTGAAGTGAGGATTTGATCTCTGGCGGATGTTCCCAGTTATGGAACAGCACATAGATGCTCTGAAATATCAATTTCACACACACACACACAAAAATGCATTGACATCCACATTTGGAAATTAACTTGAATCTTCCTTCCTGCGTTGATGAAGTGCGAAACCCATGTATTCAACTAAATGGATACTGACAAGTTCAAATTTCTGAGCAGGAAGGCAAGGCAAACCCCACTTTTTCTTGTTAACGAAAAAATTTTAGTAGACCCCACTTAATTGTGTTATCTGACATTCTACTAAGTTAAACTGGAGTTACTAATTGATCTTACCCACACATGGTTCTGACGTAGTGACGTTAACAATTTACTGACGTTGACATAACGGTAACGTTAATATTTTCGCTGTGGTTTGAGGTTAGGTATGACGTAATAGAAACATTAATGGTAACTTGTTATGAGCAGAGTTTTGTAATGTGATGAAACTTCGGATTGTAGCTTTTTACTGTAAACGTCGTCAATTTATGACGTTATATTAGACTACCAGTACGTAACGTCATACTTTGCTGAAAGTGATTGACATTTCGAATCGCGTGTGCTTTAATAACTAACGTTTTAGTTAGATTAACGCGTATAACACATATCTTAACGTTTTAGTTAAGCCCATTCAATCATCACTGATCATAACTGATCAGTTTATAGTGATTTTGATAGTAACGTGAGATTTACGTTATCAATAATGGAGCGTTTAATGCAAATGGGAAAGGAGTTAGGTTATGAGGGGAAAGATATACAAAGTTTTGTTAAGGAGCAGCAAGATATTGAGCGGACAGAAAGGAAAGAGCAAAGGGATTTAGAAAGGTTAAGGTCTGAGGAAAAGGAAAGGGCAGAAAAGGAAAAGGAAATGGCACATGAACTAGCTAAGTTAGAAGAAAAGGAGAAAGAAAGGGAACATGAACTAGCTATGTTGAATGTTAATAAGGAACTTGAAATGGCACGCATTCAAAGTGAAAGGGGGGCAAAAGAGATTAGTGAGGCCCATTTAGAACAAATAAAACATGGGTTCGAGCTACAGCACCAAGAATTAAGGAATCAAATAGAAATGCAGAGAGCGAAGCTCGAGCTAGAATTTGAAAAGCAAAAAGCTGAGAAGGTGGCTCATGCCCGGGATCCTAAGTTACCTTATTTTGAAGAGGGTAAAGATAAAATGGATAGTTATTATCCCCTCGCACAACATAGTTGTGAGGGGGGATATAGCATTTGTCCCGTACGTACGTACGTACGTACGTACGTAAGTACGTACGTACGTACGTACTTTGTCAGCGCTCTAGCGCCTACATTTCTTGACCGATTTTAATATAACTTCACACAAATGTTCCTTATGACAATATCTCGAGCGAGTTTGACTTTCAAGGTCATGACCTCAAGGTCAAGGTCATTGTGGCTATTTTTAGAAAAACTTTGTCATCGCTCTAGCGCCTACATTTCTTCACCAATTTCAATATAACTCCACACAAATGTTCCTTATAAAAATATCTCGAGCGAGTTTGACTTTCAAGGTCATGACCTCAAGGTCAAGGTCACTGTGGCTATTTTTAGAAAAACTTTGTCATCGCTCTAGCGCCTACATTTCTTCACCAATTTCAATATAACTTCACGCAAATGTTCCTTATGAAAATATCTCGAGCGAGTTCGACTTTCAAGGTCATGACCTCAAGGTCAAGGTCACTGTGGCTATTTTTAGAAAAACTTTGTCATCACTCTAGCGCCTACATTTCTACACCAATTTCAATATAACTTCACACAAATGTTCCTTATGACAATATCTCGAGCGAGTTCGACTTTCAAGGTCATGACCTCAAGGTCAAGGTCACTGTGGCTTTTTTTAGAAAAACTTTGTCATCGCTCTAGCACCTACATTTCTTCACCAATTTCAATATTACTTCACACAAATGTTCCTTATGCAATATCTCGAGCGAGTTCGACTTTCAAGGTCATGACCTCAAGGTCAAGGTCACTGTGGCTATTTTTAGAAAAACTTTGTCATCGCTCTAGCCCCTACATTTCTTCACCAATTTCAATATAACTTCACACAAATGTTCCTTATAAAAACATCTCGAGCGAGTTCGACGTTCAAGGTCATAGCCTCAAGGTCAAGGTCACGGTGGCTATTTTTTTAAAAACTTTGTCATCGCTCTAGCGCCTACATTTCTTCACCAATTTCAATATAACTTCACACGAATGTTCCTTACGACACTATCTCGAGCGAGTTTGACCTTCAAGGTCATGACCTCAAGGTCAAGGTCACTGTAGCTATTTTCAGAAAAACTTTATCATGGCTCTAGCGCCTACATTTTTTCACCAATTTCAATATAACTTCACACAAATGTTCCTCATAAAAGTATCTCGGGCATGTTCAACTTTCAAGGTCATGGCCTCAAGGTCAAGGTCACTGTGGCTAGTTTTAGAAAAACATTGTCATTGCTCTAGCACTTACATTTCTTCACCGATTTCAATATAACTTCACACAAATGTTCCTTATGACAATATCTCTAGCGAGTTCCAATTTCAAGGTCAAGGTCACTATGGCTATTTTTAGAAAAACTTTGTCATCGCTCCAGCGCCTACATTTCTTCACTTATTTCAATATAACTTCACACAAATATTTCTTATGATAATACCTCGAACCTGTTCGACTTTCAAGGTCAAGGTCACTTTGGCTATTTTTAGAAAAACATTGTCATTGCTCTAGCTCTTACATTTTTTCACCAATTTCAATATTACTTCACACAAATGTTCCTTATGACAATATCTCTAGTGAGTTCTACTTTCAAGGTCAAGGTCACAGTGGCTATTTTTAGAAACACTTTGTTTTGTCTCTATCGCTTACATTTCTTCACCGATTTCAATATAACTTCACACAAATGTTCCTTATGAAAATATCTCGAGCGATTTCGACTTTCAAGGTCAAGGTCACTGTGGCTATTTTTAGAAAAACTTTGTCATCGCTCTAGCGACTTCATTTCTTCCTTGATTTCAATATAGCTTCACACAAATGTTCCTTATGACAATACCTCGAGCGAGTTTGACTTTCAAGGTCAAGGTCACTGTGGCTATTTTTAGAAAAACTTTGTCATTGCTCTCGCGCCTACATATTTTCACCAATTTCAATATAAGTTCACACAAATGTTCCTTATGACAATATCTCGAGCTATCCCGACTTTCAAGGTCAAGGTCACTGTGGCTATTTTTAGAAAAACTTTGTCATCGCTCTAGCGCCTACATTTATTGATGGATTCTTATAGAACTTCACACAAATGTTTCTAATGATAATATCTCGAATTGCTTTGACTTCCAAGGTCATGACCTCAAGGTCAAGGTGACTGTGGCTATTTTTAGAAAAACTTTGTCATCGCTCTACTGCCTACATTTATTAACAGATTTTAATATAACTTCACACAAAAAATGCTTATCATTATATCTTAAGCAAGATCTTCTTTCGCGGTCATGGCCTCAAGTCAAGGTCACTATGGCTATTTTTAGAGAAACATTGTCATCACTCTAGAACCTACATTTATTAATGGATTTTTAAACAAATTTTACACAAATGTTGCATATGATAATATCTCAAGCAAGTTGGACTTTTGCCATTTCAATGTTTCCACACACGAAGTTGTCTCGTGCGAGGGGATTTGTATCGCATGCGATGCCTTGTTTATCTAGGTTTGAGAAATATGCTACGGCTAATAAATGGGATAAGAGTCTTTGGGCCGCGTATTTAAGTGCATTGCTTAAATGGCGCGCACTTGATTTATATGACCGGTTGTCAAATGATTTGTTTGTTTGATTTGAGGTTTAACGTCCCCGTCAACACTGTAAAGGTCATTTTGAAGACGTTGCTTCCAATTTTGTGGGACTTTTACCCGACATTGAGATGAAATGACATCTCAAGCCCTGTCCCCCAATGAAACCAATAGGGTTTATTATCATGGACGGTCCGCCTTGCACGCGGTTCCTGGACAGGCTTAGATCCTCTAAGTAGTTTACCAGTACTAGTGTGCGGGCCGGATTCTGCTCTGCGTGGAAGCATCGTGCAGCCCATATATTTCTTCAAGCCCCTATGGGTGGGGGCGGAGGTTGTCAAATGAGGATGCGGCGGATTATGATAAGTTAAAGGATGCTCAATTAAAGAATTTTGACATGACAGAGTGTGGATTTAGGAAGCAAGTTCGTTATAGTAGGCCCGAGAAATCAGAAACGTTCATACAGTTCAGTAGTAGATTGAGAAGTTATTTAGAAAAATGGCTTAATATGGCAAAGATAGAAAAATCTTTTCCGGCTGTCTGTGATTTCATGGCAAGGGATCAGTTCCTGGAGTCATGTAATAGAGAACTGTATGTACATCTGAAGCCAAAACAGTTTGGTAATGTAGATGTAATGGCTTGGGAGGCAGATTGGTTTGCAGAAGCGCGCGGGGGTGTATTTAGTTGCATTAATAAGGGGCAACGCGATAATAGTGGCGCAGCGCAGGGTAAACAGGACAAAGTTGACTCAAACAAACCGAGTGGTAGATCGGATATCAAGTGTAGCATATGCGGTAAGGGGCATTTAACAATTAAATGTTTTAAGAACCCCGACAGAAAACAGTTATATAGCGCACAGGTAGGAGCAACTGGAGGTGGGGATAGCGGTTTTAAGGAAAATTTTAGCACGCGCGTAGAGACTCAAGGTTCTCAGGTTAAGAATGAGAATACGCAGAATGTAGGTCGTGGTTATACACGTGGTCGTGGTAATTTTAGAGGGTCTTTTCGCGGACGCGGTAAGAATAATGGCATACCACGTGGCGCAGCACACCAAGTTAGTTTTTGTCAAACGGAAGTAACTAGGAAAGGTGATGAGATTAGAAGTATTTTTGATGATAAGGCTGGTGATCCTTTGATTTCGGATAGGGAGGAGTGTAGTAAGGAAACTAGGGAAGGTGTCTGTTACGTCTTAAAGGCAAGGTTACCGACGGCACAAGGATTGATTAATTATAAAAAAGGTGGTTGTATTAAGAGATACTGGGTGTACAGGCTGTGTCGTTCGGAGAAGTTTGGTTTCGGATAGTCAGTTAATAGGGAAGGAATCAAATGTTACGTTGATTGATGAATCCACACAAAGGTATCCTTAGGCAATGATTGACATTGAGTGTCCTTTTTTTCACTGGGAAACCTGAAGCTTTGTGTATGGATGATACGTTGTACGATTTGGTTATCGGTAACATTGATGGATCAAAACTTCCTAATATGTTTCATTACTCAGCTGCGGCTGTAACTAGGTCTCAAACTAGGCAGGATGAGAAGCCTTACAGAAAACTTAAGGTTCCCGATCAGATCATAAACGATGACAAAGAGGCTTTTAAGCAAGCTCAGGTTGATGATCCAACATTGGAAAACATCAGGAAAAGGGTTGTATCTGGGAACAAGACTGTGAGTCGTGGTTTAAACCGAGGTGAAACTAGGTTTATTGAGAAAAAAGGTTTGGCATATAGGGAGTTCACCAAGGGTAACAAATTCTCTTTCCAACTTGTGGTCCCTCAAAGTTTCCGAGGAAAGGTGTTGAAACTGGCTCATGAAACTCTTATGTCTGGACCTATGGGTATTAGGAAGACATGTGATAGAGTTGTAACTGAGTTTTACTGGCCCGGTATTTGCGGTGATTTCGCTAGATTTTGTAAATCTTGTGATATTGTCAGAGAACCATTCAGAAAGGTCGGGTCACTAAAGTACCTCTAGGAAAAATGCCATTGATTGATACGCCATTTAAAAGGGTGGCAGTGGACATAGTTGGTCCAATTGAGCCTCGATCTGACAGGAAATCTCGGTATATTTTAACCATGATAGATTATGCGACAAGGTATCCAGAGGCGATAGCTTTACCGAGTATTGAGACGGAACGTGTCGCGGAAGCGCTAATTGAAATGTTTAGTAGGGTTGGCATTCCTGATGAAATGTTGACTGATTGTGGATCACAGTTTACTGCTGAGGTAATGAAAGACTTCTTTCTCTTCAACAGTTAACGTGCAGTCCGAGACACTCGATTTGCAACGGCTTGATTGAGCGTTTCCACGCTACGTTAAAGCAGATGTTACGTTGCATGTGTGCTGCACGTCCAAAAGATTGGGATAAATATACTACTCAAAGTTTGATAGGGATCACTTTTTTAATGCAAAATAAATTTTTGAAGAATTAATCACTTTAATCCAAATTCGATACATAATGATAGAAAACGTATCCTTCACAAAACCTAGTGATTAATTTTGACAACTGGTACTGCATTCAAGCGTGACAACAGCAACCGTCTTGGCACCCCCAAAATTTGCCGTAACACGAAGGGATTTGGACAACTGTTTTTTCCCAAATTTCCAAATTTGTTTAGACAAACGTGCCTAATAACGTGTATGGCGTCCACGGGTATCAATTACAGTACGACATCGCCTGCGCATGCTCGTAATCCGAGTCTGTATCCGGTTTTGTGGAATCAGCTTTCATTCAGCAACCAATGCATCTTTGAGCTCCTGTAAAGTCCTCGGATGCACAGGTCGGGCTGAAACAGCACGCTGTAGCATGTCCCGCGCATGCTCAATCGGATTTAAGTCCGGTGACCGAGCAAACTAGTCCATACGAACGATTGTCTCACGTTCCAGATAGCAATCAGTGACGTTGGCACTGTTGGGACCGGCATTATCGTCCATCAGAATAAAGTCCGGGCCGATAGCATCTGCATATGGTCTTACAAACTCATCAAGAATATCATTACAGTACCTCAATGCCATTAACGTTCCGTTTTCAACGACGTACAAAGTAGAAGTAAAACACAAGTCAGTTTTACCGTTCACGCTTATGCCAGCCCAAACCATGACTGACCCCTTTCCATAGCGATCATGCTCTGCCACATTCAAGTCATCGAATCGCTCTTTAGACATTTGCCGCACTAACTGACGTTTATAAGTGTAGTCTAGACAGAATCTGGACTCCTCAGTAAACAGTACTGGCGTCAAGTCACGAACCGTCCACCTGACATGAGGTCTGGTAAAGTCCAACCGGTCTAGCACGTGCTGTCTCGTCAAAGGAACACGTACAGCAGGCCTCGTGGCATTAAGTCCGAACTCGTGGAGCCCGTTTCTGACAGTTTGTGTAGAAATTCGTACTCCAGTTCCGTTCCTAAGCTCGTTATTCAAACGCGTAGCGTTCAGGAACCGTTGACGTCGAGACTGAATCAACAAGAAACGGCCCTGATGTTGAGTTGTAGCCCTTTCTCGACTCCGCCGTGTCTGTGTGAAGGATTTCCGTGGATAAGGTGCCGACTCCACATTCGGGAAACCACGCTCTGAGACACATTCAGAATGCCAGCAACACGACGTTGAGAGACGCCAGATTCCAACATTCCGACGCCACGATTCATTTCTTCGGGGCTCAGACGGTTCCTTAATTGTCGCCTAGGCATTTTAGTGTTTCTCAAACCAAATGAAGTCCTTTTTGTTACGCATGGTAAAGGAACACTGACAATTTGATTGGTCTGTTGGAAAGCAGTGCTACGCAAGATTTTGGGGGTTTATGAATTCATTTGCGAAGTGTGCATTTTTATGAGTACTGAACTGCACACGAGTTTCTGCTTAAGATATTTATCAATATACCGAGTACAAATTCTGTCAAGAAATTTTAAATTTTCAGTGCAAAATTTTGTATATAAAAAGTGATCCCTATCAAACTTTGAGTAGTATATCTTCCAGCTTTATTATTTGCGGTTAGGGAGTCCCACAAGAGTCTTTAGGATACTCCCCTTTTGAGTTGTTATATGGACGTAACGTCAGAGGTCCAATGGCAATATTAAGAGAATTATGGGCTGACGAGTTACGCGATGAGCAAGTTCTTTCGACGTATCAGTACGTTATTGAGCTAAGGGAAAGGTTAGAGCAGACATGCAAATTAGCGCGTGATAATTTAAGGTTCAGATTAAGCAAAAAGCTTATTATGATAAAGGCGCGAGGTCGCGTAAATTTGACGTCGGCGATAAAGTGTTTTTGTTACTACCGACAGACAGTAATAAATTATTGCTTCAATGGAAAGGTCCTTATGAAGTGGTTGAGGTAGTAAACAGAATGGATTATAAGATTGACGTTAATGGAAAGGTTAACACATATCACGCTAACATACTGAAGCAATATGTGGAACGTCAAAATGTGACGTCACATTTCTTGCTTTCTGTAGATTCCGTTCCGTCAACTGAAAATGATGACGTTGACGAATTCTCATTGGAAGATTGCGCTTTTCCTACTGCAAAGCAACCAGAGACGTTTAAGGACGCCAATATTTCAGAAATGTTAACGCAGGATCAGCGTAAAGAAATAGAGACGTTGATAAAAGAATACCCGGACGTACTGTCCAGTGTACCAGGACGAACTGACCAAATAGAACACGACATAAAGTTGCTGACGTCGGAACCAGTGAGGTCAAAAGGATATGCAATACCATATAAAGTACGGGTTGTAATGGAAAAGGAAATTCAAGATATGTTAGATTTAGGAGTTATTGAGCCATCAATATCTCCATACTCATCCCCTGTAGTACTTGTCCCTAAAAAAGATAGTTCGGTGCGGTTCTGCATTGACTTCCGTAAACTTAATAAAGTAACGGAGTTCGATGCAGAACCAATGCCAAATATGGAGGAGGTTATAAATAGAATGTCGGGGCACAAATACTTTAGCAAATTGGATTTGTCTAAAGGTTACTGGCAGGTAAATATGACGTCCAAGGCGAAACCCCTAACTGCGTTCGAAACCCCCAAAGGCTTGTGTCAATTCAAAACTATGCCCTTCGGTTTGGTAAACTCAGGAGCAACATTTTGCAGGTTGATGAGAATGATTCTGTCCGAACTTTCTAACGTTGATAGCTTCGTCGATGATATGTGGATCTTTACCGAAACTTGGAAAGACAACTTGACGTCATTACGTGAAGATTTGGATAGACTTAGCCAAGTTGACGGCAAAACCTTCCAAGTGTATGGTTGGATATAGCAGTATCGAATGTCTTGGTCACAGTGTAGCTGCTCAGTCAGTTAGACCACAAGAAGACAAGCTATAAAGGATGCTCCTCGACCTTCAACTAAGATACAAATAAAGTCATTTCTTGGGTTAGCCGGTTTCTACCGCCGTTTCATTCCAAATTTCTCATCTATAGCTTCCCCTTTGACAGATTTAACTAAGAAAGTAATTTAGGTCGAAGTACCAAAGCGTTAATCTAAAAGGGTTAATCCATAGACAAAATGGCAAATATCAATGTTCGGATCAACAGACATGGACTCTAGAAGAGTGTAATCAGGCGTCAGCGGATATTAAGCATTACTTGGTAAGCAAGCTTCGCCCACCATGCCCATCGACCCGAACGAAGAAAAGGTGTAAATGCCGGGAAGGGAATGTCCGAGATTTTGGAAGTCTTCCTATGGCTTTCCATTGGCAAACATATCAGAAATAATTCTGGAAATGGCTACATTGTACGGATCCACAAGATCATGGTGCCTCCCATAAAACTTCTTGAGTGTTGATACCAGCTTGGTTTTTTGAAACCCCTGGCATAACAACCTGGTAGTGAGCACCTTCCCACGTTCCATAAAGTAGACCAAACAAGATCACAGACTGGCAGGACCATCATGAAAAGGTTTACCAGACCCTGAAGAATAGTCTCACGTCTAGTCCTATTCTTCGTCTTCCTTTCTTTCATGATGGGAATCCGTTCATACACCGGACGGACGCTTCTGATGTAGGTATAGGAGCCGTTTTGCTCCAAGAATTTTAAGGGGAAGGACGACTTCCCATTGCTTGTGCAAGCAAGAAACGTTTGCCTCGTGAAAGAAACTATTCTATGATAGAGAAGGAATGTTTGGCTATTATCTGGGGTGTTGAGAAAATATCGCAAGTATATTTACGGAGTAGAATTCTTGCTTGAGACAGACCACAAGCCCTTGTCTTATATGCAAACAGCAAAAGTTCTCACTCCACGAATTATGCGTTGGGGAATAAAACTTCAGCCGTATAGATTTCGGATTATTGCAATTCGGGGCCAAGAAAATTTGGGGACAGACTACCTTAGCAGGTAGTTTCGCACGATTGTTGTGTAAATAGCTGTCTTTGTTTAGATAGGCTTCATCCTATTCCATCTCTGTACACAAAGAAAAAACATTTCTGATTGTTTTTCTCCAAAAGGGGAAACCTTTGTTACGAGATGGAATAGGAAACCTCTCTGGTGCTTATGCACATCTAAATTATTTTAGTAGGTATATGGTAAGGCGGTGCGAGTGAAATATTTTAGGTGAAATACGGTAGGCAAAATATGCTGCTCCATGCACAAGTCATGCACATATCATACGATGTATGCATGTGTGGTTTGTGGAGATCTGTTTTTACAATAAAGTGGGCCGCTATAAGGCTTTCTATAAAATTTGCCTAAAAATCGCCAACCGCCAAATTGTGCCATATATAATTTTCATTCCAGTCACGTGTTGTGTGTGTGTTCGTTTTGACGGGAGTTATGCCATTGATTTATAGGGTCGTTTCATCATTTTTTCCCTATGGGAAATACTATTTGAACGCGAATCTATAATCTACACGATTTTTGCGATCTGGCTTTAATTCTGGACGTTATCTTCACTTCGCCACGATTCTAGCGAGCTGATATGAGTATGCATGATTTTCCAGTAGTATTCATAGTTATAAAAACCCTGAAAAACGAGCACTATTCAGCAGCAGGTCAAGTTGTAACGAATTCACACAACATTGTGACGGGACAATGAGAGTATATTGAAAGGTATGTTAAATCTATCTTTAGTATTATTTTTGTATGAACATGCTTGTAGGTTTTGGAGGGGTTTACTTCTAGTATACCCCAACTTTTTGAAGCCTATTCTGAATTCACTTTTGAAGCATCTGTGGTGTAGTGATTAGGCTACTAGCTTTGCCAGCTAGAGGTCGCAGAATCGATCCCAGGCTTCTCCAGAAGTAGAATGAGTCTTTTTTAGGCGAGGTCCTGTCTCATTCTGACCCTAGATGTTGGTGAGACGTAAAGTTTGGACACCCGCTTATTCTAGATTCATTTAGGCTTTTAGACGCCTTTTGTAGAATATAATTAATAAACGCCGGGTCACTTGTTTGATCCGTGACTTTTGACTAGCTGTGGTTAGAAAACCGTGGTCCCGTCTCTATATGATATTAGGTGTAGAGGGGACGTAAAATTAAGACGGTTTAACCATATCTTCATCACCAGGGCAAACTCTTACAAGAGCCTGTCGGGTTATCCGTGATGATGAACCATGATGAATTTGATTTTACAAGCGTGTTCATGTTGAGTAGAAATAATTTTGTTCAAGAAGAATTACGGGTTCATTTTGTAATGATGCCGTTTTTGTCTGAGAACTCGGTTTGTGCATGTATGTACATAAAAAGAACGTGATGATGATAAGTGAGAGTATTTTGTCGCCACACGTCATAACGGCCAGAGCGGCGTGGATGACGTCAGCTGCGTCATCAGCGTCACGAGGACGGTTATGACGTGGTGCCTACCGAATACAGAGAGAGTTTACGGCAAACAGTGTTGGCCCGTTTGAGACACTAACAAATGTTGTGGAGAATAGATGAAAATAGTCCTGTTTTAGTTTCTAGCTGTTGTAAATGTAATGAATTTGTGAATAGCTATATTTGTGAGCCGTGTCGCGGAGAAGGATATGAAATAGAGTTTGTTATGTTTCCTGTAATTGGCGACTGACCAGGTAGCGCAAAGGCGTGGTCTGTTCAATTGCCTCTTATTTGTGCTAATGTAGTGAGCACGAATTTGATGAGTATTATGCTCAGAAGTAGTGAGCATTAATTGATTTCTGTAGTGCTCAGTAAGGAAACATAAACTTTGAGTATGATTGTGTCAAGCGCTGGGTGCTGATAATTTGATGCACAGTCAAGTTGAGTTCTGCTGTACGGTTATTTGTCGCATGCACTAATCAGCCTGTGTGTCTGGTCGGCGAATGCGCAATAACGGTATATGCATGAACATATTCTTACTTCTCCGGGAGGGGGATCATGATATAGCATGTATGTTTTGTGAACTGTATCTTAGTCTAAATATCGTAATTTGCAGGCTCAACAATGTGTGGTGACCTGCTGCTGCCTGCAAAATAGCAGCAGGTACTGGTACGACGCTGTCGGTTAGGGTCCAGCAAGGGCGGGCAAACCCTATAACAGACGTCGATACCCAAAATAAACAGGTCGAATAAATAACCTGCAGGCGATTCAGGCGAATCAAACGAAGAAGTTACTGGGACTTCAAGTTCGTTGATCGATAAATGATACATATCAACCTGTGGTCGACAACAAGGTCGACAAACTAGTTCACACCAGTGCGCGAGAGGGGGGTTCACCCTAAGTGAACTTATAAACTGGCCAGTCGCGTCTTGTGTTGTTTCTTTTTTTTATTTTGTTGTTGTTTTTGTTGTTTGCTTCTGTAGACATTCACGTCACCCGTTCCGAGCACAGAACATTGTTTTGCCTTCGGAGCGGCCGTCGTGAGTGGGCTACAGAAGCAACTAATTGTGATGTTTTGTGTTAGTAGTGTTGTATATAGATACTGTAAATAATTCATGTCATTCATTTGATATCTTTCTTGTGCCTTACCCCACAGCTGCCCGTACACCTGTCAGAGATCACGCTCGGTTGTCTTGTCAGTATGGGGGTTTGCGGGGTAAGACATTATTTTTCTTGTTTCTGCACCAGAACATTGGTTGTGGGAACGAGGCGGTTCCAACGAGCAACCTCAAACTATGTTTGGAGTAAAAAGAAGAAAATATCACAAATTTTCATTAGAAAAAAAAATGTCCTTTTGAGATACGAAAAAATGCACTATGTCCAACGGATGTGTTTTCGTAATGATTCAATTGAGTACAAACTTCTTCGGGGCTTGAAGAAATAGATGGGCTGCATGATGCTTCCACGCAGAGCTGAAACCGACCGCACACGAGTACTGATAAACCGCTTAGATGATCCATGCCTGCCCAGGCAGCGCGGTGCGAGTCGGCCCGTCCATGTCTCTAAACCCTATTGGCTGCATTGGGTGGCAGGGCTTGAGATGTCATTTCATCTCAATGTCGGGTAAAAGTCCCACAAAATTGGAAGCAACGTCTCCAAAATGACCTATATAGTGTTGATGGGGACGTTAAACTTCAAATCAAACAAAAAAGAAAAAAAAAACTTCTTCGTGCCAAAATATGAAAAAACATCTGCTCAATTATCTCTGAATAATTGTTATCTGGAGCAATCAAGAAGCATCTGTAGCGTAATGGTTTTAACTATATTTTCCTCATACTAGTAATCCAGGGTTTGGGGGGGGGGGGGTCCGATTCCGGCCTTTTCAGACTTTCGCATGAGTCTTTAAACTGAGACCCCGTCTCGGCATGACCTTAGTCGTTTGTGGGATGTAAATCTCCAAAAACACACACATACCTGGAGCATTCGAGAGAATATTAGGGACTCAAGAAAGAGTTTGAATCAGTACCTTAAATAAATCATCAGTAGTCAAGTGAAAAACATGAAAGATTTATCACGCTAATACATCCGTGTGACATAGTGTATACTTTCATATCTCCAAACATGTGACTTTTCTGATGAAAATTCGTGATATTTTTCTTGTTTTGTTCTCCAAACATTATATACTGACCGGAAATAGAAACTAAACACTTTTAAATTGTCTCGCCTGACAAAACAAGTGGATAATTCAGTTAAAAATTACTGATTAAGGACTTTACTAACTATCGACATGAATCCTGTAACAATTTAAAGAAAATCTGGTGTTCAAAATAAAAGTTTTTGGGAAAAATGTAAAAAAGTGCATTTTTCACAAAATCTGTTTGTAATCAAATTTTTACTTCAACATTTTTGCGTATAGGTAACAAGTAAAAAGCAAGGAATAAAAAAATAACATAACATCTAAAAATTATCGAGAAACAAACATTGTATTGAAATCTCAAAAACTGCTTTTTTTAGCGAAATTTTCAAAATAATGTTTCAACCCAAAAATCGACCCGAAAGTGCCTTCAGTCGTTTAAGCATTCTCAGCTGTGTCTTAAATATTGATAAAAACAAAAACCGCAATCAGAAATGCCATACTTTTCGCTCACTTCCGGTGGTTTGGTCCAATATTTAAACGTCGATAACATTTCAACCATTGTGCAAATTTTCATTTTGTAAACAATATTCCCCACGTTAGATGATGCGTAATAACTGGCAAAAATGGGAATCACATTCGCGACACAAAAAGTTTGACCCAATGGAAACTTGAACAGCATAAGTTTGACCCTTGCTTTGAGCCTGTGGCTCTACCCGTTAAATCGTAGCTATCATTAAACATTTTATTCGATAAATCAGATATGCCACTGATGATAATTTATATAATTGGAATTCAAATTTCATAAAAATGTTTCGCCAGTGACAACTTAAAAATGAGTGTATAGTTTCTATTTCCGGTGAGTATAGTTGCGAGTGCTCGTTAAACCCGCCTCAATTAGGCGGTTCTAACGAGTGACCAAAACCTATGTCGTGAGGCATAAATAAGAAAAATAATGTATACCCCGGTAAACCCTATAGTTTTCTCAATATGAAGTGGAGTTTACGGGGGATGTTCATTTCACAAACTCGTTCAAGTGATGAATTGTCCTTTAAAAAGCAGGTTTCAAACATATGTGTGCATAAAAGTGGGGATTACGTGGGTCAAAATTATGTAGGGTATGGCTGAATGAACAGTAATTTTCTGAGATAATTTCCTATTTCTTCTTCTTAAAATAATATAAAATATTATTCCTTATACAAGAGGGCTTAAAGGGCCCTAATTCGCTCACCTGAGTGTCACTGTCACTGGTACATGTACATTCTATAGGACTATGATTCCTCTTCATATGCCTACATGTATGTATGTTTGAAATTTGTTTTGGTATGCTAGGTATCATAGCTAGCATTAAAACCACTGTTAAGAGTGCAGTGCCTAATACGTCAAGGAACTGACTAAAATGGCAAAATGGCAATAACCGAATTGAAATTATTCTGCAAGCCAACTGGCAATAGCAAATTTACGTTAAAATGACTGATGCCAGTTACCCGGCAATAGCGATTTTAACGTAAATTCGCTATTGCCAGTTTGCATGACAATAGCCATTTTAACGTAAAATCGCTATTGCTAGTTAACTGGCAATAGACCTTTTCTTAATACAAATTTTTGCAAATAATACCACCTGTTCAATAAGTAAACCCCCGAACAAAATGCAAATATGTCAATCATCTTTACTTAATGTGCAGCATTGAATAACAATTAATACTGTATATATACGCCTTCCTGGTTTGTCCCGTCCGTCGGGGCTAGGAGAAACAGATTGGGCTGAATGGTGCTTCCAAGCAGAGCTGAGACCGACCGCACATGAGTACGAGTAAACTGCTCAGAGGGTAAGTGGTGCGAGTCGGACCGTCTCTGCATATAAACCATATTGGTTTGTATAGGCGGTAGGGCTTGAGAAGTCATTTCATCTCAATGTCGGATAAAAATCCCACAAAGTGCCATTTCTCCAAAATGACTAAAATAATGTAGAGGGGGACGTAAAACCTCAATTCAAACAAACAAATTGCCTTTTATTTTCTGTCGTCTATGGCTGTAGAGGGTTTATATTCAAACCCTCTGGTAGATTTTGAAAGAAACTCTTTACCGAGAACGAACGACAGAACGAAAAGATCCTTCTCTTCAGTTAAGAGCATAAAATTGCATCCTGGTTGTTTTATCCAGTTTCAGCAATCCTTTCAACTTCGTTGACAACCACGGTCCAATGATTCAAAAATGATGTCGTTACATATGGTTAACAAACTGTTAAAACTCTAATTATTAAATACGGCAAATGGTTTGCTGAAAAATGTGAGTAGCTAATACAAAAGCTACTCACAATTTTCCAGAAAAATTACAAAGTATTAGACATTGTACTTGCTAAAACAGTTAACAATTTGGCCACTAACGAGCTCGCTTTGAACAACTGCATGATCAACGTTAAATGAAAAAGTTATCAGCTACTATACGAATAAGGTCCCACCCTACTCTCCAAAGCACAAAGTATATATCCATATAATAACTGAATTTAATTCTACAAGTTGAATTAAATTCTATTAATGTTTATATTACATTTATTAAATCGGCCGTTTTTGGCTTTTCTAACGTCTAAAACTGACGTAATTAGCGCTGTGACGTGACGTAATTTGTCCGGATTTTGGTGCGTCATAGTGCATATTGACGTTCGAAAGGAAATATACAGTAGGGCATCAGAGTGGCCAGCGTAGGTAGATTTAAAAACAAAATTCTCGTGCGTCGATTCGATGGGACTACTTCCGAATTTGATGCTCCCATTCGACTAACTATTTTGGCATCAAATTACGTGATTGTCGTTTATTTATTATCTTTGACAAAGATAAAAGCGATATATATAAATATTGCTGTATTCAATATAAAGACTAAAACCTGAATTAGCATTTTTGTGTGGGCAGACCAAGGGTTTGAAAATGGCGAATTTTCAACCATGTCGGTACCATCGGGAAAACCAAAAATAGACTATTATAATGTTCCTCGCGATAATGCTCACCTATATCATCAATTCCGGCATACATTAATCTGGTCACCTTGAAATTTGTGCTAAAATCGGCGAGGGAGCATTTTTTGTGCCATTTTTTTCTACCCACTTCCGGTCGAAACGTGTGTACAAAAGCATTTTTTTCTCTCAAAATGGTAGGTTTGGCTAAAAGTTTTAAGTGAAACTCACAGAATTCCCCTGTATTCGATAACAACGAATGAAAAGCGAGTGGAATACAAGTCTTGTGGTACCATACTCATCTTCTTCACTGAACAATCCACCTTTCAACCGTGTTTGTTTATAATTTGCATCAACAAAATATGTCAACACACTGAATGTACAGTATATTTACACCAGCATGACACAGCTGTGTAGACAGTTTGGTGTGACGAAATCATATTAAATTACGTCATATTTAATGACGTCAGTAAACCTGATCGATTAAATCAAAGTCCGCATACTACTGATTTTTTTTTAACTGACAGATTGGTCTCTCTCTCTCTCTCTCTCTCTCTCTCTCTCTCTCTCTCTCTCTCTCTCTCTCTCTCGTCATTTCTTTCGGTTCATGGTGCATTACTTACGCGTATCTGTAAACTTTCATCATTTTGATTTCTCTCTCCCCCCTCTCTCTCTCCTCTTTCTCTCTCTCTCTCTCTCTCTCTCTCTCTCTTGCTAGCACAAAATAGTGGGCCAACGTCGGGCCCGGACAGACACGCTGTATCGCTGTCGGCTCGACGTTGGTCCGACATACTCTGCTGGCTGGGTCTCTCTAACTCTATCTCTCTCTCTCTCTCTCTCTAGTATGGTTAGATTACCAAAATAATTCAACTCATCAGACTTGAAGGCATATTAAACAATGTCCCCCCGTAATCCTGAAGCATGCGAGAAAAAAATGACTTGATAAGATATCGAAACGCGCATGCGTAATCTTCGTAAACCCAAGCAGAATTGGCTCTCAGTTGAACAAGGATTTTCTAAATGTAACAGGCTCGCGACAACTCCCACTCAGTCCCTAAGACGGACTGATATGTCCTTGACAAATGTGCGAAAAATAATCTTAATCTGGAGGGGAGCATTTTTTTGTGCCATTTTTTCCCAACATGTGTATCAAAGTACTTGGACGTCAATAAATTGAGGGGCCGTTGTTTCGCGGCGTCTTCTAAGTCGGTTTAAGCCTTCACACTCTCTACCCTTTTCTATAGACCTCAGAAAAGATGATTCTCATTAACTGTCCTTCATTTGTCTCCAATCTACATCTCGTAACATAATGTAATGGCCTATAAATTACCGGAAGTTCTTGTGATTTTCTTCCTTATATTTTTTGACAAACTTTAGTCCCAACCGGCGGAAGCAGATTGCGAATAGAATCATAGCAACGGCCTTAGATGCCGCCCTACTGATATGACCGCCTGAAAGGAATATTTTCCCTGCAGGACAATATCATTTTTATTTCCCCCAAACATTACTTAAAATAGCAGCAAAATTGTAATATTTATTCTTAGCATTACGCAAACACGCCTATACAAATACATTGCCACCTTTATCGCCGAAAAATTAAAAATTTAATGATGAAATATTGTGATATTTTTCTCATTTCTGCTCAAAATATAGATTGTGGGCACTCGTTAGAACCGCCTCATCGAGGCGGTTCTAACGAGTACCCACAACCTATATTTTAGAGCGGAAATAAGAAAAAATAAGGTGTACCCCCGGAAACCCCAGTTTTACTATATAAAAGTGGGGTTCAAGGGGGTCAAAATTATATAGGCGTGTTTTCGTGATGTTCCACTTTAAACATAGATTATCGTACTCGCATCAATGAGGCGGTTCTAACGAGTGCCAAAAATCTATGCTCCTTAGTAATAATATGGAATATTATGTATGTCATTGTGCAAAAGAAGGCAATAATGAGGAATCGATAAAATTATTTCATTCCTCCCATCAAAGAAACCTATAGGAAAGAAGCACAACCATAAAGCAATTCAACATTAAACGGCACACTTTCAAGTGGAAGGCCAAAATGACCATTACCACTCAAAACTGTATGTAATTTTTCCCGACCACTTTGGAACGAATTAGGCGAAACGACCAGACATATACCAACCCTCTCAATTAAAAGAACTCCTAGACAATACCCTGAAAAAACAACAACAAAAACATGCATTTTTAACGAGCAAACATAGAGGATCTTACATGAGTGGTCATATATTATTGAATTTATTAAACAAGTTGAGGAAAAGGGATAAAATGCGAGGTTTTGCCGAGCATTTTATCCCTTTTTCTAAACGAGTTTAATAAATTAAATAATACATGAGCACGAATGCAAGATTCTATTTATTATATGACATTCAAAACGTTTTAATCACGATTTGTTATGATGTGTGGTCATACGATTTTTATTACAGGATGTTATCCACTGCTTATCAACGACGTTATATGATAAATGACATTATTACACTCTCAGACGCGACGTCATATGATAAAATAATAAACCACATAAGCATTTTAAACTGTGTGTATAACAATAATAAACCACAATAGAAGAACCTCTTTGGAACGGTCAGTAAAATGTTTTATACTCGGGGGGCAATACCTTGGGTTTAGACAAATAATTTGTTCACTCCGCATGAAGTATTTCTAACTCATCAGTGCAACATCAACATCAGGCTCTGAGAACGAAAACAGAGATGAAACAGCGATGAGAAATAACTGAAATGCTGAGCCGAAAGAGTGAGTGTTTGAGTTTTACGTCCCACCAACAGCTAAGGTCATACGGAGACGGGACTTCGGTTTAAAGACTCATCCGAAAGTTTGGAGAAGCCCGGGATCGATCCTGTGACCCCTGGTTTACAAGACGAGTAGCGTAACCACTACACCACGGAGGCTTCTGAACCAAAAGAAAACCAACAGTTGGACTCCGGTGGGCCCGACCAGAGAGAGAATGCATTTGCCATTGCATGTTATCATCGTGAAAACACGCCTATATAATTTTGACCCTCTGAAACCTCACTGTTATACAGTAAATCTGGGATTTACAGGGGTAAACTTTATTTTTCTTATTTCTGCTCTAAAATATAGATTGTGGGTACTTGTTTTGAGGCGGTTATAACGAGTACTATCAATCTATATTTTGAGCAGAAATAAGAAAAATATCACAATTTTTTATCTTAAAATGTTCGTTTTTACGGCGGTAAAGTTTATAATGTGTTTGTATAGGCATGTTCATCACGAAAACACGCCTATATAATTTTAACCCCCTGAAACCCCACTTTATATAGTAAAACTGGGTTTACAGGGGTAAACCTTATTTTTCTTATTTCTGCTTTTAAATATAGATTGTGGGTACTCGTTTGAACCGCACAATCTATATTTTAAGCAGAAATAAGAAAAATATCACAATTTTCATGTTAAATTTTTCGTTTTTCCGGCGGTAAAGTTTGCAATGTGTTTGTACAGGCATGTTTTCGTACTGTGTTAACGTGATGAAAATGTAATTTTTTGTTGCAATGTCATGATTACGCAGCGCAATGCTATATCAGAATCAATTTCGTCACCGCACGATTATGATGATTTGTTTTTTTTTTCTTATAAAAAGTGTCCTGTCACGAGATGATGGTATCGTGACCGCAGCTTGAACCTATTGCTTGGAAACCGCCAAAACCTTTCCAGTCTTATCCGCCCACAAGTTCTGAGCAAACAACGTGATCGTAATTAGCTTCAACGGAATGAATACTTTTCCAACACTTTGGAACAACATCACGAACACATGCCCATATAATATTGACCCCCCTTGAACCCCACTTTTAAAAAGAAAAACTTGGGTTCAAAGGGGTAAACCTTGTTTTTCTTCTTTCTGCTCTAAAATAAAGCATGCGGGTACTCGTTAGAATCGCATCGATGAGGCGGTTCTAACCAATACCCACAATCTATATTTTGAACAGAAATAATAATAATAAAAAAAATCACACAATTTTTCATCTTAAAAAATTCGTTTTTTTTTCTGCGGTAAAGTTTACAATGCATTTGATTGGACGTGTTGCCGTATAGTTTTAAATATCGATTTACTTGAATTAAGTTCCATTAAAATGTATCAAATGCTTTTTATTATTTTTTTAATGGAGCAACTTTATAAATCAAAGTACGGAAAGTAATGAGGAAAGTTGATTTATGAGGCATTATTACAGCACACTGTCAGTGTTAGATCAAGCAGTTTTCCAGATATTTCGTTGACAAGGTCCCATAGGTTTAGTTTGTTTGTATTGGGGTTTAACGACCCAGTCAACACTATTTTAGGTCATTTTAGCCGGTCAGTTTACCTATCCGACAAGCTTATACGTAAGCGGTTAAACAGAACAGCGCACATTCTTTCGCCAGAAACTGACAATTGCCCTTCTTGAATCAGCGAAAGGGAGAGAATGACCGTAGAAAAGATTTCATGATCAATCTCCACGAAAGAATGTTGCCGATCCCGGCAGGTATCGAACTCGCGTCCTCCTGATCACCAGTCAGACGCGCATCCGACTGAGCTACAGAGGCCTGCTCCCAGAGGTTTAGAATGGCAAAGTCAAAAAGGAGTAAACTGTCATATCATATCCGAGGGAAAAAGTAAAATAGCAACAACAACAACAACAACAAAATCGTCTCATAATAAATGTAAATGTACTGTTATAACTTCAAAATCATCAGGTTAACAACATCTCTCTAAACCCAACTTTATATACAGAAAATCGGGGTTTACGGGGGGGGGGGGGGGGGGGGGGTCATTATTTCATTATTTCTGCCAAAATCACTGAGACGATTCGAACGTCTGTCTGAAAATAGTTCTTGAGATAATAAAGGCGGCCATATTAGCGCAAGGGTGTGTTATCGTAATATGCTTATACATAACGAGAACACGCCTGTATAATTTTGACCCCATTAAACCCCTTTTTAAACAGTAAAACAAAGGTTTACAGGGGTATACATTTTTTCTTATATCTGCTCTAAGACATAGTTTGTGGGTACTCGTTGGAACCGCCTCGACGAGGAATTTAAAAAAAAATCGAAATTCCTTTTACAAGTGTGTGTGAATTCGAATCATCATTTTTCCCGACCACTTTAAGACTTTGGAACGAATTAGGCGAAACGACCAGAAATATACCAACTCTCTCAATTTAAAAGAACTCCTAGACAATACCCTGAAAAACAACAACAACAACAACAACAACAAAAACATGCATTTTTAACGAGCAAACAAAGAACACTTGAGATTAAATAGACTAGCCTTAGTCACAATTATAGTAATCTTAACGGAGACCTACATGTATATCGCATTAACACAGCGACAAGCCCTCAATGCATTAGTGGCACAGAAATCGAAGACCCCAAACAGTATTTCTTTGCGTGTCCGCTTTATTCGGGAACAACCTCCAAGCAAAACATTGAACGTCTTGCTAAACTGCAGAAACGCGCAGCATGCATCATCCTAAATGCAGACTATAACACACCCTCTGTAGATTAGGGGTGGACATCTATTACGACTCGCCACAACTCCAACATGGCAGTGCTGACCTATAAAGCCTTAAACGGCCATGCACCAGATTATATATTTGATTAATGGAATTCACTTCCAAGCGAAGCAAGAACATCATCGTCACTTGACAGTTTTAAGCGTTCGGTAAAAAATCATTAATCACAATCAACGCTTATTGAATTTATGCGCTCATAGATATTTTAAACAGAAAATCACTATCCATTCTGCAGGTCAGGATCCTGTTTTTTCACGTATACAAAGTCGATGCCAAATTTAGTTGTGATTGATACTGCATTTGGAGTTTTATTGAATATATGTGTTTTATGTTGTTTTTCTTGTATTGTTGTATATATGTATACATCACTATAGAGGGCCGCCAGGTAGACTAGCTATTTTAGATAAAAGCGTTACCCTCTTAAAGGTGCATTATTGAGCTACCGGTTCTCAATTTTTTTTCTGGTTTTTATTTTCAATGCATACTCCTTTGTCATTTGTACACCTATTGAGCCAAATACAGCTTCAGAACTTTGTGAAAATGGTCGTTTTCATTCGTGTTTACCCTTCGATCTGAACATGTGTTCGTAATTTCTGCTCTAAAAATAAATCTGTCACTTTACACATTCATGGCGACAGTATCGTCTCTGAGTGTCGTTACTTATGGCATGGTATTCAGCGTCATATTTTTTCCGATTCAGGCATGGCCTAAGCAAACAAGGCCAAAAATGAACGTCGCACAACGTCATATATGGAGATTCTATTTTTGTCACGAACTAAAAATAGATCTAACTAGTGTTCGAAACCTAGTTAGGGAATCCCTCTCAAACTCGTTTACCTGTCATCATAATTGTTCGAATTTTTGCATTAAATGCATTCATTTGTATTGTTTTAAAGAAAAATACCGGCTATATGTATTTTAATTTTGGAAGCATTTTTCCGGATGGCTCAATAATGCACCTTTAAAATATTGTATAAATAAAAAAAAAATCAGATCAAAGAAACAGTCTTACAGCTTCTCTCAGCTAACATGTGGAAACTTTGACTAGTATAAAGATAAAAGATGCAGTGTTGAATATATTAAGGAGACGAAAAGGTTTACGTAAATTATACATGGGCAACATGGTCTGGTCGTGCGGGGCGATGTGATGTCGTGTGCTATCGTTGGTTGGGAGAACATACGTAAAGTTGAAAATAATGATTTAAAATGTTTTATACATACACTGTTGTACCATCAGCAGTTACTAGTGATATGTATAGGGAGAGGACTACCTAATGTTGATATAACGTGTGTCTCATCCCTTTGTATGAAATGATACAACAAAATATGTTTAATCTAATCTAAACCTTCTAATGTGTACCTACAATCTATGTATCGAGCTGATAAATGCAAAATTTTCAGAATGTTTATTTTCATTTTTTTTTTGGGGGGGGGGGGGGGTGGTAAAATTGTCAATTTATTATGAAAGGCGTGTTTTCGTAATGAATGATATTTCGATAACATACCCATGTGCTGCAATGTGTGCGTGTGTGAATTCGGGTTTAACGTCGCTTTCAACAAGTTTTCAGTCATATCACGACGGTGTCTAGTTGCGAGGGGGAGCTCAATGCTCACTTTTATAGTGCTGCCTCACTGAAGTATCATGTCCCAAACACATTACATGATACCACATCCAGTCACATTATCCTGACACTGGGTCGACCAGTCCTAGCTCTACCCCGTAAATCTGAGTGCCAAGCGAGGAGCAGCTAGTACCATTTTTAACGACTTTGGTATGTCGCGGCCCAGGATCGAACCCGTGACCTCCCGTTCCCCGGAGCGGACACTCTACCAACTGAGCTATCGGGGCCGGTATGTGCTCCAATGACGTCTCATGTTTACATATCTCTAGAGCTAGAATTTTTTCTGACAATTTGTTCTTATATTTTCGGGGGTGGTTGGGTGAGGCAAAGGTGACGTGTATCTTGCGTCACTGGGGCGTCCAACTGATATTGGCTTACAGTTGGAAAAGGCTTGTTGCATCACGAAAACACGCCTATATAACTATATAATTTTGACCCCCTTGAACCCCAAGTAAAACTGGGGTATACCTTATTTTCCTTATTTCTGCTCTAAAATAAAGATTGTGGTTACTCATTTTCCTCTTTCTCCTCTATCCCTTATCTCCTCTACTATCTCTTCTATTTCTTGTTCCCCTTTCTCCTGGAGAGGACACAGAATGACCCTCAAGGGTTGACGTGTCGTTAAACCTAGAACAATCAATCAACCAACCAATCTTTCTATATCAAATATAGTTTGCAGGTGCTCGTTAGAGCCGCAGCATTGAGGCGATTCTAGCGAGTACCCACAATCTATGTTTCTGAGTAAAATTTAAGAAAATAATGTATATCTCTGTAAACCCCGATTTTCCCTATATAAAGTGGGGTTTACAGGGGTGGTTATTTCATGCTATACAGTCTTTGGACTACAAATGCGGAGATGCCGGCCTCGGTAGCTCAGTCTGATGCGCGTCTGACTGGTGATAAGGAAGACGCGGGTTCGATACCTGTCGGGATCGACACTATGCTTTCCTTGAGACTTAATAAATAAATATACAATAACATTCTGTGATGATCTCTCCTTATTTGTTTGTGTTCATTTTTGAGTTTAACGGCCCAGTCTACACTATTTTGGTCAGATCGAGCCGTTTGTTTAACCCGTCTACCATTTTCCTGAACGGCCTCGGTAGCTCAGTCGGATGCGCATCTGACTGGCGATCAGGAGGACGCAGGTTCGATACCTGCCGGGGTCGGCGACAATCTTTCGTGGAGACTGATCATGAAATCTTTTCTACGGTCATTCTCTCCTTTGCACTGATTCAAGAAGGGCAGTTGTCAGTTTCTGGTTAAAGAATCAGCGGAAGGGAGAGAATGACCGTAGAAATCATTGCATGATCAATCTCCACGAAAGATTATTGCCGACCCCGGCAGGTATCGAACCTGCGTCCTCCTGATCACCAGTCAGATGCGCATCCGACTGAGCTTCCGAGGCCGTTCAGGAAAATGGTAGACGGGTTAACAAACGGCTCGATCTGACCAAAATAGTGTTGACTGGGCCGTTAAACTCCAAAATGAACAAAAACAAATAAGGAGAGATCATCACAGAATGTTATTGTATATTTATTTATTAAGTTACGTGATGATAAATATATTGTTTAAACCGAAACAACAAAAATAAACGTGTCGGCTTATTTACCGTGCCAATTCTGCAAACTTCAAGATGTGTTAAAAAATTCTGTGCTTCACCATCTGCTAAAAAGTCTAACGGACAAGATAGTATCCTCATGCACCCCATGTTTCTTCCGAAGTGGGGACATAAAAGGTGAATAACTCCACTATGGCCAGTTCGACGAAAAGACAACAAAATAAATGATTTCGCTTATTTTTCATGGTCATTTATTTAACTCGTTAATTTCTGCAATGTATACTAACAGTGTAAAATCTAATCCGACACTGCGTTTTTCGAAATTGCACGACCCGCAAAAAAAGCGACCGACTGAAGTCGGTTGATTTTCTAGAGTGCCCTAAAATCACCGTGTCATTCTGTCAGTCTGTCAGTCTGTCTGTCCGTCCGTAACCCGTTTGTGAAAATTGGTGATAGTGACTTAACCGCTTGGAATATTTAAACAATTTTTGGCATACTGATAGATATCAATGAGATCTAACCAATGAATTTGCAAAATATTACATTCCATTTAGTATAGCCTCGCCGAGGCGAAAAATGTGAAAATTTTCAAACTGCTTCTCCTCGGAAACCGTTGGGCCGATTGAAGTCAAATTTCATATGGAGCCTCTATGGGAAGGGGGAAACCAAAATTTGCTCATGGGGTCCAGGTCACATGACAAAATTGTCCGCCAAGCCATATATGGTCTGTCTGTCTGTCCGTCCGTTACCCGTTTGTGAAAATTGGTGATAGTGACTTAACCGCTAGGAATATTTAAACAATTTTTGGCATACTGATAGATATCAATGAGATCTAACCAATGAACTTGCGAAATATTACATTCCATTTAGTATAGCCTCGCCGAGGCGAAATATGTGAAAATTTTCGAACTGCTTCTCCTCGGAAACCGTTGGGCCGATTGAAGTCAAATTTCATACGGAGCCTCTATGGGATGGGGGAAACCAAAATTTGCTCATGGGGTCTAGGTCACATGACCAAAATGGCCGCCAAGCCATATATGGTAAAAACCCTTCTCCAGAACCACTGGGCAGATTTCCACGAAACTTGATAAATTGCATCTGGGACGTAGGCCCATCATAAATTGCTAAAATGGTGACCCTGGTTGACCTTGACCTTCTTTGTGCCTAGGTCAAACTATGACACATATGCTTTTGTATTGGAAAAGTGAGAATGCATTTTATCCTGCACACGATTCAGAATACAGTACTAAAGTAATGAGATCTAACCAATCGAAATTTGCGAAATATTACATTCCATTTAGTATAGCCTCGCCGAGGCGAAAAATGTGAAAATTTTCAAACTGCTTCTCCTCGGAAACCGTTGGGCCGTTGGAAGTCAAATTTCATATGGAGCCTCTATGGGATGGGGGAAACCAAAATTTGCTCATGGGATCCAGGTCACATGACCAAAATGGCCGCCAAGCCATATAAGGTCTGTCTGTTTGTCCGCCCGTAACCCGTTTGTGAAAATTGGTGATAGTGACTTAACCGCTTGGAATATTTAAACAATTTTTGGCATACTGATAGATATCAATGAGATCTAACCAATGAACTTTCAAAATATTACATTCCAGTTAGTATAGCCTTGCCGAGGCAAAAAATGTGAAAATTTTTGAACTGCTTCTCCTCGGAAACCGTTGGGCCGATTGAAGTCAAATTTCATATGGAGCCTCTATGGGATGGGGGAAACTAAAATTTGCTCATGGGGTCCAGGTCACGTGACCAAAATGGCCGCCAAGCCATATATGGTAAAAACCCTTCAAAAATAGTCTTCTCCAGAACCACTGGACAGATTTCCACGAAACTTGATAAATAGCATCTGGGACATAGGTCCATCATAAATTGCTTAAATGGTGACCCTGGGTTGACCTTGACCTTCTTTGTGCCTAGGTCAAACTTTGACACATATTGGAAAAGTAAGAATGCATTTTATCCTGCAAACGATTCAGAATACAGTTTTGTTTGTTTGATTTGAGATTTAACGTCCCCGTCAACACTGTAAAGGTCATTTTGGAGACGTTGCTTCCAATTTTGTGGGACTTTTACCCGACATTGAGCTGAAATGACATCTCAAGCCCTGTCGCCCAATGAAACCAATAGGGTTTATTAGCATGGACGGTCCGCCTCGCACCGCGGTTCCTGGACAGGCTAAGATCCACTAAGCGGTTTACCAGTACTAGTGTGCGGGTCGGATTCAGCTCTGCGTGGAAGCATCATGCAGCCCATATATTTCTTCAAGCCCCAGTATAAGATATATTTTCGCATTTATTGGGGGAACCGTTTTAGGTCCTGGTCACATGATCAAAATGGCCGCCATACCCATATATGGTAACAATCATAAAGCTAAAAGCATCCGGCGGGTCGTGCACGTCAGCTGAAGCACTGTTTGGACCTTGATTGCTCTTATTTTGTTTGTTTGGAGGTTTACCGTCCCCGTCAACACTGTAAAGGTCATTTTGGAGTCGTTGCTTCCAATTTTGTGGGACTTTTACTCGACGTTGAGATTAAATGACATCTCAAGCCCTGTCACCCAATGAGACCAATCGGGTTTATAAGCATGGACGGGCGACTCGCACCGCTTTGCCTGGGCAGGCTTAGGTCCTCTAAGCGGTTCACCGGTACTCGTGTGCGGGTCGGTTTCAGTTCTGCGTGGAAGCATCATGCAGCCCATATATTTCTTCAAGCCCCGATTGGCGGGGACCGTTGGTTGCTCTCACCACAAGCGTAAAGAGCACGTTTAGTATTCAAACTAGTGCAGTACTGAAACGCCTGTGCTCTTAAATAACATGGAGCAGCTTACAGTTGTAACAACAGATTGTGTTAGACTATGCATCAACACAAACCACTCAGACAGTCTCTGCTGGGATGTTTGGTTGAGGCGAATGTATCATGTATCTTTCGTCACTGAGGCTTACAGTTGGACAAAGCCTGCTGTCCTTGCAGCAGGTATGGTGGGTGGGGGTGTTATAATTTTTCATCACGAAAACAAGTCTATTTAATTTTGACCCCCCTCGATGAGGCGGTTCTAACGAGTACCCACAATCTATATTTTGTGCTGAAATAAGAAAAATATCACAATTTTTCAGCTTGAAATTTTCTCTTTTTCGGCAGTAAAATTTACAATGTATTTGAATAGGCGTGTTTTCGTAATGTTCTGTTTCTACACTTCAATTTATTTTCCTCTTTGTTCCCTGTCCCTTACTTTCCACAATAATCCGTCAACTCTCGGGTTTGGGTTTCCCTGTTTGTATAGGAGGTTGCTGTAAGATTCTTCGTATTCTAATACTGAGCTAACTTGGGTATGAAAATTATCCTGCTCCTTAATTATTTAAATACCAACAACTGTTTAAAATTAGGCCCTGCCCATCGGGGATAGGAGAAATAGATTGGGCTGCATAGTGTTTCCTGAAACCGACCTCACATGAGTACTGGTAAACCGCCTAGAAGGCTAAGCCTGCCCAGGCAATGTAGTGCGAGTTACAACATCCTATTTCATTGGGTTTGAGAAGTCATTTCATTTCAATGTCGGGTAAAATTTCCACAAAATTCGGAGCAACGTTTTCAAAGTGACCTAAATTGTGTTGAAGGGGTCGTTTAACATCAATTCAAACAACCTTTTTAAAACTGACTGACATAGCATAAAATTGCCTTATCCATTTTATGGGTATTAAACCTTCATGCACAGCTGCGTTGAGCATACTTAACATTACGATAACAAACCCGTGCGATATATAGAGATTATCATATGGCACTTTTCATATCATACCCCATATCAGCCCGAGACTCCCGGACCATATCAGCCCGAGGGCCGAAGGCCCGACGGCTGATATGGGTCGAGGGCTGATATGGGGTATGATATGAAAAATGCCATATGATAATCTATTTATCGTACATTTCACTTTAAAAAAAATCGTTCAAAATAAATTGTATTAATTGCATCTGCCTAATTGAGAATCTCTCGTATTCGCTGCGCCGTGCCATGTTTTTTTTTTTTTACCCAACAGTTCGAACAGACGAAAATATTGCAATTTGCACATGGCGTCCTGTACAACAAATGCGAAATGCCGCAAACGGAAGAACGCCGCGTGACGTCAGAGGTATGATAAAGGCTTAGGGGTGCGATAAAGGGTTGTGATATGGATTTTGGGGGTATGATAAAGCCCATGCGATATGGCAGCACGTGCAAGCGTGATACGTGCATTGGTGTCACGTTCGTATCGCATATTCAATCAAAGCACTGAGAGTGCTGATGGAGCGTAGCTTTGATAATTTGATTTAGCGTCTGATTGGTATTTTAATTCAGGCTCATATTGATCCAATGAACATAGCTGTTTGAAGCTATTCTGGGCCAGAAGTCGTGTTAAAGCAACAAAACCTATATTGAAATTAACTCACGCTAAGGTGTAGACCCCGCAACAACCATCACGAAAACACGCCTGTACAAATACATTGTCATTTTTTTTTTGGCAAAAAAAAAAAAAAAATGGAAATTTTAAGATACAAGATTGTGATATTTCCTTATCTCTGCTCAAAACATTGATTGCGGGGACTTGATTGAACCGCCTTGACGAGGCAGTTTTATCAAGAACCCACAATCAATGTTTTGAGCAATACAGCAACCATGCAGTTCTACAGTTTACTTGAAGATTTCTGCTGAGCTATAGTTCGTGCAATAACTGCGGTTTGCGCAATTGTTTGGTGGCTTTAAAGTTATTGTATGGAACAAGTTTTTGAAAAGTTACCTTTGGGAGGTTAGTTATATTGCATTAGACATTCTTCTTGGTTACGACTTGATGATGTTTATCTTCATGTGAAAAATTATCATACTTTTCCCAGCAGTTTATAAGTTATACATCCGTAATCAGTCTTTAAAAATTGCCTCGGTGAGGCTGTTTATAAAGCTATCTGGCACTAGACAATACCATTAGCTTGATCTTGTCAATTTACATCTGTATGCAAAACATTATAAAAATATACCCGTCGGGTTGAAAGTTATAAGACCGTGTCAGTGGGTGAATTTTTTACCTTGCCGAGGCTAAAATAAAGAAATTGGGCATTCAGGAATCGCGTTGGTTTGATCTGTACATTATCCATCTGTATGCTAACAGTTGTCAAAAATATTCCAAGTAGATTAGAAGTTACCTTTCGAAATAATTTTTCAGTTTGCCTAGGCGAGGCAGTTTGTAAAGTAATTTGGCATAAGACAATTTTGCGGGTTATGTATTGTCAATATCAACCTGTATGCCGAAAATGACCAAAGCCGGGTTTAGATGTGATACTCTGTATTCATTTTTTATATTATTTTGCCTCGGCGAGGCCATTCATAAAGTAATCTTGCATAAAACAGCCTCATGGGTAAGGTATTGTCAATATCAACCCGAATGCCAAAAATGATCAGAACATTATACTCTGTTAACATTTTTCTAAATATATATTGCATCGGTGAGGCCATTTATGAAGTGATCTTGCATACGACAGTTTCTTGGGTTAGTTATTGTCAATATCAATCTATAGGAATATTTGAAGAGGTTTAGACATTATACTCCGTTATTACTATATAAAAATAAATTGCCTCGACGAGGCCATTTATGAAATGATCTGGCATTAAGGCAATTTCTTTGGTTAGATATTGTCAATACAGCAAAGTACACAGTCTTTTACCGGAAACCAACAACTGCCCTTCTTGGATCAGCGAAAGGGATAGAATCACCGTGGAACAGATTTCACGATCAATCTCCTGGAAAGAATGTTGCCGAACCCGGCAGGTATCGAACTTGCGTCTGAGCTGAAAATTTGCTTTATTTATGGTCACGTGCCTAGGACGCAGACAGGTCGCTTTAAAAAAGTGACATCCCCCCCCCCCCCACACACACATTAACCCATACTCTGAGTACATGTCTAGCAGCCCTTTTAGGGACAAACATAGCAGACCCAAATCAGACGCTTCAACAAGTGGCGTCTCATCTGTGTCTAAACTGCAAAATTTACTCCTTTCAATATAAGCCTTGACGTGCACCTGTCCAAACTCATTCCAACTGTCTTATTTTGGTAATACATTATCGACCCACACTGCGTACTTTTAACCCATTTTAAACGAATGGAATCCTCAACACCTTATATCAGTATGGGATGAGTTCATTTTAAAATCAGGGATGTCAAGTTGTGGCTTCCACGAAATATTTGGCAAAAAATGGCTGAACCGTTTTGTAAGTATGCAGTGAAGGGCATAATGAGACTCCGCGTTCTGTGGTATCTGATCTGGGTTTTTCCTGTTTGCAAGTTGCCAGGTTTGGGATTTTATGGTACAAATGGGCTGTAAACTGGGTTATATGAACTGAACTATAAAACGATTAGACTGCTACACAGTTCATCTGTTAAACATATTCATCTATTCCGTTTGAAAAAGGTGGTCTGTGAAGCAGTCTATAAGAAGATACCGCATGGCGTAATAATCTACTAGGTTAACACGGGGTACTGTGTTCTCACTGGTGATTGGGTCATATGCAGTAACACCGAAAGTAGTGCCGAAATCACTTCTCATCTCACTGGAGCTACGCTGCAACAGCTACGCTCCAAAAACTAAGTATTTTATACTAAATGTATGATAAAGTGTGTTATTTCACAGCCCCAAAATGGCTACTTTTCTGATGCTTATTTTTACCGAAAACATAGGTTGTGGATGCTCGTTAGAGGCGGTTCTAACGAGTACCCACAGCCTATGTTTTAGAACAAAGCAAGAAAAATAATGTTTACCCCCTTAAACCCCAATTTTCCCTATATAAAGTGGTTTTTTTCACAGACTTGTTCACATAATGTTTTACTGTTTGCGATACAGACTAATGTTGCATCCACGTGCGCCAAATACACACGCATGTCAAAATGCATACGTGTAGAGGAGCAGTCTCTATAAGGCTGTTTTCATGGCCACAACCGATTTTCTTTAAACTTTGTAGCTTCAAATTAGTACATATTGACTGTCTAATGGTGAATTTAAAGACTCTTTGGTCCACTGGTTTTTGCTGTATACACTTTTAAAGTGGGTGGGGTAATGTCACCCCAACAAAAATGCTATTATTTTTGTTCAAAGTGCATGACTGGAGGCAATGTTTGCCGTATGCTTACTACCCTTTTATGCATAACAGCCGGTGATAACAGTCTTATAAATATCAAACAAGAGAAGAGTTTATACGCGCTTGTAAGTTGTACTCAAATATCAGTAATTTTTATTCCCCAACTTTACGAAAAACCACAACACCTTTACAGTTTTCAACTTATTTCAAAGATCTTTCATAAATATAATGTTGATGTAATAGTCATTCTATGTCAGAATTACTGTTAGTTCATAAAACTTAAAGAGTTACCGGCCCCTGAATTTGGATTTACCCATTTTTTTTAATCGGAGTGCATTTTTCCGTTTGTAGTACTCACAACTTCATTTGAAAGTAAATAAACCGATTCTATGCAAATATTTTTAAATAGATGTGGACAAGGAAGTCATTTGATTTAATAGTGCATGATAGTATTTCCTTTTTTTTTGGTTATTTATGAACTCTTAATTTTCAGGTGCAAATGGACCATTTGTCAACTGTCAAACATTTTTGACCACCAAAGCAGGCTTTGCTCATGTTGTGGAACCTCATTTCAGACTGATACTGTGCTTAAATATAAGCCTGTATGGTCTCACGACATGTTTAAGAATTTGTTAATTTACTGATCTTCCTCTGAATCGCTAGATGTACTCCATGTGTCAACAGCAGCATCATAAACAAAATCAATATGTTCCCGGCTTGGTTTTGCTTCACTATTTTCTGTTTTGTACCGGTAATATCCCAAATACCAGAGAACAGAAGCAATATGTGCGCAACATCCCACGGTACGAGCTCCACTTCTGCACCCACAATACCATCCAGTGTTTGGGTTCAGTCCTTGTGTATATTCAACCCACATGTTATATGTTTTATTAGACGTGTGTCGAGAAGGTATCTGTGCTTTGAGAACACCATCTTCTTCTTTGTGTGCCATTATCTCATATGATCCATTGTCGTCAAAATGTTCATCTGTGTAGGATTTGGCTTGTTTCAGCTGGTAAATACCCAGTTTCAAATCCCTTAGTTCATCCTCAGTCATCTCTGGGAAATTCTCAAGTTTCTCATCATCGATCTTTTTCCAAATAACCCGTTTTTTATGCCAGCCATTTTTGTCGGGCCTGCTATTAGCATGGCGCGATATAGGCGCCCGGTTTTCCGTCCGTTCGTTCGTCAAGGCGTCAACATTTGCGACCACCCTAGCGTTCACCCTAATGGTCAAGTTTATTTCTCAAGAACTTTAAGAGCTTCATTAATGATACTTGGTACAAACTTGTATCTGGGGATGACAAATTACATGCAAGCATCCATATTTAACCTTGACCTACATTTCATGGTTCGCTGACTTTGTAAAATATTGCGACCACCCTAGCGTTCACCCTAATGGCAGGTTATTTCTCAAGAACTATAAGTGCTTCATTAATGATATGTGGTACAAACTTGTATCTGTGCAAGCATCCATATTTGACCTTGACCTACATTTCATGGTTCACCGACTTTGTAAAATATTGCGACCACCCTATCGTTCACCTTAATGGTCAAGTTTATTTCTCAAGATTTATAAGAGCTTCATTAATGATATTTGGTGCAAACTTGAATCTGGGGATGGCAACTTAAATGCAAGCATCCATATTTGACCTTGACCTAAATTTCATTGTTCACTGACTTTGTAAAATAGTGACCACCCTAGCGTTCATTTCTCAAGAATTATTAGAGCTTCATTAATGATACTTAGTACAAGCTTGCATTTGAGAATAGGATCTTTTGAACAAGCATCTATGTTTGACCTTGACCTACATATCATGGTTCGATGACTTTGCGCCCCCACAGGCGCGACATTGCCTTCGGTGGAATTCTTGTCACAACCTTATCCTGCAGCTTATTTGGAGTTTTTGCTAGGGCCATCATTCTTCTAGCAATTACTTTGCCTGAATCTATGCTTGTTACCAAAGGTAGTCTAAATGCATTGCACAATGACCAAACAATCCTTACATAGTCGCCAACATATGGTATTTGACTATTGGGCATTGTGTTGCTAAGGGCTTTCCACTTTTTAATTCTCCCATTAGCTGATTCGACAACCCATCTCACCTTTGTAACTAGCCTTGACTCATTCGCCTCTTCAGTCGTATGTTGCTTTTGAGATTTGTTTAGAAAGTGAGGCATATGAGAATTGATTCCAAAATCCTTTAGTATATCTATAGCATCCCTGAAGCCGCGGTCTACAACGAGAACATCGTCTTCTTCAAACCAGTCAGTAATATTTTCTGCATTAGTCTTTAACATGTGTTCGGTAATCTTAGCATCTGTGTTTTTCCCCATCTGCAAGATATGGTCCCATCACTGTCAAATGTAACCATCAGTGGCCACAAGCATCATAGGTTTCAGCAAAGGCTGTCCTTTATGTACGGAATTAGATCTTCTCTGAAATGAGTAGTTTCCACTCTTCTCAATATATATGTACGTTCCATCAGCCACTGCGATTGCAACATCAGAATTTGAATCCCCAAATAGGACATTTGCAAAAGTTGATGTATGATTCAGGGATGTTAGAGAAATACTAAAGGGTTATGAAATCAATTCTCATATGCTTTACTTCCTAACCAAATCTCAGAAGCAATATACGACTGAAGAGGCGAATGATTCAAGGCTAGGTACAAAGTGAGATAGGTTGTCGAATCAGCTAATGGGAGAAATACAAGGTGGAAGGCCTTAGCAACCAAATAACCAATAGTAAAATACCATATGTTGGCGACTATGTAAGAATTGTTTGCTCGTTTTGGAATGTGTTTAGACCACAAGGACTGAACCCAATCACTGGATGGTACTGTTGGTGAAGAAGTGGTGCTCGTACCGTGGGATGTTGTGCTCATGTGCTTGCTAGCATGCACTATTAAATCAAATGACTTCGTTGTTCACATCTATTTAATTATATATGCATGGAATCGGTTTATTCACTTCCAAATGAAGTTGTGATTACTACAAACGGATAAATGCACTCTGGTTTAAAAAATGGGTAAAATCCAATTTCAGGGGCAGGTAACTCTTTAAGTTTTATGAACTAACAATAATTCTGACATATACCTAGAATGACTATTACATCAACATTATATTTATGAAAGATCTTTGAAATAAGTTGAAAACTGTAAAGGTGTTGTGGTTTTTCGTAAAGTTGGGGAATAAAAATGACTAATATTTGGGTACAACTTACAAGCGCGTATAAACTCTTCTCTTGTTTGATATTTATAAGACTGTTATCACCGGCTGTTATGCCTAAAAGGGTAGTAAGCATACGGCAAACATCGCCTCCAGTCATGCACTTTGAAAAAAAATAATAGCATTTTTGTTGGTATACCCTTGATGGGGTGACATTACCCCACCCCCTTTAATAGTGTATACAGCAAAAACCAGTGGATCAACGAGTCTAAAAATTCACCAATAGACAGTCAATATGTACCAATTTGAAGCTACAAAGTTTAAAGGAAATCAGTTGTGGCCATGAAAATAGCATTATAGAGACTGCTCCTTTTACATATCTATTTATTTGGCGCACGTGAACGCAAATACATACGTGTAAAACTTACATACGTGCAAAAATATAAATGCAGAAGTATTTTTACTTTAACTTGGGTATGTATTTGGGAACTTCGGTCATAAGAACACAAAGTTAATTTAAACATGTGTATTTGGTTTTTAATAAGCATGGTACTGGTGATAGCGTGTGTCTGTGGAGTTGGATGGGGCAGGGCAGGGCAGGGTATGCCTCGGCATTTGGGAGTGCATTACATTTTATCGAATGACATTCTGTCGCTTTTACATCTGGTTGACTACGACATTTGGTTGCTTTAATGTTTTGTCAAGTGCCATTCGGGGTGGGCGAGGGTAGGATTGGGTCGGGTTGTTGAAATCACAAATATCTTCCTGTCTCCCCTTTGTACAAAAACCCTGAATCAGCAAACACTCTGACATCATGAACTCTGACAGCCCATTCAATGAAAATATACTTATTATCATAAACACATTACGAAAACACGCCTATTCAAAGATATTGGACTTGAATATTTTACCACCAAAAATGACATTTTTCAGATAAAAATGCTACAAATTTTCATATTTCTGCTATTATGCATTTAAAGACATAGATTGTGTGTACTTACGAGTACCCACAAGCTATGTTTTGAGCAGAAATAAGAAAAATAACGTATACCCCAGTAAACCCCAGTTTTACTGTATAAAAGTGGGGTTGAAGGAGGTCAAAATTATATAGGCGTGTTCTCGTGATGACCCTGCATTATTGCAGAATAGAATTCCTTTCAGTCTTCAATGTGCATGTTGTGGGGTTTTATAGGAAAATGTGTGTAATCAATGGCCCCTCCACAGTTAGAAAATCCCCATTTCTCCTCATATCCCGTTAGGATGTCTTTTCTTCATCCTAGGGAAGATGCACATACCCATCAAACAACCATTTCTCTTTGCCTTGCTGTAAATGATACATCATAGCACAGTTGTAAGTTGTAAATGGTTGACTTCCAACCAAGTGGCCAACTGTCTTGTATTTTACGGAAGACGCCAGCCAGTACAGAGCCACAGCAAGCTGTGTCTTCTCATTTAGCGGTACAGCATTGTCCCTGTCATTTAATTACGGTTCAAACTTTGAGCAAATTAATTCAAATGATGGGCCTCAATAAAAGTATGTAGCACATGTGTGTCTCACCAGTGAAATTGAAGATCTCTTTTTCCCCAGATAGCCCAAAGAGGCCTATAAGTACTCCTAAAAGGAAGTTCTTGCTGCTATGGCTTCACATGGAGTGTTGTAATTAGACATGTTCTATCCAAATGACTGGTGTAAACTGAGAAATACACCTGGTGAACGCAATGCAACTATACTCGTGGATTTTTTACATACCTGAGTAAACTATGTCCGTGAAGTTGGCTGCCAGTTGCCAGTTGCCAGTTGCCTATTCAATCGGCAACTGGCAAATGGCATCTAACTTCACAGTGTGGCTGACAATTCGCTAATTCTATTGAATTGGCAACTGGCAACTGGCAGCCAGCTGCCAATTCGATTTGAGAGATTTTAAGAGTATCAAAACTGAAAAGGCAACTGGCAAACGGTAACCAGTTGCCAATTCGACAATCCTAGTGAATTGGCAACTGTCAACTGGCAGCCAGCTGCCAATTCGATTTGAGACGGTTTTAGAGTATAAGAAATGAATAGGCAACTGGCAAACGGCAGCCAGCTGCCAATTCGCTAATTCTATTGAATTGGCAACTGGCAACCGGCAGCCAGCTGCCAATTCGATTTTAGACGATTTTAGAGCACAAGAACTGAATAGGCAACTGGCAACCGGCAGCCAGCTGCCAATTCGCTAATTCTATTGAATTGGCAACTGGCAACTGGCAGTCAGCTGCCAATTCGATTTGACAAAGTTTATGAGTACAACAACTGAATAGGCAACTGGCAAACGGCAACCAATTCGATTTGAGACGGTTTTAGAGTATAAGAAATGAATAGGCAACTGGCAAACGGTAGCAAGCTGCCAATTCGCTAATTCTATTGAATTGGCAACTGGCAACCGGCAGCCAGCTGCCAATTCGCTAATTCTATTGAATTGGCAACTGGCAACTGGCAGCCAGCTGCCAATTCGATTTGAGACAGTTTAAAAGTACAAAAACTGAATAGGCAACTGGCAAACGGCAACCAGTTGCCAATTCGACAATTCTAGTGAACTGGCAACTGGCAACTGGCAGCCAGCTGCCAATTCGATTTGAGACGGTTTTAGAGTATAAGAAATGAATAGGCAACTGGCAAACGGCAGCCAGCTGCCAATTCGCTAATTCTATTGAATTGGCAACTGGCAACCGGCAGCCAGCTGCCAATTCGATTTTAGACGATTTTAGAGCACAAGAACTGAATAGGCAACTGGCAACCGGCAGCCAGCTGCCAATTCGCTAATTCTATTGAATTGGCAACTGGCAACTGGCAGTCAGCTGCCAATTCGATTTGACAAAGTTTATGAGTACAACAACTGAATAGGCAACTGGCAAACGGCAACCAGTTGCCAATTCGACAATCCTTGTGAATTGGCAACTGGCAACTGGCAGCCAGATGCCAATTCGATTTGAGACGGTTTTAGAGTATACGAACTGAATAGGCAACTGGCAAACGGCAACCAGATGCCAATTCGCTAATTCTATTGAATTGGCAACTGGCAACTGGCAGCCAGCTGCCAATTCGATTTGAGACAGTTTAAGAGTACATCAACTGAATAGGCAACTGGCAAACGGCAACCAGTTGCCAATTCGACAATCCTAGTGAATTGGCAACTGGCAGCCAGCTGCCAATTCGATTTGAGACGGTTTTAGAGTATACGAACTGAAAAGGCAACTGGCAAACGGCAACCAGATGCCAATTCGCTAATTCTATTGAATTGGCAACTGGCGGCCAGCTGCCAATTTGATTTGAGAGGGTTTAAAAGTATAAAAACTGAATAGGCAACTGGCAAACGGCAACCAGATGCCAATTCGACAATCCTAGAGAATTGGCAACTGGCAACTGGCAGCCAGCTGCCAATTCGATTTGAGACGGTTTAAGAGTATACGAACTGAATAGGCAACTGGCAAACAGCAACCAGATGCCAATTCGCTAATTCTATTGAATTTGCAACTGGCAACTGGCAGCCAGCTGCCAATTCGATTTGAGACAGTTTAAGAGTACAACAACTGAATAGGCAACTGGCAAACGGCAACCAGTTGCCAATTCGACAATCCTAGTGAATTGGCAACTGGCAACTGGCAACTGGCAGCCAGCTGCAAATTCGATTTGATACGGTTTTAGAGTATACGAACTGAATAGGCAACTGACAAACGGCAACCAGATGCCAATTCGCTAATTCTATTGAATTGGCAACTGGCAACTGGCGGCCAGCTGCCAATTCGATTTGAAAGGGTTTAAAAGTATAAAAACTGAATAGGAAACTGGCAAACGGCAACCAGTTGCCAATTCGACAATCTTAGTGAATTGGCAACTGGCAACTGGCAGCCAGCTGCCAATTCGATTCGAGACGATTTTAGAGTATAAGAAATGAATAGGCAACTGGCAAACAGCAACTAGATGCCAATTCGCTAATTCTATTGAATTGGCAACTGGCAACCGGCAGCCAGCTGCCAATTCGATTTGAGAGGGTTTAAAAGTATAAAAACTGAAAAGGCAACTGGCAAACGGCAACCAGTTGCTAATTCGACAATCCTAGTGAATTGGCAACTGGCAACTGGCAGCCAGCTGCCAATTCGATTTGAAATGGTTTTAGAGTATACGAACTGAATAGGCAACTGACAACCGGCAACCAGATGCCAATTCGCTAATTCTATTGAATTGGCAACTGGCAGCCAGCTGCCAATTCGATTTGAGAGAGTTTAAGAGTATAAAAACTGAATAGGCAACTGGCAAACGGCAACCAGTTGCCAATTCGACAATCCTAATGCATTGGCAACTGGCAACTGGCAGCCAGCTGCCAATTCGATTTGAGACGGTTTTAGAGTGTAAGAAATTAATAGGCAACTGGCAAACGGCAACCAGACGCCAATTCGCTAATTCTACTGAATTGGCAACTGGCAACCGGCAGCCAGCTGCCAATTCGCTAATTCTATTGAATTGGCAACTGGCAACTTGCAGCCAGCTGCCAATTCGATTTCACACGATTTTAGAGCATAAGAACTGAATTGGCAACCGGCAGCCAGCTGCCAATTCGCTAATTCTATTGAATTGGCAACTGGCAACTGGCAACTGGTAGCCAGCTGCCATTTCGATTTGAGACAGTTTAAGAGTACAACAACTGAATAGGCAACTGGCAAACGGCAACCAGTTGCCAATTCGACAATCCTAGTGAATTGGCAACTGGCAACTGGCAGCCAGCAGCCAAATCGATTTGAGACGGTTTTAGAGTATACGAACTGAATAGGCAACTGGCAAACGGCAACCAGATGCCAATTCGCTAATTCTACTGAATTGGCAACTGGCAACTGGCAACTGGCAGCCAGCTGCCAATTCGATTTGAGAGGGATTAAAAGTATAAAAACTGAATAGGCAACTGGCAAACGGCAACCAGTTGCCAATTCGACAATCCTAGTGAATTGGCAACTGGCAACTGGCAGCCAGCTGCCAATTCGATTTTAGACGGTTTTAGAGTATAAGAAATGAATAGGCAACTGGCAACCGGCAGCCAGCTGCCAATTCGCTAATTCTATTGAATTGGCAACTGGCAGCCAGCTGCCAATTCGATTTGAGACAGTTTAAGAGTGCAACAACTGAATAGGCAACTGGCAAACGTCAACCAGTTGCCAATTCGACAATCCTAGTGAATTGGCAACTGGCAGCCAGCTGCTAATTCGATTTGAGACGGTTTTAGAGTATACGAACTGAATAGGCAACTGGCAAACGGCAACAAGATGCCAATTCGCTAATTCTATTGTATTGGCAACTGGCAACTGGCAGCCAGCTGCCAATTCGATTTGAGACAGTTTAAGAGTACAACAACTGAATAGGCAACTGGCAAACGGCAACCAGTTGCCAATTCGACAATCCTAGTGAATTGGCAACTGGCAACTGGCAGCCAGCTTCCAATTCGATTTGAGACGGTTTTAGAGTATACGAACTGAATAGGCAACTGGCAAACGGCAACCAGATGTCAATTCGCTAATTCTATTGAATTGGCAACTGGCAACTGGCAGTCAGCTGCCAATTCGATTTGAGACAGTTTAAGAGTACAACAACTGAATAGGCAACTGGCAAACGGCAACCAGTTGCCAATTCGACAATCCTAGTGAATTGGCAATTGGCAACTGGCAGCCAGCTGCCAATTCGATTTTAGACGGTTTTAGAGTATACGAACTGAATAGGCAACTGGCAACCGGCAACCAGATGCCAATTCGCTAATTCTATTGAATTGGCAACTGGCAACTGGCAGCCAGCTGCCAATTCGATTTGAGAGGGTTTAAAAGTATAAAAACTGAATAGGCAACTGGCAAACGGCAACCAGTTGCCAATTCGACAATCTTAGTGAATTCGCAACTGGCAGCCAGCTGCCAATTCGATTTGAGACGGTTTTAGAGTATAAGAAATGAATAGGCAACTGGCAAACGGCAACCAGATGCCAATTCGCTAATTCTATTGAATTGGCAACTGGCGGCCAGCTGCCAATTTGATTTGAGAGGGTTTAAAAGTATAAAAACTGAATAGGCAACTGGCAAACGGCAACCAGATGCCAATTCGACAATCCTAGAGAATTGGCAACTGGCAACTGGCAGCCAGCTGCCAATTCGATTTGAGACGGTTTAAGAGTATACGAACTGAATAGGCAACTGGCAAACAGCAACCAGATGCCAATTCGCTAATTCTATTGAATTTGCAACTGGCAACTGGCAGCCAGCTGCCAATTCGATTTGAGACAGTTTAAGAGTACAACAACTGAATAGGCAACTGGCAAACGGCAACCAGTTGCCAATTCGACAATCCTAGTGAATTGGCAACTGGCAACTGGCAACTGGCAGCCAGCTGCCAATTCGATTTGATACGGTTTTAGAGTATACGAACTGAATAGGCAACTGACAAACGGCAACCAGATGCCAATTCGCTAATTCTATTGAATTGGCAACTGGCAACTGGCGGCCTGCTGCCAATTCGATTTGAAAGGGTTTAAAAGTATAAAAACTGAATAGGAAACTGGCAAACGGCAACCAGTTGCCAATTCGACAATCTTAGTGAATTGGCAACTGGCAACTGGCAGCCAGCTGCCAATTCGATTCGAGACGGTTTTAGAGTATAAGAAATGAATAGGCAACTGGCAAACAGCAACTAGATGCCAATTCGCTAATTTTATTGAATTGGCAACTGGCAACCGGCAGCCAGCTGCCAATTCCATTTTTAGAGGGTTTAAAAGTATAAAAACTGAATAGGCAACTGGCAAACGGCAACCAGTTGCTAATTCGACAATCCTAGTGAATTGGCAACTGGCAACTGGCAGCCAGCTGCCAATTCGATTTGAAATGGTTTTAGAGTATACGAACTGAATAGGCAACTGGCAACCGGCAACCAGATGCCAATTCGCTAATTCTATTGAATTGGCAACTGGCAGCCAGCTGCCAATTCGATTTGAGAGAGTTTAAGAGTATAAAAACTGAATAGGCAACTGGCAAACGGCAACCAGTTGCCAATTCGACAATCCTAATGCATTGGCAACTGGCAACTGGCAGCCAGCTGCCAATTCGATTTGAGACGGTTTTAGAGTGTAGGAAATGAATAGGCAACTGGCAAACGGCAACCAGATGCCAATTCGCTAATTCTACTGAATTGGCAACTGGCAACCGGCAGCCAGCTGCCAATTCGCTAATTCTATTGAATTGGCAACTGGCAACTTGCAGCCAGCTGCCAATTCGATTTGACACGATTTTAGAGCATAAGAACTGAATTGGCAACCGGCAGCCAGCTGCCAATTCGCTAATTCTATTGAATTGGCAACTGGCAACTGGCAACTGGTAGCCAGCTGCCATTTCGATTTGAGACAGTTTAAGAGTACAACAACTGAATAGGCAACTGGCAAACGGCAACCAGTTGCCAATTCGACAATCCTAGTGAATTGGCAACTGGCAACTGGCAGCCAGCAGCCAAATCGATTTGAGACGGTTTTAGAGTATACGAACTGAATAGGCAACTGGCAAACGGCAACCAGATGCCAATTCGCTAATTCTATTGAATTGGCAACTGGCAACTGGCAGCCAGCTGCCAATTCGATTTGAGAGGGTTTAAAAGTATAAAAACTGAATAGGCAACTGGCAAACGGCAACCAGTTGCCAATTCGACAATCCTAGTGAATTGGCAACTGGCAACTGGCAGCCAGCTGCCAATTCGATTTTAGACGGTTTTAGATTATAAGAAATGAATAGGCAACTGGCAACCGGCAGCCAGCTGTCAATTCGCTAATTCTATTGAATTGGCAACTGGCAGCCAGCTGCCAATTCGATTTGAGACAGTTTAAGAGTGCAACAACTGAATAGGCAACTGGCAAACGACAACCAGTTGCCAATTCGACAATCCTAGTGAATTGGCAACTGGCAACTGGCAGCCAGCTGCTAATTCGATTTGAGACGGTTTAAGAGTATACGAACTGAATAGGCAACTGGTAAACGGCAACAAGATGCCAATTCGCTAATTCTATTGTATTGGCAACTGGCAACTGGCAGCCAGCTGCCAATTCGATTTGAGACAGTTTAAGTGTACAACAACTGAATAGGCAACTGGCAAACGGCAACCAGTTGCCAATTCGACAATCCTAGTGAATTGGCAACTGGCAACTGGCAGCCAGCTTCCAATTCGATTTCAGACGGTTTTAGAGTATACGAACTGAATAGGCAACTGGCAAACGGCAACCATATGTCAATTCGCTAATTCTATTGAATTGGCAACTGGCAACTGGCAGCCAGCTGCCAATTCGATTTGAGACAGTTTAAGAGTACAAAAACTGAATAGGCAACTGGCAAACGGCAACCAGTTGCCAATTCGACAATCCTAGTGAATTGGCAATTGGCAACTGGCAGCCAGCTGCCAATTCGATTTTAGACGGTTTTAGAGTATACGAACTGAATAGGCAACTGGCAACCGGCAACCAGATGCCAATTCGCTAATTCTATTGAATTTGCAACTGGCAACTGGCAGCCAGCTGCCAATTCGATTTGAGAGGGTTTAAAAGTATAAAAACTGAATAGGCAACTGGCAAACGGCAACCAGTTGCCAATTCGACAATCTTAGTGAATTCGCAACTGGCAGCCAGCTGCCAATTCGATTTTAGACGGTTTTAGAGTATAAGAAATGAATAGGCAACTGGCAACCGGCAGCCAGCTGCCAATTCGCTAATTCTATTGAATTGGCAACTGGCAGCCAGCTGCCAATTCGATTTGAGACAGTTTAAGAGTGCAACAACTGAATAGGCAACTGGCAAACGACAACCAGTTGCCAATTCGACAATCCTAGTGAATTGGCAACTGGCAACTGGCAGCCAGCTGCTAATTCGATTTGAGACGGTTTAAGAGTATACGAACTGAATAGGCAACTGGCAAACGGCAACAAGATGCCAATTCGCTAATTCTATTGTATTGGCAACTGGCAACTGGCAGCCAGCTGCCAATTCGATTTGAGACAGTTTAAGTGTACAACAACTGAATAGGCAACTGGCAAACGGCAACCAGTTGCCAATTCGACAATCCTAGTGAATTGGCAACTGGCAACTGGCAGCCAGCTTCCAATTCGATTTCAGACGGTTTTAGAGTATACGAACTGAATAGGCAACTGGCAAACGGCAACCATATGTCAATTCGCTAGTTCTATTGAATTGGCAACTGGCAACTGGCAGCCAGCTGCCAATTCGATTTGAGACAGTTTAAGAGTACAACAACTGAATAGGCAACTGGCAAACGGCAACCAGTTGCCAACTCGACAATCCTAGTGAATTGGCAATTGGCAACTGGTAGCCAGCTGCCAATTCGATTTTAGACGGTTTTAGAGTATACGAACTGAATAGGCAACTGGCAACCGGCAACCAGATGCCAATTCGCTAATTCTATTGAATTTGCAACTGGCAACTGGCAGCCAGCTGCCAATTCGATTTGAGAGGGTTTAAAAGTATAAAAACTGAATAGGCAACTGGCAAACGGCAACCAGTTGCCAATTCGACAATCTTAGTGAATTCGCAACTGGCAGCCAGCTGCCAATTCGATTTGAGACGGTTTTAGAGTATAAGAAATGAATAGGCAACTGGCAAACGGCAACTAGATGCCAATTCGCTAATTCTATTGAATTGGCAACTGGCAACCGGCAGCCAGCTGCCAATTCGTTAATTCTATTGAATTGGCAACTGGCAACTGGCAGCCAGCTGCCAATTCGATTTGACAGAGTTTAAGAGTATAAAAACTGAATAGGCAACTGACAAACGGCAACCAGTTGCCAATTCGACAATCCTAATGCATTGGCAACTGGCAACTGGCAACTTGCAGCCAGCTGCCAATTCGATTTGAGTCGGTTTTAGAGTATAAGAAATGAATAGGCAACTGGCAAACGGCAACCAGATGCCAATTCGCTAATTCTATTGAATTGGCAACGGGCAACCGGCAGCCAGCTGCCAATTCGTTAATTCTATTGAATTGACAACAGGCAACTGGCAGCCAGCTGCCAATTCGATTTGAGACGATTTTAGAGCATAAGAAATGAATAGGCAACTGGCAACCGACAGCCAGCTGCCAATTCGCTAATTCTATTGAATTGGCAACTGGCAACTGGCAGCCAGCTGTCAATTCGATTTGAAACAGTTTAAGAGTACAACAACTGAATAGGCAACTGGCAAACGGCAACCAGTTGCTAATTCGACAATCCTAGTGAATTGGCAACTGGCAACTGGCAGCCAGCTGCCAATTCGATTTGAGACGGTTTTAGAGTATACGAACTGAATAGGCAACTGGCAAACGGCAACCAGATGCCAATTCGCTAATTCTATTGAATTGGCAACTGGCAACTGGCAGCCAGCTGCCAATTCGATTTGAGACAGTTTAAGAGTACAACAACTGAATAGGCAACTGGCAAACGGCAACCAGTTGCCAATTCGACAATCCTAGTGAATTGGCAACTGGCAACTGGCAGCAAGCTGCCAATTCGATTTGAGACGGTTTAAAAGTATACGAACTGAATAGGCAACTGGCAAACGGCAACCAGATGCCAATTCGCTAATTCTATTGAATTGGCAACCGACAACTGGCAGCCAGCTGCCAATTCGATTTGAGAGGGTTTAAAATTATAAAAACTAAATAGGCAACTGGCAAACGGCAACCAGTTGCCAATTCGACAATCCTAGTGAATTGGCAACTGGTAACTGGCAGCCAGCTGCCAATTCGATTTGAGACGATTTTAGAGCATAAGAAATGAATAGGCAACTGGCAACCGACAGCCAGCTGCCAATTCGCTAATTCTATTGAATTGGCAACTGGCAACTGGCAGCCAGCTGTCAATTCGATTTGAAACAGTTTAAGAGTACAACAACTGAATAGGCAACTGGCAAACGGCAACCAGTTGCCAATTCGACAATCCTAGTGAATTGGCAACTGGCAACTGGCAGCCAGCTGCCAATTCGATTTGAGACGGTTTTAGAGTATACGAACTGAATAGGCAACTGGCAAACGGGCAACTAGATGCTAATTCGCTAATTCTATTGAATTGGCAACTGGCAACCGGCAGCCAGCTGCCAACTCGATTTGAGACGGTTTAAGAGTACAAAAACCGAAAAGGCAACTGGCAAACGGCAATTTGTTGCCAATTCGACAATCCTAGTGAATTGCAACTGGCAACTGGCAGCCAGCTGCCAATTCGATTTGAGAGGGTTTAAGAGTATAAAAACTGATGGGGCAACTGGCAAACGGCAACCAGTTGCCAATTCGGCAATCCTAGTGAATTGGCACCTAGTGAGTTGCCAATTCACTAGGATTGTCGAATTGGCAACTGGTTGCCGTTTGCCAGTTTCCTATTTAGTTTTCATACTTTTAAATCCTCTCAAATCGAATTGGCAGCTGGCTGCCGGTTGCCAGTTGCCAATTCAATAGAATTAGCGAATTAGCATCTAGTTGACGTTTGCCAGTTGCCTATTCATTTCTTATACTCTAAAACCGTCTCAAATCGAATTGGCAGCTGGCTGCCAGTTACCAATTGTCAATTCACTAGGATTGTCGAATTGGCAACTGGTTGCCGTTTGCCAGTTGCCTATTCAGTTTTTATACTTTTAAACCCTCTAAAATCGGATTGGCAGCTGGCTGCCAGTTGCCAATTCAATAGAATTAGCGAATTGGCATCTGGTTGCCGTTTGCCAGTTACCTATTCAGTTCGTATACTCTTAAACCGTCTCAAATCGAATTGGCAGCTGGCTGCAAGTTGCCAGTTGCCAATTCACTAGGATTGTCGAATTGGCAACTGGTTGCCGTTTGCCAGTTGCCTATTCAGTTGTTGTACTCTTAAACTGTCTCAAATCGAATTGGCAGCTGGCTGCCAGTTGCCAGTTGCCAGTTGCCAATTCAATAGAATTAGCGAATTGGCAGCTGGCTGCCGGTTGCTAGTTGCCTATTCAGTTCTTATGCTCTAAAATCGTCTCAAATCGAATTGGCAGCTGGCTGCCAGTTGCCAGTTGCCAATTCAATAGAATTAACGAATTGGCAGCTGGCTGCCGGTTGCCAGTTGCCAATTCAATAGAATTAGCGAATTAGCATCTGGTTTCCGTTTGCCAGTTGCCTATTCATTTCTTATACTCTAAAACCGACTCAAATCGAATTGGCAGCTGGCTGCCAGTTGCCAGTTGCCAATGCATTATGATTGTCGAATTGGCAACTGGTTACCGTTTGCCAGTTGCCTTTTCAGTTTTTATACTCTTAAACTCTGTCAAATCGAATTGGCAGCTGGCTGCCAGTTGCCAATTCAATAGAATTAACGAATTAGCAGCTGGCTGCCGGTTGCCAGTTGCCAATTTAATAGCATTAGCGAATTGGCATCTTGTTGCCGTTTGCCAGTCGCCTATTCATTTCTTATACTCTAAAACCGTCTCAAATCGAATTGGCAGCTGGCTGCCAGTTGCCAGTTGCCAATTCACTAGGATTGTCGAATTGGCAACTGGTTGCCGTTTGCCAGTTGCCTATTCATTTTTTAAACTCTTAAACCCTCTCAAATCTAATTGGCAGCTGGCTGCCAGTAGCCAGTTAAATTAATTTAGCGAATTGGCTGCTGGCTGCCGGTTGCCAGTTGCCAATTAAATAGAATAGCGAATTGGCATCTGGTTGCGGTTTGCCAGTTGCCTATTCATTTCTTATACTCTTAAACCGTCTCAAATCGAATTGGCAGCTGGCTGCCAGTTGCCAGTTGCCAATTCACTAGGATTGTCGAATTGGCAACTGGTTGCCGTTTGCCAGTTGCCTATTCAGTTTTTTGTGGGAAAGTAACTGTCCTTATGGCCTTCCTTTGTTTAGGTTTCCATTATGGTCTGGTCGCTTAATGTTTGTATTTCTTTCCCTTTGGTGTCTTTTATGGGTGGAGTAAGTTAATATCTTTGTTTTACTTCTACTTTGCATATCAGGGCTGTTTTGTTTGTGCCCTGTGGCGGCTGTAAAAGGTCTCCCCGTACATGCATTTAATGCTCTTATTTTTCCAATCCTCAGGGATTGCTTATGCAATTGCTTTTCACTGTTCCATCAATTGACATCCTTTAGATACCTGTTGAAGGTCATTATTAAACCGATGTTCGTTCCTCGTTGTAGAACAACTGCTTGTTTGACATCCCTGTACTTTAAGTAGACTAGGATGTTTTGTGGGCTTTTGTTGTACCTTCCTTCTATTCGAAGGAATCTTCTTCAGTAATTTTATATGCTGTTTTATTTATTTACTTAATAACCGGTATGAACATCGCTTTAGTTTTGACGGTATCACAACCTTATTAACCAAAATGAGTATTACAAATACATTTAAAATATCAATATCACCCCTTAGGTTACACTCTGCTTCTTCTGTACGGATTCCCCATTCTATTAAGAACTTTAATACTATGTTGTCTTCGGTATTGGTTAGACCCTTAAATGTGTCTTCTGTAACTTCAGTTAATCTCAAAGGAGCAGACAATACCAATGTTTTTGGGAGTAGTCTTCGTATAAGACTATCTCCTCTCAAATCGCCCATCCTTCGAAAATATACTAATCCGTGGAAAAGAAGTGGAATGTATCCTAGTATTTCTAAGTGCAATGCCAAGAGGTGCAGATGTTGTTCGCATTTAAGCACTGCGTCTACCGTTACTTCATCTGTAAACGGTAGACGCTTCTCTGTAGTTAACATGTCTGATTTGACATGACAGTCTACAGATTTAATTTATCTAATTACTTGACGTGCTGCAAACTGCAATATGCAGTACGTCGGTCAAACTAACCGCATGCTTAAAACTAGATTGAACGAGCATTATCGTAGAATGAGTAAGCCTAAGAAAATTGACACTTTCTTGTACCGTCACTTTCGACGTACAGGTCATTCTGTAAATAACATTGTTATACAACCAGTGGAAAAACTTTATTACGATGCAAATTCTACATCTAGATTCAAAATAATCAAAAGACATGAAGCTGAACTGAAATGGATTAAATTTTTACAGACCCCTTTTCCACTGGGATTTAAAGACAACATTTATCATGAGGATAATATTTCCAGAATGCCGGACTTTGATATTTTCTCACTCCTGGAATGTCGAAAACGCAGAACTAGATCTCACGGCACCAGGAAAAGTGGTAACTTTAAACGTAAATCACGTGCGTTTAAACGAAACAATACTAGACTGAAGTGACTGTCAATTATATTATTAAATCATGGACGCCACTCTATGCGTTCATTTTTAAGTTCATTACCCGTTTCTGTTTTACGTCTTCTGGACACCGAGGCGAATAAATTCTACGATAGTTCTCATCAGTTATATGATGCGGCTCTCTTAACTAGAGGCTATACTCAGCATACTCTCCGTCCTTACATTGATTCTGAAATTAATCATAAACGCCATTTCTTCAAAATATCCTTCATCAATAAGGGTATGGATTTTATAGATTTGCCCAGTATCTTCCGTGAGAGATCGGTACTTTCTTCCATTCCTGCTTATTTTCAAAATACTGAAACACCTATAATTTGCTATAAATATAACAAACCTGTTAGATCTATCATTTTTAATTTCAATAAACTTGTTTCAGATCTTGATATTGATACTAATACTCCTGATTCATGTGATTGTAAAAACTCAAAGTATTGCTATCCTGCTGCTGGTCATGTAATTACTGGCAATTTGAAAATTATTCCTGATTCTAGGATAAGGAATATAATTTCTAAAGGACCGAAATATCGGTTTCCTTCTAAAATTGATTTCAGTAAATGTAGAGATGAAATCGCTGCTTCATTGAATGAATTCGGTAATCGATGGTGTAAGCGAGAGTATGTTGAGCATAAAGCCCTTAAGGACTGGAAACTTAACATTTTAAAACTAGTGAATAAACGCATTTCTTTCTATTCTCAAAATACTAACTTATTACCTCCTAAGCCCAAGACGTCTTTACGTCATCTTAAACTAGGTATTCAAGAATTTCATAAGAAGTTTGTTTTGGCCCCTGCAGACAAGGCCGCTAACAACGTCGTCGTTGTGTGACGGCTCCACTATGTTAACACGCTTAAGCAGGAGCTTGGTGGTACTAAGGCCTATGAACTTCAGCCTTTAGCTGAAGAGAGAGCTATAGTAGATAAACATGTTTGTCTTTCAGCCACCAAGTTTGCTGTGTGTGTTAACGAAGGCCAAGACAAGCTTCCTACGCTATACTGGTTACCAAAACTTCATAAAAAACCTTACAAAGCACGGTTTATTGCAAATTCTAGCTCTTGTACTACCACTGAACTTTCTAAATTATTAACTTCCTGTCTTACTGCTATTAAAACGCATGTAATTAAATATTGTGATAAAGTCTTTGAAAGATCAGGAAGAAATCTGTTTTGGTCTATAAAAAATTCGAATGAGGTTTTAAATAAATTGAAATCTAGACATTTTCGTGCTTCTAGTCTGTCTACCTACGATTTTTCCACTCTTTACACTACACTTCCTCATAATCTTATAAAAGAAAAGCTTAATGATTTAATTGAATGGGCTTTTCACAGAAAAGATTCTCTCTATCTTGCATGTAATGTCAGAAATGCATTTTTCACTTCTAAAGAGCATAAGAATTATACACTTTGGTCATGTCAGAAAGTGTGTGATGCCCTCACCTTTCTACTTGACAATATTTATATTAGATTCGGTACTAAGTTATTTAGACAAATTGTGGGTATTCCGATGGGTACTTATTGCGCACCTCTTGTGGCTGATCTGTTCTTGTATTGTTATGAAAGAGACTTCATTTTGTCGCTTTCCATTGATAACCAATCTGAAATTATTGAAGCTTTTAGCTCTACTTCTAGATATTTAGATGATTTATTAAATATTGATAATACCTATTTTGATGGTTTGATCAGTCAGATTTACCCCCTAGAACTTCAGTTAAATAAAGCAAATTCTTCTGATACCGAGGCCCCGTTTTTGGATTTACATCTTTCTATTGTAGATGGGTTTGTTTCGTGCAAAATTTATGATAAACGCGATGACTTTGATTTTGAGATTGTAAATTTTCCTTTTTTGGATGGTGATGTTCCTCGTGCAACATCCTATGGCGTTTATATTTCGCAATTAATTCGATTTGCTAGAGTGTGTAGTCATGTAACTGACTTCAACACTCGTAATAAATTATTAACGGCTAAACTCCTTAATCAGGGTTATCCGTACCATAAACTACGCAAAGCCTTTTCAAAATTTTATAGACGCCATTCTGATTTAATTTCAAAATTCAATATTGGACTTAAATCTCTTCTGCAACAAGGTCTATCGGAACCCGAATTTTATGGTGACTTAGTATATAAATTCAGAAAAATGTATAACCGCAATGACTTCAGCACCCAATTTCGTAAAATCATTCTTCGATATAAAAAGATTGGGTACAACATGGATATTATACGACAGACTGCATGCATGGTAGTTAACCCAATCACGGTTGGCAACTTTGCTTCCCTCTTTAATTGCACGCCGGTGGGTCAGGCCTCAGATTCTATGACGGCTCCAACGTAAAGGCTTATTGAAAATTAGAGAGATAATGCTGGTTGGTGCCTGATGCTCTGTCTCTGGTCGGGCTCATCGGAGTCTAACTGTTGGTTTTCTTTTGCTCCAGCATTTCAGTGGTTTCTTGCTGTCGAGTCCTCACCGTTGTCTCACCTCTGTGGTTCTTTGATTTTTGTGTTCACGGAGATGTTGCACTGATGAGTTAGGAGGCCTTCATGCGGACTGAACAAATTATTTGTCTAAATCGCGACGGAAGTAAGGGCGAGGATTGTGGCCAAGTAAAATCGATTTAAGCCCCCCGGTGGAATCTTCCACTGACCGTTCCAAGGCGGCTCTTCTGTGGCGATTTATTTATCTTGTTGTTTGTTACTTACTGTGTGTATCACTTGTGTCTTTTAATTTTGGATGGCCATATGGCCATTTTGTGGGAAAGTAACTGTCCTTATGGCCTTCCTTTGTTGAGGTTTCCATTATGGTCTGGTCGCTTAATGTTTGTATTTCTTTCCCTTTGGTGTCTTTTATGGGTGGAGTAAGTTAATTGCATCAATTCCTGATCTTTGTTTTACTTCTACTTTTTATACTTTTAACCCCTCTCAAATCGAATTGGCAGCTGGCTGCCGGTTGCCAGTTGCCAATTCAATAGAATTAGCGAATTGGCATCTAGTTGCCGTTTGCCAGTTGCCTATTCATTTCTTATACTCTAAAACCGTCTCGAATCGAATTGGCAGCTGGCTGCCAGTTGCCAATTCACTAAGATTGTCGAATTGGCAACTGGTTGCCGTTTGCCAGTTGCCTATTCAGTCTTTATACTTTTAAACCCTCTCAAATCGAATTGGCAGCTGGCTGCCAGTTGCCAGTTGCCAATTCAATAGAATTAGCGAATTGGCATCTGGTTGCCGTTTGCCAGTTGCCTATTCAGTTCGTATACTCTAAAACCGTCTCAAATCGAATTGGCAGCTGGCTGCCAGTTGCCAGTTGCCAATTCACTAGGATTGTCGAATTGGCAACTGGTTGTCGTTTGCCAGTTGCCTATTCAGTTGTTGTAATCTTAAACTGTCTCAAATCGAATTGGCAGCTTGCCAGTTGCCAGTTGCCAATTCAATAGAATTAGCGAATTGGAAGCTGGCTGCCGGTTGCCAGTTGCCTATTCAGTTATTATGCTCTAAAATCGTCTCAAATCGAATTGGCAGCTGGCTGCCAGTTGCCAGTTGCCAATTCAATAGAATTAACGAATTCGCAGCTGCCGGTTGCCAGTTGCCTATTCAGTTATTATGCTCTAAAATCGTCTCAAATCGAATTGGCAGCTGGCTGCCGGTTGCCAGTTGCCAATTCAATAGAATTAAGGAAATTGGCATCTGGTTGCCGTTTGCCAGTTGCCTATTCATTTCTTATACTCTAAAACCGACTCAAATCGAATTGGCAGCTGGCTGCCAGTTGCCAGTTGCCAATGCATTAGGATTGTCGAATTGGCAACTGGTTGCCGTTTGCCAGTTGCCTATTCAGTTTTTATACTCTTAAACTCTCTCAAATCGAATTGGCAGCTGGCTGCCAGTTGCCAGTTGCCAATTCAATAGAATTAGCGAATTGGCATCTGGTTGCCGTTTGCCAGTTGCATATTCATTTCTTATACCCTAAAACCGTCTCAAATCGAATTGGCAGCTGGCTGTCAGTTGCCAGTTGCCAATTCACTAGGATTGTCGAATTGGCAACTGGTTGCCGTTTGCCAGTTGCCTATTCAGTTTTGATACTCTAAAACCCTCTCAAATCGAATTGGCAGCTGGCTGCCAGTAGCCAGTTCAATAGAATTAGCGAATTGGCATCTGGTTGCCGTTTGCCAGTTGCCTATTCAGTTCGTATACTCTAAAACCGTCTCAAATCGAATTGGCAGCTGGCTGCCAGTTGCCAGTTGCCAATTCTCTAGGATTGTCGAATTGGCATCTGGTTGCCGTTTGCCAGTTGCCTATTCAGTTTTTATACTTTTAAACCGTCTCAAATCGAATTGGCAGCTGGCTGCCAGTTGCCAGTTGCCAATTCACTAGGATTGTCGAATTGGCAACTGGCTGCCGTTTGCCAGTTGCCTATTCAATTGTTGTACTCTTAAACTGTCTCAAATCGAATTGGCAGCTGGCTGCCAGTTGCCAGTTGCCAATTCAATTGAATTAGCGAATTGTCATCTGGTTGCCGTTTGCCAGTTGCCTATTCAGTTCGTATACTCTAAAACCGTCTCAAATCGAATTGGCAGCTGGCTGCCGTTTGCCAGTTGCCTATTCATTTCTTATACTCTAAAACCGTCTCAAATCGAATTGCCAGCTGGCTGCCAGTTGACAGTTGCCAATTCACTAGGATTGTCGAATTGGCAACTGGTTGCCGTTTGCCAGTTGCCTATTCAGTTTTTATACTCTTAAAATCTCTCAAATCGAATTGGCAGCTGGCTGCCAGTTGCCAGTTGCCAATTCAATAGAATTAGCGAATTGGCAGCCACACTGTGAAGTTAGATGCCATTTGCCAGTTGCCGATTGAATAGGCAACTGGCAACTGGCAGCCAACTTCACGGACATGAGTAAACTTTAAACGTATGTAAATGTTACACAAATACAAGCCTATGTAAATCTTGCGCCCGTGAAAAAAGGGCTAAGGTGAAGGCCACAGTATTCATTCAGTCTGCATCGTGAACAGTGATCATTCACAAGTACGTGATTGAACTTATGTAAGCATCCTCGTTAGTGCAAGGCCGTCTCTGACATATGGAATGAATAAAGCGTTTCACTTTGTCATAGAGGTTTGCTATTTTTATATTTTTTTTGCGGAAATCCTGCAATTGATCAAGATCTAACGGAAAAATAGCATTGCACGGTGAACTCACGTATTCATAATGTATTTGGAAATGGGGAAAGGACAACGTTTTACCTGCTAGGCTCTTGTAACGAGAACAAGTATGTGTAGCACAACAGTTTATGAATCTAGAAATAATATTTTTTTTCAGAATCTGATGATAATTTATGACTTGTCTCTGGTGATTCATTACAGCCTTTTTGGGATGGTTAAGACGTGTAGTCGATCAAAATATGGAACAGTGTCAAGCCCAATCATCACGTCTTCAATAGATTGTGTAAAGTAACCGGGCACTAAAAGCACATAAGGGCTACCCCCATCTCGCTTAATGGGATGAGTTTATGGACTGCTCTTCTCAAGGCCCCAAATGTGCTGGCACTTGTCAATTCGACAGGTGTCAGCTGACCAATGGGAATATACTGACCTCTTACTCAGAGGAAGGCACAAATCGCACCCAAGGAACAGCGTTTGTCCTAAGAAACGAGCAGTTCTCTAGCGATTTTACAATTTTGAGTGCAGGAATCGCACCAAAGACGGGCTCTAGTATGTGATGACACATTACCAAATGGGTCAGCCGAAATTGGCAGCGTGTTATCACAGACTAGAGCCCGTCAACTAGTCCGTGTAATAAATACAACTCTAAACCTCACCTATACCCCTGTCACACAATCACGAGTTTGGCTGTTAATAACTCGCAGCATGTGGTAGTGGTGTCGCCATATGTCGGCGGTTATCGTTCGCATCTCGCCTCCAACGTTTTAAAATTCTCGGGACAACTCAAATTTAAAGTGCGCGGTGTATAACTCGTACTCATCTCGTTACCAATTCGTAGCGTGTCGTGTAAATCTCGTAATAATGTCGTAGGATCTCGTGCGAGTTACAGCCACTACGACATATCACGAGTCACTACGAGTTAGTCACGAGTTGCTGCGACAAAGTATGATATAATGTCGGGATATCACGGGTTGGGTTCGACATACCTGCGAGAAGACACGACATTTTTAAGACCGACTTAGTACGAGTTTGCACGAGTTACGGCGAGATTACAAAACAGTTTCCCCGATTATATCGAAGATATGTCGTGAGGAACTCCTAGAACAGTTTTGGCCAGAAGAACAGAGCAACAACTCACGCTAACTCCTACGACCTGCCCCCGAGTTTTAATTCGTAATAGCTCGGCTCATGTAGAAAAAACTCGTGACAGGGGTATTCAGATACAGAATACATGTACATAAGCAGCTGTCCAGCAGCTGTCTATATTTATTTTCTTATCACTGCTTCAAGACATAGGTTGTGGGTACTTGTTAGATCCACCTCATCCACAACATATGTTGGAGTACAATAAGAAAAACATATCATAATTTTTCACCAGAATTATAAAGACTATGAAAGAATGCCCTATATCACACGGGTGTGTTATTACGATGTTTCCATACAGTGTATAAAATGGGCGCCGGTTTATTTTATTTATTTATTTATTTATTTATTTATTTATTTTTATTTATTTCAAAAATCTTGAGTACGCGGAGGAATGAAATCGTAGCAAATTGGCAAGACTTGAATGAAGAAATTGACGCTTACTGACGAGTATGAAGGACACAGGAAGATCAATTTATCTGCGACCAGCGAAAATATGTCTATTAGTGCTTGCGCTCAGCGTCTAAACTTTAACTATCCCCATTTTATACAGAGGAATGTCGGCTTGATAAAGATGTGCACTATTGGAATTTTATTTGGTAAAAATATGATGTGGGTACTCTTTAAAACCGCCTCATTACTCCTCAATGAGGTGGCTCTAGCAAGTACCCTAGTATATTTGAAGCAAAAATAAGAAATAACAACAATACAATAATGCAAAAAAAAAAAAAAAAAAAACACGAAAAAGTTTCTTTTTGTGCTATGACAGAAATCATTATCCAACATGGGGGTGGTGGAGTCATAAAGGAATAACAAAATTATGACGCCCAAGAATAACCAAAATTAAAGGGCACCTGTGACACTAAGATGATCAACGCCTCAAATGAACAAGCACCCACAACCTATGTTTGCACTATAATTAAATAAAATATCGAAAATTTCATCAGAAAAATAGCCGTTTTGGAGATATGAAAAAATGCCCTATGCCATACGGCTGTGATATCGAAATGGACAAGTAAATGTATACCTTTGGGCATGAGCGCTCAGCGAAGACTAATATCAGTCTGTCATAACTTAAGGGGAATGGATTCACCTTCAGGGGAGGCAAATCCTGCGAAAGTATGTTTGTCTCCCAAGTATGAGAGACAAAATCTTAAAAGAAAGATTTTGCTCCACAACAGCAAATGCTTTCGTTATATTTTTGTTTGTTTGATTTAAGGTTTAACGTCCCCGTCAACACTGTATAGGCCATTTTGAATTTTCCACTTTTGTGGGACTTTTTCCCCGGCAGTGAGATGAAATGACATCTCAAGCCCTGTCGCCCAGTGAAACCAGTTGGGTTTATAAGCGTGAACGGTCCGACTCGAACTGCTTTTCCTGGACAGGCTTAGATCCTCTAAGCGGTTTACCAATACTCGTGTGCGGTTCAGCTCTGCGTGGAAGCAACATGCAGCTCATCTATTTCTTCAAGCCCCGATGGGCGGGGCCCGAATTCTTTCCTTTAAGAGTAGACCCATTTTTCGGTGGAAAAGGGCTTACAGAGAAGCGAACAGGAAGTCCCATAAGTTGTGTCCCTTTTAAAAAGGGCAACAAGTCTGTGAAATAGATATCATCATGTAAAGAATACACATCTGTTAAGCCCACTTTTAATAGAAAAAAAAAAGTTTAAATGAGTATATTTCTATAACACATGCGTGCGACATAGTGCATTCTTTCATATTTCCAAACTTGTGACTTTTTTGATGATAATGAGTGATATTTTTCTTATTTGTATTCCAAACATAGGTTGTGGGTGCTCATTAGATCCGCCTTATTGAGTTTCATTACGAAAACAAATACATTGCAACCTTTACCGCCGAAAAAAATGCAAATTTTAAGACGAAAAAAATTGTGATAGTTTTCTTATTTCTGCTCAAAATATAGATTGTGGGTACACGTTAGACACGCCTCATCGAGGCAGTTCTAACGAGTACCCACAATCTATATTTTAGAGCAGAAATTAGAATAATAAGGTTTACCCCTGAGAACCCCAGTTTTACTGTATAAAAGTGGGGCTCAAGGGGGTCAAAATTATGTAGGCGTGTTTTTGTGATGTGTATAAAAAAGAGAGAGTAAAACGTCATGCCCGTTGAACAAACTTCCTACATTTTGTCATCGTGGTCTTACACGTAATTCTGTTACATTTATTAACACAGTCCCCCAACATCGGGGGCTTCAAAGAAACTACATGTAAGATTGTTTTTAAATAACTAAATTTGCTCTACGCACACATTTACTCATATTTAACCTTGCTGACAATTTAAAAAAAAAAAAAAATACATCAGAGGACAGAAAATCCTGCCATCTTAAACCTTTCATCCCTAAAGACTACATCCATTACAAAAACATGTCTATTCAACTACGTTGAAAGTTTTACGCTAAAAATGAAAAATTTCAGATAAAAAAAAACATTTGATATTTTTTTCATATTTCTGCTCAAAATCTATATTGTGAGAACCCATAATCTACGTTTTTGACCAGAAATAAGAACATTAAAGAATACCTCGTAAACGCCACTTTTCTCTGTATGAAGTGGCGTTTAGAGCGGTCTTCATTACATTGACTTGTTAACCTGGTGCAGATGAGGTCATTACTAAAACACGCTTACACAAATACATTGACCATTTAATCGCCGAAAAATCGAAAATTTTAAGATGAAAAAAAAATGTGATATTTTTCTTATTTCTGCTCAAAATATAGATTGTGTAAACTCGTTAGAACCGCCTCGATGAGGCGGTTCTAACGAGTACCCACAATCTATATTTTAAAGCAGAAATAAGAAAAATAAGGTTTACCCGTGTAAACCCAAGTTTTGCTATATAAAAGTGGGTTCAAGGGGGTCAAAATTATATAGGCGTGTTTTAGTGATGTGTCTCAGAAGAATCTACATTACGTTAACAATTCCGTGCAATGTACCCCCTATTCTAACACTACATGGTCGCCTACATAGCCTTCAGTAAAATCTAGTGATATATTGAGTGATATATCACTCAGTAGAAGAGCGCGACGAGAAGAACCGACATTTTTTTATCCCTTTTCATGACGTCATTCATTGTTATCTTGAGGTTAGACGGTCTTGGATCAGATATGTTATGAAAACAGGTAAACGCATAGGATACAGTCAGTTATATATCGCCATGATTCTTTTAAACAATGGCGGAGGATAGCATAGGGAGAATCTCATAGTGTGTTCGAATCGAAATAGACATGTAAATCAGCTATAGTGGCGTGATTTATTGAGTAATATATCACTATTCGTCGGTCAGTTGTGTAATAAATAGATCAGCTATAGCAGTGATTTATTGTGTGATATATCACTCTTTGGAGGTCAGTTGTAAAGTAGATCAAATCAAGAGCGCGTAGCGCGAGTGATTTGTCTACTTATAACTGACCGACAAACACTTGACGAGTACACACAATCTATCTATGTTCTGAGCATAAATATAAAAAATATCAGAATTTTTATCTGAAAACTTTCATTTTTTGGTGTTAAGCTACAATTTTCAATATATTTGAAAAGGCGTGATTTTCGTAATGGCAGATCGGCGTTTTCACTGGTCGAACAGATCATATTGCATGTTTTGTCGTGCACTGGCCCAGATGGAAGTGTCCGCGTCAGGTGTATTATGGGGTAAAAGGGTTATCTTGTTGTTCTTGGCGACAAATAATAAACAGCGGCTACTGATGTTTGATTTGTAGGAGGCGTTGGCGTTATAGCCACCGCAAACTGACAAAGAAATGAGAGGTCAGCTTCGGACCTCAAATATTTTATTAAGCTTTTTTGCTCTTCCCGCTTAGGCAAATATAGATGGGTATAAACTAAATATTAGACAAACATGAACATCCAGTTTTAAAAATTGAGGGGACAGATTGAATCGACTTCAAAATTCATTTAAAATAGAAGTTTTTAAATTAAGAATAAAACGACTGAAATTATTATTACAGAAATAAAAGACACACGGCTAAGGAACAAAGTAAGTTCTCGAAATCATTGCGATAACACATCCGTGCGCCGGATATAGTGCATTTTTTCACATCTCCAAAATGACTACCTTTCTGGTGAAAATTCGTGATATTTTTCTTATTTATACTTTAAACATAGGTTGTGAGTGCTCGTTAGAACCGGTTCTAACGAGTATCCACAACCTATGTCTTGGAGCAGAAATAAGAAAAATAATGTAAACCACCATAAACCCCAGTTTTCTATATATAAAGTGGGGTTTGGGGGGCTCTTTATTTCACGGACTTGTTCACGTGATGCCTTTCCCTGTTGAAACGGCAACCCCTTCTTTTGCAAACAGTGTAGGTGTCTGATCAGGATCTACATTGTCATGAAGTTCGTGAATTAAATGAATACATTACATCCAGTAATTTGATTGAGTGGGCGGCCTGAACTGGGTGTGGCTAAAATGATCTATTCAGCAGGATAAGGGTTAATATTTTCCCTTGATAATATCATATTTACACATGCACATTATGATTTGGAATAAAACTTTAAATGAAATTAATAAGGTCTTGAAGTAAGCATATGACCAAACTTCATTTTATAAAGCTAAAAGCAGAGTTTCCTGGGCTAACAATCGTCCACAATATACCATGCAATAACTGGTACATGTATGTATGTTTGTAACGGCTTTAAGGTTTCCAATTTGCAACTAAGCTTAAGTATTTTTCCAGCGGCTTTAAGTTTTTCGCAACTAAACTGTCTTAGAGGATCTAAGCCTGCCCAGGCAAAGCGGTGCGAGTCGGACCGTTCACGCTTATAAACCCAACTGGTTTCACTGGGCGACAGGGCTTGAGATGTCAATGCTTATAAAACCCTTTTTGTTTCATTGGGCGTCAGGGCTTGAGATATCATTTCATCTCAACGTCGGGTAAAAGTCCCACAAAATTGGAAGCAACGTCTCCAAAATTACCTTTACAGTGTTGACGGGGACCTCAAATCAAACAAACAAACAAAAGTGTTCCTGAATATGCTCAACATCATTCCTTTTGAACAGATCTACTACAGTGACTACAGTGATGATACAACCATTTTTCGGTCGCGATCATCGACCCAAAATTGCTTAGTGATCTCATTACCCGCATATATACAAATATCGCGAAAAAAAAAATTGAAAATTTTAAGATAAAAAATTGTGATATTATTCTTACTTCTGCACCCAATATAGATTGTCGGTACTCCTTAGAACCGCCACAATGAGGCGGTTCTAACGAGTACCCACACTCTATATTTTAGACCAGACATGAGAAAACTAAGGTTTACTCCTGTAAACCCCAGTTTCACCATATAAAAGTGGGGTTCAAGGGGATCAACATTATATAGGCGTGTTTTCATGATGTAGAAGGTTCCCTGCGATTGTCCACATCACCAATAAAGTTTAACTGCGAACATTGCATTTGTACGAAATCCAGTTTAACGTTCATTTATAGCCTCTCTATTATTGTCACTGAGACGTCAGAGAGCAGTCTGTAAAACATGGACTGGGTTCATATGCTGGGAAACTGGCAAACATTTGATCCAGATCAGATGCAAAAAAAAACAACAAAAAAACAAAAAAAAAAAAAAAAAAAACACAAAAAAAACCCCGCGGAGTCTGATCACAGTCCAGCATGTTTGCTTAAAAACAGGTTGATTGTTTGTTTGATTTGAGGTTTAATGTCGTATAGGTCATTTTGGAGACGTAACTTCGAATTTTGTGGAACTTTTACCCGACATTGGGATGAAATGACATCTCAAGCCCTATCGCCCAATGAGTCCAATAGGGTTTATAAGCATGAACGGTCCGACTCGCACCACTTTGCCTGGGCAAACTTAGATCTTCTAAGCGGTTTACAGTACTCATGTGCGGTCGGTTTCAGCTCTGCGTGGAAGCATCATGCAGCCCATCTATTTCTGCAAGCCCCGATGGGCGGGACCCGAACTTAAGGGTTAAGGGCAATAGTGTAAGCCCACATAGTTTAGTAGTCGAAGTTCCAGGAGCATATTCCCTGCCAACAATCGACCAATCAGTGCTGTCAGTGTTTTAAGTCTTCTGATAGTTAATGTTGCATACAGCTAGGCCATAAAAAAGTATGACTTCGAACATGCGCGCACCGCAAAGACTCAGATCAGTTTGCGCATCCGCGCAGTCTGATCAGAGTCCTCGCTGTGTGCCGATTGGCTGCCTCTTCACCGGCAGCTTGTTCACACAGTCAGGTCGGTCGTATTCTGCATTATGAAAAAATTATTCCCAAACATTGTAAATTTTTTACCGCCGAAAAACAAAATGAAAATTTTGAGAGGGAAAATTGTGATATTTTTTCTTAAATCTGCTCGAAATATAGATTTTGGGTACTCGTTAGAACCGCCTCAATAGATTGTGGGTACTCGTTTGAACCGCCTCATCGAGGCGGTTCTAACGAGTACCCATATTCTATACTTTAGAGCAGAAATAAGAAAAATGAGGTTTACCCCTGTAAACCCCGGTTTTGCAATTCAAAACTTGGGTTCCAGGGATTCAGAATTATTTAGGCGTGTTTTCGTAATGGACTCACTGAGTGCCCAGTCTAATTGATCGCACATGTACGGAAAGACACTATCGCCTGATCCAAATCACGTTAACATGACCTTATTTAAGATAAAATTCAGTTTACAATGGTGTGTATTATGTTCCTATATTTGGTCACGTGTAACACCTATACAAATACATCGTAAATTTTACCACCGAAAAATGAAAAATGTCAGATGAATATTTGTGATGTTTTACTTATTTCTGCTCAAAACAAAGATTGTGGATACTCGTCAGAACCGCCTCGGCGAGGCGGTTCTAACGAGTACCCACAATCTATGTTTATGAGCAGAAATAAGTAAAATAATGTATACCCCTGCAAACCCCATATTTACAATATAAAAGTGGGGTTTAACGGGGTCAAAATTATATAGGCATGTTTTGTGATGGCCAAGTTATTCAACGGAAGGTCCAGGTACTCCAGTTTTCGGTCACCTCTGCTTAATGTTCGGCTCGAAATAAGTGAAATAACTTGAAAGGGTCGTAATCCCTAAAATAAAACCTTAAATTTACCCAAAGCCTTTTATTATGGTTACTCGTTAGAACCGCCTCATCGTTAGAACCGACTCGATGAGGACAATTGGCCGGCCTCGGTAGCTCAGTCGGATGCGCGTCTGACTGGTGATCAGGAGGACGCGGGTTCGATTCCGACGGGGTCGGCAGCATTATTTAGTGGAGACTCATGATGGAATCATTTCTACGGCCATTCTCTCCTGTTGATTGAAGAAGAGCAGTTGTCACTTTCTGGCGAACGAATGTGTACTTTACTGGTTAACCGCTTACGTATAAACCTGTCAAGGAAAAGAGTGGATAGATAAACAGACTGGCTCGATATGACCTAAATAGTGTTGACTTGGTCTTTAAACCTCAATACAAACAAACGAGCACAATCAATCTATGTTTGAAGCAGCCATAAGACAAAATGTCAAAAATCATTAGAAAAAAATGGCCCTTTATGCGAAGTATGATATATGGTTATCTCATATGGAGGTGTTATCCAAATGAATCTATACTGCAATTGGCCAGGTCCCACCCATCGGGGCTTGGAGAAATAGACTGGGCTCCATGGTGCTTCCACGCAGAGCTGAAAATTTCCGCACACGAAACCGTTTGGAAGTTTTTTTTTGTTTTTTTTTATTTTGGTTTTACGGCCCTCTCAAGATTTTACTCATATCGACTCGATCGTTAATGAGAAGTGGGCGAAAAGCGGAGTACCCGGAGAAAAACCACCTGACCTTCCGTTGCAAAACTTGGAGTCTCACGTGTGACCCTAGCGAGGCTCGAACCACAGCGGTGAGAGACCTAATGATTAAGAGTCAGCGCTCTTAACCACTAGGCCACGGAGGCCCGTTTTAGAAGGTTTAAGTCTGCCCAGGCAAAGTGGTGACCGTCAAGGAGTATAAACGCTTTTGATTTGTTTTGGCGGCAGGGCTTGAGAAGTCATTTCATTTCTACGTCGGGTAAAAGTCCTACAAAATTGGAAGCACCGTCTTCAAAATGACCTAAATAATCTTGAGGGGGACGTAAAATCTCAAAACAATTGGCCCTGTTATTGGTATTAATAACTGTATTGCAGTACTGATAAGAATCAAAGCACTGAGAGTACTGGTGGGGCGATTTCTCTGGGTGTAGTTAGGAAAAATGGGCCTGAGCATGGACTGTTTCGTTTAACCCTTAAAGTCCTTTACTGAAAGCAAACCGTGTAGACCATGATTAGACGCTGCGCTTTTCGGCGCCTGACCCTTAAATTCCTATACTCTAAGCAAACAGTGAAGACCCTGATCAGACGCCGAGTTCTGTGGCGTCTGATCTGGGTCTACACTGTTTGCCTAGCCCAACCATTGATTCCAGTCCAGATTGTACAGTTAACCTTTTACGTAAACACGCTGACGTCACTGCGATAAAATTCTCTTTAAATAATCTGCGTGGATTCCTACAAATCCACGCAGATGGAGGTTTTGTCCTTTATACCTTTGGGTCGACTGATAAACAATCGACCCAAAACTGTTATCATTGGAGTGATATGCTACATTACTGCAGTTGTGCAATACTTTCAGGATTTCAAGGCTTTGAGGGATAGATAGCAAGGAGTGTTAATTGAACAGTTTGTTTAACTAAAGATCAATCGAAAGTGCAAGACGTATTCGCCGTTAAACTTGTCTGATTGGCTGTTGGTTTTAAATCGCACCTATCCCGTGCACTGATATAACGGAATTGCCGTGGTTTTCAGACATCAATGAGCAATGTATTTTAGTGCAATGCAAGCACCTGTCCACACCGATCTGGTAAAATGCCTTATTACAAATGTAAAAATGCATTATTCTCATGACAAATTGCGTTAATTTCCTTATATAGATTGTGGGTGCTCGATAGAATCGCTATTGCGAATAAAAACAAATGTCTAATATGCCAAAAAATACTACTGACTGTTCCGTATGAAATGGCATGTGACAGGCAAGATATGATTTCAGCCATGCCCATACAGCAACGACTAGGATCAGGCTGCGCGTACGCCTAATCTGATCTGAGTCTTCGCTGTTAGCTATACACGGACGAACGTTGATGGTTCGAACCCAAATTGGGGCCACGAAAAAGTGTTCGAGACAGCGGTAGTTCGTGTCAGGGAGGGTTACTATAAGTGCCATACAAGGAGGCATAATGGATACTTTTTTCGGTGATATATATTATAAATATATGTATATGTTGTATGTACTCTTTGAAGTCGATTCTAATGAGTACACACAGCATATACGAGTTCAACAGCAAGATAAAATAAGAATTATCCCTATATCCTATTTGGATGACTTCCCTGCGGACTCAAGAATGAGTCCGACTTATCCATGGTAAACGAGCCATCCGGGATCGAGCCATTGAAGTTCTACTGTAGCTGCCTGTTGATCCAAAGTTTCTCCATTCAATCATAGAATGTCATATTAAGACAACGTGAGTACATACTTAGGCTAATCCGAGTCTGTGCTGAGCGAACATGTACAAAAACACTTTTGTTTGACACTATTCAAAATTTCAGCGCACGTGCCCACCTTCAACACGGAAGTACCTTTTTATGTTGCAGGAACCCGTAGTACAATCTTCCGATAAAATGCTTACAAATCCGTTTAAAGGACACCCTTGTGAAGACTAGTTTGTAAAGGGGAAACTGGGATTTTCAAGGCTATGCCATACTTTTCTTATTTCTAGTGGTCCAAAAATACATTATAGATTTTGGTTAGAACCGCCTCAATCCGCCGGTTCAAAAGTGCACCACGATAAGGAAATAATTGCCTGAAAACTGATACATGTTCTTCTCGAGTCTTGCAAGGCGTCGTCTTACTGGTTGTGTTTCCGTACAGATGAATAGAATCGGTTTTCTCGGTATCGAATGTTTGGCATTGAAAGTGCAAGCAACCTCGTTTGGGATCGAGTTAGCCTGGGCACTAGGCGTTAAAATGAATAATATGGAATTAAAAGCATATTTTTGCACTAAAATGAAAAGTCAGCCTCGATAGCGCAGTGGTTAGCGCGTTCGACTTACGATCGAAAGGTTGTGCGTTCGAATCCGCCACCGGTATCGAGGTGTGTTCTTGGGCAAGACACGTAATGACACTGCCCCACTCCACCCAGGTGTAAAAGCCACTGCCTCTCTCTCTCGCGAGCGTGAAAACACCCGGAATGAGTGTTCGAGAGCGATTCAATAAGCTTGTAGCTTTCATCGCAATCGAACTAAAATAAATTAGTATAACTAAAATGAAAAGTGTACATGAATAAACGTTTAGCTAGTCTAGACTCTTTGGCTCAATTTTAACTTGGTAATTCAAAGTTTGGAGACTCTACCAACTAGATTTGCCATTACTAACAAGGTGATAAATTTTTAATATAATAAAAATACCCAAAATGATCACACTTTTATTATCAGACTAGTAGCTAGTCCAGGATCGAGTGTAAGTGCAGTCTCTTTTGGCATTTGAAGTAAATGCACATACATTGTACGGCCTCAAGTCTCACTGATTTGCAGGAAAACCCAGGTACACTCTTACCAAAATGTGACGGAAGATTCCTCAATTTGAGTGGCTTTGATCTTACTAGCTTGAAAGATAACAATTTCTATGAAAACAAACAGATCCCAGTAGAAGACTGTAAATCAGACAATATGACAGATAAGAAGATAAAATTCTAGAAAAAGCAGAGTATAATTAGTTTTCCAGGTTGTAACAGAGTTGAACTTTATTTAGTTTCTATTGACCAGCCTGCTCAAAACTTTTTTGTTTTGTTATGGTTTTACGGCCCTTCCAAGATTATTTCACTTATTTTGAGCCAAGCGATATTCAGAGGTAGGCAAAAACCGGAATACCCGGAGAAAAACCACCTGATCTTCCGTTGCAGAACCTGGCGTCTCACACGTGTCCCCAGTCAGGCTCGAACCCACAGCAGTGAAAGACCTAATGATTAAGAGTCACCACTCTTATCCACTAGATCACGGAAGCCCGTAACTGTGCAGGCTTACTCATGTGTGGTCAGTTTCAGCTCTACGTGGAAGCACCATTCAGCTCAATATATTTCTCCAAGCCCCGATACCGCCCCGCCCATCGGGGCTTCAAGAAATAAATGGGCTACATGATGCTTCCACGCAGAACTGAAACCACCCGCACACTAGTACTGGTAAACCGCTTAGAGGATCTAAGCCTGTCCAGGAACCGCGGTGCGAGGCGGACCGTCCATGATTATAAACCCTATTGATTTCTTTTTCTCAATGTCGGGTAAAAGTCCCAGAAAATTGGAAGCAACGTCTCTAAAATAACCTATACTGTCTTGACGGGGACGTTAAACCTCAAATCAAAAAAAAAAAAAAAAAAAACAAGCCCCGATAGGCGGGGTGGTTTTTGGTTTGATATTGTATATGATAACTGAGTAGTCGATTCTGTGCTACTTAAAATCTTACCAAGCATATTTACGTAAAGTCGTCTTATTTTGATAGGAGCCGAAGCGTAAAGTCGACTTATTTTGGTGGGGCTGAAAATGGACCTTTCCTGGTATGACACCTTATAAAAAGTCAGGTTGAAAAAAATAGATAATGAATAAAGACAAAGGAATAAGGAAAAAGGAATAAAGAAACAACTTATCACTCGTTGCAAACAGTGCATGCCCTTATCAGATGCTGCATTTGAAGACGCCTGATCAGGGCCTCCACTGTTCCAATTTTTATCAATGTTTAAATTCTACTCAGTCTGGTACCCTTCTGTATGCTGGATGGGAGATCCCATTCTGTACAATATTGAAAAAATATTTATTTTTATTTTATTATTTTTTTTTTCCTTTTATTTATTTGTGATTTTTCCTCATTACCAAAACCTCTTTAAATCAAGACCTTACTTATTAACTTATTTACTTACCTACCTACTATTGAATCACCGTTGAAACAACAACGTTGAATCAAAGTTGAGTCAACGTTGTGTGCCTGCAGAGTAACTTGCTTACTTACCTACTCACCCACTCGCTTGCTCACGTGCTCACATGCTCACTTACTCACGGAAACCTGTTTCTTTTTCATAGAAATGAATTTTCCTGTGTGTATATATAGTTAAAATCTGTAAATTGTTCTTAGCTTCAGCAATTTCTTGAGTGTTTCCAGATTTTTGCCAGCTCTGGTAATAAAATACCCATTCTGACAGTCCAAAGCAGGGTTAGAGATTAAAATCTGATAACAAAATAGAGAAATTTCAGAAAAAGTCAGTATTTTGCAGGACTGGGTAACGGTTATTTCTATATAATGCCCTCATGATCTTAATCGATGTGATGTCAGAGCCCGAGTGTCAGAGTGTTGCGTTAAAGGGTTATCTAAACAATTTGGACTAGAATAATATGTTTGGTTTGGAAAACGGTGTAGATCCAGATCAGACGCCACAGAACGCGGCGTCTGATCAGGGTCTACACTGATTTCTTACAGATCAGGTAATACAGGGTTAAACGCAAGTCTAAGAGAAAAGACCAGTGTTTTGATTTGGTATCGAGAGTAAAAAGAGTTGATGCAGTCCGTTTAGGCATCAAGCGTATGTAGACTTTTTGATATTTAAAATATGTAGTCTCTTTGGGCATCGAGGGTACAAGCAACCTCTTTTGTATCGAGAGTATTTGCAGTCTCCTTTTGTATCAAGGGCAAACGCTGTCTTGTTTTGGTTTCGAGAGTTCATGCCGCCTCTTTTGATATCGAGAGTGAAAGCAGGCTCTTTTGGCTTAGAGAGTAACGGCAGCCTCTTCCAGTATCGAGAGAACATGTCGTCTCATGTAGCCGTGTTTGGCATCGAGAGAACATGTAGCCTTTTGGCATCGAGAGTATATGTAGCCTTTTTGCATCGCGGGTACATGGAGCTTTTGGCATCGAGAGTGCATGTATATGCAACCTCTTTTGGCATTAGGAGTACATTTAGCATCTTTTACCATCGAGATCTTTTGTTGGCATCGGGATTAAATGCAGTAATAACCATAAACATGAAATCTCGCCTTCCGTAAGAAAATGTAAATGTGTGAAATTCTTAATTGAGCCGCGTCACGTTTTGTTGTGTTTTGAGACATGTATACCTAGCGAAGACTCCGACCAGCAAATGTAAATAGATCAATCTTCGCTGTATGCTATATGGATGCCTTCTGCTCACGGGAAAACGTAGGCTGATTTGAGTCTGACCTAAGACATATTTTCGTTTGACGCGACTGAAACTGCATTTGATGACAATGTAACCTGGATTTCTGTCTGATTACCAGCGACAAAAGCAGAAGCTGTGTGCGAATACTGCATTGTTTTCGACACGTCTTCCGATCCTACCCCTTTTTAGCTGAAATTAATGACGTCTTTGTAATAGGAATCGACTACAAGCAATTTACAAGATAAATTTACTTTAGTTAGTCAATCTGCGAAATCATTGATTAGAGTCATACACAAACAAAATCGCTTCTATTTCAGCGAAAAACAAAGGTGAGGTACTTGAGCTAAAGTTAGATTGCCAACATATTTTCTTTACCTTATCTAGTCATGATGAATAAAAGTTCGTTCATTATCAAACAAAGGGAGTGTCCTCTTAGATTTTGCACTAGTAGCAAACATGATACCTCCAATGACGCAGCATTGTCTTTTCGAAATATATAAAGGTGTTTGCAAATGATGTCGTCCATTTGACGCCAGTAAAACAGAACGTTACCAAGAGACTTTAAATTTAACTACCAGTCGTCTAGCTGAACTTGTACAATTTACTGAAATTTTATTTTACTGGAATATATTGTGTCTTAATAACAGAGTTTAAAAAATTGTCCTTCCAGGTAATTATATTTTCTCTCTATTCCATCTTTATACATTTTACAGTAACGGAATCGAAATGATCAACCCTGGACACAAGAATGACCACCATCACGAAAACACGCCTATATAGTTCTGACCCCATTGAATCCCACTTTTATATAGTAAAACCTGCTCTTATTTCTGCTCTTATATATAGATTGTGGGTACTCGTTAGAACCGCTTCGATGAGGCGGTTCTAACAAGTACCCACAATCTATAGTTAGAGCAGAAATGAGAAAAATATCACAATTTTTCTTCTTACAATCTTCGTTTTTTCGGCGGTTACATATACAATATATTTGTATAGGTGTGTTTTCGTAATAAATGACCTGTACATTTTAATAAAATATTATGCTCATGAATATTTGACTTCAATCGATATCTATTCACTACTTTTCTCCCCTTTTCACTAAAAATAAAATTTCACTTAAGTTTCAATATTCTGTCATAAAACTTGACTTTCATTGTAAAATAGCATACTGTACGTATGTAAAAGTCCCAGAAAATTGGAAGCAACGTCTCCAAATTGACCTTTACAGTGTTGACGGGGACGTTAAACCTCAAATCAAACAAACAAAGCATACATGTATACACGAACACACGTATGCATGCACGTACACTCACACGCAGGCAAGTATTCAGTTTTGTCGGTCTTTCATGAAGGAAACACATCCGTGTAACATAGTGCCCCAAAACGTTTTTGTTTTCAAAATTGTTTTCTTACTTGTTCTTCAAACATAAATCGTGGGTGCTCATTACGATAACACAGCCATGAGACATAGTGCATTTTTTCACATCACCAAAATGGCTACTTTTCTGATGAAAATCCGTGATGTTTTTCTTAGTTATACTGAAAACATAGGTTTTGGGTGCTCGTTAGAACCGCCTCGACGAGGCGGTTCGAACGAGTACCTACAACCTATGTCTTGGAGTAGAAATGAGAAAAATAGTGTATACCTCAGTAAACCCCAGTTTTCTCTATATAAGGTGGGGTACAGAGAGATGTTCATTTTGCAGACTTGTTAATCTGATGAATGCACTCGTTCTCAATCACAACTGAACTGACAGTCGAGAGAACGGCACCTTGCACATTCCGAATTTAGTTCTTTAAATGCACGTGTGCAGCCAATTAATGGGGCTAGAAGCATGATTTTTGCATGAAGTGACCTTCGAGGACTGCATTACTTGTCTGCGAGCACCAAAGGCTCAGACGAGACTGCGCATTTGCAAAGGCTCGCCTGAGCTTTTGCTGGTCCACCATGTGTTTGTAGTACAAGCCTTCATTAAACCGAGTCTGCACAGTTTACTCGTTTCATTGCTCTTTTTGTTTTGTTTGTTTGTTTGGTTTGGGGTTTAACGTCCCCGCCAACACAGTATAGGTCAATTTGGAGACGTTGCTTCCAATTTTGTGGGACTTTTAACCGACGTTGAGATGAAATGACAACTTAAGCCCTGTCACCTAATGAAACCAATAGGGTTTATAAGCATGGGCGGTCCAACTCAAGCTGCTTTGCCTGGGCAGGCTTAGATCCTCTAAGCGGTTTACCAATACTCATGTGCGGTCGGTTTCAGCTCTGCGTGGAAGCATCATGCAGCCCATCAATTTCTTAAGCCCTGATAGGCGGGTTTTGTAACGATTGCTTCTTTCCAATTATATACTTTATTCTAAATCGATATGCCCTATATCACGTCCCAACCTCGCTTTCAAGTATTTTTAAAGTGGTGCTAAATTATGGGAGTATCGGCATTAAAGGAATGAAATAGATTGTTCTTACATCATAAATTTCATAAACAAACACAATTTGTACATTCGAGGGCTGATTGATATGTTGTGAGCCTCGTATTGAAGGAGGTACGCAGGGATGTTCATTTTAAGTCATACTATTCTCTGACTATATAGAGCCGTGCACTCGAAGACTAGTCTTTTTGGTCAGTTTATATCGACGAGGTAGCACTCTAAACAAGACAAGACAAGCAGCTGGACAAATCGGTGAAAGAGCAGTAATCCAATATTTGCGTAAAAAAGGCTTAGCACATAACGATATCCATAATGATATGGTAGCAACACTAGGGAAAGATGTCCCTTCATATCCTATATTGAAAAGGTTGGTGGCGCAATTTAAGCGCAACAGACATAGACTTGAGGATAACTCCCGTCCTGGAAGGCCTGTCAATGTTTCAACCCCAGAAATGGTCAATAAAGGCCATGATATTGTGATGACTGACAGACGAGTCACAGTAAGTTATATGCCAGTAGTGTTGGCATTTCACAGGAAGCAGTTTATACCATTCCTACAGAGGATCTTGCAATGAGAAAGCTTTCGACCCGATTGGTACCAAGACTTCCGACAGTTGATCAGAATCACATTATCGCGTGCTAATCTTAACTTGTTTGAGGAAAATTCAGAGATTTGTCGCTATAGATGAAACATTTTACCCCAGAGGCCAAACAACAATCGAATCAACGAAAGCACCCTGGCTCATCCCCGCCAAAGAAGGCAAAGACTGGTCCATCAGCTGGGAAGATTATGGCCTCGGTTTTCTGGGATGCAGATGGTATTCTACTGATAGAACAAACAATCAATGGCACATACTATGCTTCGATTCTGACGCAGTTATGGGAAAATATTAAACTTAAGCGCCGCGGAAAGCTCACTAAATGTGTATGGTCCATCAGGACAACACGCCTGTTCACAAGCCTGTCATTGTTATGACTTTCAATTGATTGAGCATCCACCCTATTCACCTGATCTCGCAAGCCCCCGCCCATAGGGGCTTGAAGAAATATATGGGCTGCATGATGCTTCCAGGCAGAGCTGAATCCGGCCCGCACACTAGTACTGGTACTAGTAGAGGATCTAAGCCTGTCCAGGAACCGCGGTGCAAGGCGGACCGTCCATGCTGATAAACCCTATTGGTTTCATTGGGCGACAGGGCTTGAGATGTCATTTCATCTCAATGTCGGGTAAAAGTCCCACAAAATTGGAAGCAACGTCTCCAAAATGACCTTTACAGTGTTGACGGCCCGCACACTAGTACTGGTAAACCGCTTAGAGGATCTAAGCCTGTCCAGGAACCGCGGTGCAAGGCGGACCGTCCATGCTGATAAACCCTATTGGTTTCATTGGGCGACAGGGCTTGAGATGTCATTTCATCTCAATGTCGGGTAAAAGTCCCACAAAATTGGAAGCAACGTCTCCAAAATGACCTTTACAGTGTTGACGGGGACGTTAAACCTCAAATCAAACAAAACAAACAAAACCTGATATCGCTCCATCATTCATTTATTTCAAAAACTGAAAACGACTATTTCAGGCACGTCATATATGCAGTGGATGATTTTCTGAACAGCCAACAAAACGGAGTTATATAAAAGTGGCATTGTGGCCCTTAAACACCGCTGCACAAGTGTATAGATACTGAAGGGGATTATGTTGAGAAATATGTCCGACAAAATTCAAATCCTTCAATATGATGCTCACAACAAAAAATCAGCCCTTGTAAGACGGACATGCGACAAAATCACTGTGCTCTAGACTTGACTTGAGAGCTTTTGTAAGGTAACCGGGCGCTAAAAGCACACAGGGGCCACCCCCTCACTGCGCCCTATTCAAACTTTACAACGTTAGGTAGAAAAAATAAGCGATCCGTGTCAGAGGTAGGCCAGGTAAAGTTGGCAGAACAGCAGAACCAGCAGAAGAAATGGTCAAGTTAGCAGAACAGCAGAACGAGCAGAACGAAATGGTCAAGTTAGCAGAACAGCAGAACGAGCAGAACGAAATGGTCAAGTTAGCAGAACAGCAGAACGAGCAGAACGGATTGGTCAAGCTAGCAGAACAGCAGAACGAGCAGAACGGATTGGTCAAGATAGCAGAACAACAGAACAGCAGAACGAGCAGAACGAACTGGTCAAATAAGAGCAGAACCAGTAGAAAATGGTCATATTAGCAAAACAACTAAACCAACAGAAGAAATGGTCAAGTTAGCAGAACAACAGAACAAGAAAAAAAAAAAAAAAAAAAGACTACATACAAAGTCTCTCCAAAAGATGATGTATGCGGTTTTTTGTCTCCGAATTTCGGATTTTTTCTCTCTATACTTAGTCGCTATAAAAATGATGAAGAACGCCGTTTACCGCGCCTTCCTATCGCATTTATTAGCTGAGATATTGAGAAAAACATCATTTTTGTATTCTGCTGGGAAGATAGAGAAAAATTTTTGTCTCCGAATTTCGGATTTTTTCTCTCTATACTTAGTCGCTATTAAAATGATGAAGAACGCCGTTTACCGCGCCTTCCTATCGCATTTATTAGCTGAGATATTGAGAAAAACATCATTTTTTTCTTCTGCTGGGAAGACCGAGAAAAATTTTTGTCTCCGAATTTCGGATTTTTTCTATCTATACTTAGTCGCTATAAAAATAATGAAGAACGCCGTTTACCGCGCCTTCCTATCGCATTTATTAGCTGAGATATTGAGAAAAACATCATTTTTGTATTCTGCTGGGAAGATAGAGAAAAATTTTTGTCTCCGAATTTCGGATTTTTTCTCTCTATACTTAGTCGCTATAAAAATGATGAAGAACGCCGTTTACCGCGCCTTCCTATCGCATTTATTAGCTGAGATATTGAGAAAAACATCATTTTTGTATTCTGCTGGGAAGATAGAGAAAAATTTTTGTCTCCGAATTTCCGATTTTTTCTCTCTATACTTAGTCGCTATAAAAATGATGAAGAACGCCGTTTACCGCACCTTCCTATCGCATTTATTAGCTGAGATATTGAGAAAAACATCATTGTTTTCTTCTGCTGGGAAGACCGAGAAAAATTTTTGTCTCGGAATTTCGGATTTTTTCTCTCTATACTTAGTCGCTATAAAAATAATGAAGAACGCCGTTTACCGCGCCTTCCTATCGCATTTATTAGCTGAGATATTGAGAAAAACATCATTTTTTTCTTCTGCTGGGAAGATAGAGAAAAATTTTTGTCTCCGAATTTCGGATTTTTTCTCTCTATACTTTGTCGCTATAAAAATGATGAAGAACGCCGTTTACCGCGCCTTCCTATCGCATTTATTAGCTGAGATATTGAGAAAAACATCATTTTTTTATTCTGCTGGGAAGATAGAGAAAAATTTTTGTCTCCGAATTTCGGATTTTTTCTCTCTATACTTAGTCGCTATAAAAATGATGAAGAACGCCGGTTACCGCACCTTCCTATCGCATTTATTAGCTGAGATATTGAGAAAAACATCATTTTTTTCTTCTGCTGGGAAGACCGAGAAAAATTTTTGTCTCGGAATTTCGGATTTTTTTGTCTCTATACTTAGTCGCTATAAAAATGATGAAGAACGCCGTTTACCGCGCCTTCCTATCGCATTTATTAGCCGAGAAATTGAGAAAAACATCATTTTTTTCTTCTGCTGGGAAGACCGAGAACAATTTTTGTCTCCGAATTTCGGATTTTTTCTCTCTATACTTAGTCGCTATAAAAATGATGAAGAACGCCGTTTACCGCGCCTTCCTATCGCATTTATTAGCTGAGATATTGAGAAAAACATCATATTTTTCTTCTTCTGGGAAGACCGAGAAAAATTTTTGTCTCCGAATTTCGGATTTTTTCTCTCTATACTTAGTCGCTATAAAAATGATGAAGAACGCCGTTTACCGCACCTTCCTATCGCATGTATTAGCTGAGATATTGAGAAAAACATCATTGTTTTCTTCTGCTGGGAAGACCGAAAAAAATTTTTGTCTCGGAATTTCGGATTTTTTCTCTCTATACTTAGTCGCTATAAAAATAATGAAGAACGCCGTTTACCGCGCCTTCCTATCGCATTTATTAGCTGAGATATTGAGAAAAACATCATTTTTTTCTTCTGCTGGGAAGATAGAGAAAAATTTTTGTCTCCGAATTTCGGATTTTTTCTCTCTATACTTAGTCGCTATAAAAATGATGAAGAACGCCGTTTACCGCGCCTTCCTATCGCATTTATTAGCTGAGATATTGAGAAAAACATCATTTTTGTATTCTGCTGGGAAGATAGAGAAAAATTTTTGTCTCCGAATTTCGGATTTTTTCTCTCTATACTTAGTCGCTATAAAAATGATGAAGAACGCCGTTTACCGCGCCTTCCTATCGCATTTATTAGCTGAGATATTGAGAAAAACATCATTTTTGTATTCTGCTGGGAAGATAGAGAAAAATTTTTGTCTCGGAATTTCGGATTTTTTCTCTCTATACTTAGTCGCTATAAAAATGATGAAGAACGCCGTTTACCGCACCTTCCTATCGCATTTATTAGCTGAGATATTGAGAAAAACATCATTTTTTTCTTCTGCTGGGAAGACCGAGAAAAATTTTTGTCTCGGAATTTCGGATTTTTTCTCTCTATACTTAGTCGCTATAAAAATGATGAAGAACGCCGTTTACCGCGCCTTCCTATCGCATTTATTAGCCCAGATATTGAGAAAAACATCATTTTTTTCTTCTGCTGGGAAGACCGAGAAAAATTTTTGTCTCACAATTTCGGTTTTTTTCTCTCTATACTTAGTCGCTATAAAAATGATGAAGAACGCCGTTTACCGCGCCTTCCTATCGCATTTATTAGCTGAGATATTGAGAAAAATATCATTTTTTTCTTCTGCTGGGAAGATAGAGAAAAATTTTTGTCTCCGAATTTCGGATTTTTTCTCTCTATACTTAGTCGCTATAAAAATGATGAAGAACGCCGTTTACCGCGCCTTCCTATCGCATTTATTAGCTGAGATATTGAGCAAAACATCATTTTTGTATTCTGCTGGGAAGATAGAGAAAAATATTTGTCTCCGAATTTCGGATTTTTTCTCTCTATACTTAGTCGCTATAAAAATGATGAAGAACGCCGTTTACCGCGCCTTCCTATCGCATTTATTAGCTGAGATATTGAGAAAAACATCATTTTTTTCTTCTCCTTGGGTAGAATTATTACTCAGTCTATTACTGAGAAGCACTATTTGGTTGATCTTGTTTCCTTGGTTGTTTGTTAGCCTATTTGAATAGGTGTGAACCTTCTATTTTGGCTCTGGTCCATTTTCTTTTATCCTCTCCACTTTTGGGATTTTTGGATTTCGATCACTTGCGGTCATGCTGGATCCCTTCCTTACATTACCATCGTCGGAGGGATCAAAGGATAAACAACCAAGGTCAGAGGAGTTTGGTATGTATAACTTTAATTTTCACCAAACCCTCCACTTGCTTTGCATTCAGGCTATAATTGTAGTGATGGGTAGTTATATTTGATATTAAAATGATACTTTTAATGTGAAATTATTTATAATTAAGTATATACCTACCCATCACTACAATGGCATGTCCCACCTTCCAGCCCCGTCTGAAATAATTTAGTTTTCTTATTGAAATATGAGCTTTGTTCTCACCCTGAGGACGAGAGCGGGGTCACTTGGCCCGTATCGTCTGCCGATTGGCCGTATTAGGCATGCGACCTCAGCAACCAATCGGGACTCGTCACTGGGGAGGTCACGTGAGGCGTTTATGGAGATCGGGCATGCCTGTGGCATTTTTCTGGTAGATGTTTTGGTCAGACTGCCTCAGAACTGCGTCTGGTAAAAAAGCTATAATTGTAATGATGGGTAGGTATATTATTAATTAAAATTTGTTTTACATTAAAAAATATCATCTCTCTTAAAAGATTTTTTCTCTGAAACCACAAGGCCAAGGTCTTTTATATTTGATATGAAGCTTCATCTAGTGAGCCTTTACCAAGCCCTGGGGCCAAAAATGCCCCCGCCCCTTGGCCCTTTAGTTTTACATAGACTTATATAGAGAAAATCTTTACAAATCTTTTTCTCTGAAACCGCAAGGCCCAGGTCTTTGATATTTGTTGTGAAGTTTCAGCTAGTGGACCTCTATCAAGATTGTTATATTTATAGGCCTAGGGCCAAATATGGCCCCACCTGCGGGCCCTATGATTTTACATTGGCTTATACAGGGAAAATCTTTAAAAATCTTCTCCGAAACCGCAATGCCGAGGTCTTGCATATTTGATGTGTAGCTTCATCTAGTGGGCCTCTAGCAAGATTGTTCCAATCAGAGCCTCTGGGCCAAAAATACCCACGCCCCTGAGCCCTTCGGTTTTACATTGACTTATATAGGGAAATTGAAAGAAATCTTCTCTGAAACCGCAAGGCCCTGGTCATTTATATTTGGTGTGAAGCTTCATGTAGTGGACCTCTATGAAATTTTGTACGAAGCTTTGTCTGAAAGGCCTCTACCAAGCTTGTTAAAATTATAACCCTGGGGCCAAAAATGGGCCCACCCCGATGTTGCGGCACCTGACTTATATAGGGAAATCATTTAAAATGTTCTTGTCTGAAACTAGAAGGCCAAGGTCTTTGATATTTGGTATGGAGCTTCTTGTATTTGAACCTCTTCCAAAAATGTTCAAATTACAGCCCTGGGGCCAAAAATGCCCCCCCCCCCCCCGGGGCCCACTTATTTTACGTAGACTTATATTAGGAAATGGAAATCAAGACAATGAAAACCTTCGAAAATTTTCTTGTCTGAAAGCAGAAGGCCAAGGCCTTTGATATTGGGTATGAAGCTTCGTCTTGTGGATTTCTACCAACATTGCTCAAATTATAGCCCTGGGACCAAAAATGGCCCCGTCCTGGGAACCCGAAGCTTAATATAGACTTATAAAATAAAAATCTTTAAAAGTCTTCTTGTCTGAAACCAGGATGCTCCGGTCTTTGATATTTGGCATGAAGCTTCACCTTTTAGACCACTACCAAGATTACTCAAATTATAGCCCGGAGCCAATTTTGGCTCTCCCAGGGGCACACTTGTTACTCCATGGATCAGGTGAGCGATCCAGGGCCATCATGGCCCTCTTGTTTGTCTCTTGTAATAAGTGGCTTAGTGGGTAAAAGCACTGCCTCTTTATCATTAGGTCTGTCATCGCTGAAGGTCTATCACCGTTGTAGTTTCGAGCAACTGGGTACACATTTTAGATATAGGAACGAATAACGTTGAGATGATCCCAGCTGATAAAGTCCATTTCCATCTCCTAAGTCCGTTCTCCGTCCCAGAAAAAATGGCTGTTACTCTGTTCTTGAGACCCCTTGTTGATCTACATGTAGCTGCTGCCCGCTGAAATCTGTTTAGGAGATACGTCAGACGGTAGAATCGACCTTGTCTGTCGTCCACTACGTCGACGATCTCTAGAATCTGTGGTATATGGCAAGATAACGCTCCGACAAACGATAGATCACACACATGTGACACCCAAAATCACAGACAACGTCATCCCTTTTCCGACCAGCTTCGTAATGTCCATGCAGGAGCTCGCTCACAATCCCTTAATGAAAGACGTTGCATTGCGCTCTGGCTTTATGATTTTCAGAAAAAAAAATCAGACACGCCTTGTTGTACACATAAAAAATTATGTCCCGAATGCGTGGTTTCTATCCGTAATGGCGTAAATGTTGTGCAAGGGACAGACGTGGCCAGTCAGGTAACCAGAACGGGATGAACGTGACCTGACTGGTAAACAGACGTCACTGTTTATTGATTTAACCTTGTTTGCTCAAGGGAATGGAATAGTTAATCAACGACCTTTGAGAGTTCAAAGTTCAAGCGTGGCAAGACTAATCCATGTTTTGGGGGAAGCAGGTTCGGATTTTTTTCACAGGATTTTAAAATTATAAATGATTTTTTTGATAATGCCATTATATGGAAGTCGTGGCCAAGTGGGTAGTATGATGCGGTACGAATCTCAGAAAAACAATCTCCCAAATGAAGGCGACTTACCTAAAACATGGACTAGTTCAAAATTAAAAGTGCAGTGACGTCTCACTGCGTTTTGAAAGACTATAATTAAGCGTGCAGTAATGATTCAAAATTAAAGCACTGAAAGTGCTACTGGGTCCATTGTGTCCGAGTGTGGGTTCGGGAAATAGTCCTGGGCTGAAACTTAAACTATTTCAATTAACTATAAAATTCCAATTTTCAATCAGTACAGTGCTGAATAAACCCCTGATATTTCATTGTTGAATGTTCCAAAATTGAAGTTCAGTGTTTTATACCAGTGCTTCAGCTGAAGTGCACGACCCGCCGGATGCTTTTAGCTTTATGAGTGTTACCATATATGGGTATGGCGGCCATTTTGGTCATGTGACCTGGACCTAAAATGAATCCCCCAATAAATTCGCCTTATCGTCAGGAGCAAAAATATATCTTATACTTTAGTACTGTATTCTGAATCGTTTGCAGGATAAAATGCATTCTTACTTTTCCAATACAAAAGCATACGTGTCAAAGTTTGACCTAGGCACAAAGAATGTCAAGGTCAACCCAGGGTCACCATTTTAGCACTTTATGATTGGCCTACGTCCCAGATGCTATTTATCAAGTTTCGTTGAAATCTGCCCAGTGGTTCTGGAGAAGACTATTTTTGAAGGGTTTTTACCATATATGGCTTGGTGGCCATTTTGGTCATGTGACCTGGACCCCATGAGCAAATTTTGGTTTTACCCATACCATAGAGGTTCCATATGAAATTTGACTTCAATCGGCCTAACGGTTTCCGAGGTGAAGCAATTCGAAAATTATAACATTTTTCGCCTCGGCGAGGCTATACTAAATGGAATGTAATACTTGGCAAGTTCATTGGTTAAATCTCATTGATATCTATCAGTATGCCAACAATTATTTAAATATTCCAATCGGTTAAGTCACTATCACCAATTTTCACAAACGGGTTACGGACGGACAGACAGACTGACAGAATGACTCAGTGATTTTAGGGCACTCTTAGAAAATCAACCGACTTCAGTCGGTCGCTTTTTCTGCCGGTCGTGCAATAGATGGCTTGCCATCCTGATAACGCTTTAAAGCTAGATACAATATTTAGTGGAACGGAAGTGCCCAAACTCAGTGATGGTAGAGTCCACTCGGGAAACTCAGGGGTGAACGGGTAAATAAATCAAAGCACTGGCAGCACTGATAGGTCGAGTATCTCTGAGTTGGCCCTAAAGGGGAACTTGTACTGTTTCGTTTTACCCTTAAATAATTATACCCTATACAAACAATGTAGACCTGATCACACACCACATTCTGATCTGGGTCTACACTGTATGCAAAACTCAACATATGATTCAATTCCAGATTCTACATGATTTTTTTTTTCACGGTCAGTCTCTCCCTTCCGCTGATTCAAGAAGAGCAGTTGTCAGTCTCTAGCGAAAAACGTGCACTATACCGGTTAACCGCTTATGTATAAGCCTGCCCAGCAAAAGCGTGGGTAGGTAAACTGACCGGCTCAAAATTAAGCTAAAATAGTGTTGACTGGGCCGTTAAATTCCAATAAAAACAAACAAAATCTAAAGATAACGCTACACTGAAGTCACAGCGGTGCAAATAACACGTTTTTTTTTTTTTTTTTTTTTTTGGTTTTGTTTTGTTTTCTTTTTGTAAATGACGTTTACCTGGATTCCCGCCTATATAAATTTGACCCCCTTAAACCCCACTTTTATATAGTAAAACTGGGATTAACGGCGGTACACATTTTTTTTTTCTTATTTTTTAGATGACCATCAGAACCGTCTCGCCGAGGCAGTTCTAACGAGTACCCACAATCTATTTTTTGAACAGAAATATGATAAATATCAGATTTTCTTATACCTGAAAATTTTCATTTTTTCATTGGTAAAAGTTTCAATATATTTGAATAGGTGTGCTTTCGTAATAAGTGATAGACGCCAGCGATGAAAGCTGTGTGCTAAGTAACTTTAGTTAGATTGGCAAACAATCGACCCGAAAAAGTGCTTTTGTGTGGGTCTAGGAGAGGTAGGAATTTACAGTGATTTCCCACAAAGCATTGATAGTCTCATATTCTCATTCTTCATTTATGCTCGCTACATTTCGTTGGCTGACTTTTTGGACGACCTAATATCCTAATATCAATTCAGGCTGCTAGTAAATCTTCTACGAGTCCTTGCTGCCATGCATTACACTGTTAATTCGCTTGAACAGGCAACATTAACCCAAGGAAATTGTTCGACTACTTCTGAAGTGGTCGATAGCTGGCCCTTTAGATATTGTGCACAAACCACTGCAGTTCCTCGTATACATAATAGACCTGTATCCATTTGTCCACTCTTTAAAAGAGTAGGCAGGTCTTTTGCTCGTTATTATAGCCTTGGGTCCCTGAAGTGAGTGCTTGCTTGGACATATTATCTTCATATTCTTCTAAACTACAATAGCCTACATGGATGAACATAAACTTTTGACATATAGACAACATGCATTTAGAAACAAGATGTGTTTGTGAAACACTGATGCCCCCGGACAGCGCCAATGTTAATGTTTTTAAAAAATTTGAAAAAAATAGGTCAAAGGTCAAGGTCAAGGTCACGAAATCAAAAATTATGGTACCACTGGAAAGGTCTTGTGATAAGGTATACACATGTGAAATATGAAAGCTCTATCTATTACCATTCAAAAGTTATGCCCAATGTTAAAGTTTTTCCAGACGGACAAACGGACAAACAGACGGACAGACCAAAAACTATATGCCCCCGAATCTCTTAGATTCCGGGGGCATAAAAAGGCATAGTTGTGAAACTCAGTTGAGCAGGGTAAAAATCTTGGACAAAGGAGGGGGGGGGTTGGGGGGGGGGGGGGGGGCAGTTTGACACATTCATTCTGGACTTCGATAAGGCTTTTGACACACACCCTCATGAACTACGGAAATTCAAATGATCTGTATTCTGGGGAATAATCTCAAATGGATTGATTCCTTTCTTTGCTACAGAAAACAGCGAGTTGTTGTTAATGGGTGAATCTACGGAGTGGGCTCCAGTTTTGTCTGGGGTCCTACAAGGGACTGTTCTTGGTCCACTGTTAGTCACCCAGCAGAAGAAAAAAATGATGTTTTTCTAAATAAACGGCAGACTTCACTTTTTTAATAGCGACTTCGTTTACAGGACAAAAATCCGAAATTCGAAGACAAAAACATTTTCTCGATCTTCCCAGCCGAAGAAATCAAAGCGCCAAAAGGCACTGAAATGACAGATTCTATGAGAAAATCAAAACACTGTGAAAACTTACAGACAACCTTTCTAAAAAGATCTTAAAATTTAGAAAAGTAGTTCTGCAAATTCCATTGTATGATATGTTTGCAGATGTCTATACACCGGTGGTATCATGAAATGCCATTCAATGTTTCAAATTTTGGAAAGGAACTATTTACGTTTTCAAAACCAAACATTAAAATTCAAGTTTTAACAATACTACTGTCAATTAGTAACATTTTTGTCTGGTCGGTTGTTGATACCACCCCCAAAAGATACTCTATTTTTCACAAAGAGATCGGAGGAGAAAGGCTGGTCAGTCCAGTACATGAATTCCATTGGCTTGAAGACATTTTTGAGTAAGAATAGCATTATAAACCCGCGCGTTATCCTGCTTGATTAGATATCCTGGATTCTGAGCGTAAACAAATAAATGGAACCACGTTAGGCCGACGCACTTGATTGATGTAACGTCTCTCTGTTCAGTTAACGTCTCGGCCATGATCTTGAATGTTCTTAATGTCGCTCGCTACATGCAATAGCTCGACATACCCTTTCGCTTATTCCATCCGATATGTCATGCTCTATTACGCACGCGTCGCCTCGGCATACCTTACACCTATATGTCGAAACATCCCGAAACGACAATCGGCGTGATTCACGCTGAAGTGCGATGTGTCACTGAAACGCATATCACGCGAGTCGCTTAGACGCCAATATACATGTACGTATTTCATGCACCAGCGTAAGTGTTCCGTACTGTGTCGACGTCTTAATTTTGGTCACGACAGGGGCGTCTAGCTCTCAAAAGTGCATCGCATAAGGGCGACGAACAGTGTCAGTGCTTATTAGTCGGTAGTTGAAACCCTTTATCTACAGGTACAGTATAGCAGATGCCGGCGGAAATCTGCTTCGCATATGCGTCTGTCGGATGAATCGATCTTGACGTACAGACGTCGGTCTTCCGCTACGTCGAGGTCCACTAGCGTCTTCTGTTGATAGTAAGATGTCGCTCCAACAGACAAATAGATCACACGCATGTGGCACCCAAAATCAGAGTCAACGCCATTCGATTGCTTACCAGCTTCTAACTGTCCATTAGAAGCCGCCGTGGTGTAGTGGTTATGCTACTCGCCTTGTAAACCAGGGATCGCAGGATCGATTCCGGACTTCTCCAGACTTTCGGATGTGTCTTTTAACCGAGGTATCGTCTCCGTATGACCTTAGCTGTTGGTGGGACGTAAAACCCAAACACTCACTCACTCTAACTGTCCAGGGTTTAATGAAAAATGTTCTCACTTGATGCTTTTTGAGAACAAATACAATTTCTTCTTTTCTAGGCACGACCTTACATCACACATCAAAAGTTTGATCCTGAACATGTGGTTTCTATCAGTGCTGGTGTGAAGGTGGTACACAGGATCGTTGGCCCCCGCCCGTCGGGGCTTAAAGAAATAGATGGGCTGCATGATGATTCCACGCAGAGCTGAAACTGACCCGCACACGAGTACTGGTAATCTGCTTAGAGGATCTAAGCCTGCCCAGGCAAAGAGGTGCGAGTCGGACCGTCCATGCATATAAACCCTATTGGTTTCATTGGGCGGCAGGGCTTGAGATGTCATTTCATCTCAGTGTCGGTTTAAAGTCCCACAAAATTGGAAGCAACGTCTCCAAAATGACCTATACAGTGTTGACGGGGACGTTAAACCTCAAATCAAACAAAACAAAACACAGGATCATGGCCGGACAGGTAAATATACGTCACTGTTGATTGATTTAACCTTTTTAGCTAAAGGACATGGCGCCTAAGCGTGTTGTAATCATGCAATCGTTTGGTTTCAAAATTAAAGCACCGAAAGTGTTAGTGGGATGTAGGTTGGGGTAAAAGTCCTGGGCTGAGATTTAAACTGTTTAATTTAACTCTGAAATTCTAAACAAATAGTGAAGATTTTGATAAGAAGCGCGTTCTGCAGCGTCCGAACTTGGTTTACACTGTTTGCCAAGCTCACCGTATGATTCCATGATGCGGACCCTCTTCAGTCTTATGGATTACCCTGATCTCACTGCGGCTATTTTCTGTAAGAAAAAGGTTATTCTGAGAAGTCAGTGATAGTCACGTAGACATTAGCTCTGAATCGCTTTTTTATTAGTAACTTCGGGTCGAATGCCAAACAATCAACCCAAACATAGCCGGGTCGTTTGTCAGTCTTGGGTACATGTAAGTGTTATCTGTAAAATCTGCACTTGAATAAACTGTTCGATCTGGCAAACAATGTAGACTAAGGTCAAACGCCACAGAACACGGTGCTGATCTTGTTCTACATTTTTTGCATCAGTTACTAACATTAAACGGATCAGTCCAAGTCCTCGTTCATGACCAGCCTGCATTTAGAGACAATCGGCATGAGTGTTGTCAGTGCTTTGATTTATTCACTGCCTTGAGTGTCTGGAGTGTACTCTTCCATCACTGAAGTTGGGTTCGTCCATTCTGCTAAATATGGCACCTAGAATTATATCACAGGACCTACACTGTTTGCATAGGTATCTGTACCATATTCCGGGGTTGAAAGGGACAGCCTTTCTCGCAAAGTCTGATATACACCTAGTTGTAACTGACCTAGACTTGACCTCGAATGTCGGAAAACCTATTAATATTCTGGTCTGCAGCTGACCGGCTGGTCTTTAAGGATTAAATATTGACAGCACTGTTAGAAAACAGTGTAAAACCTGAGCAGACGTCTGAGCAGGTGCCGCATTGATCTAGGTATACAGTCTCGCATGATGCAGCTGATTCAAATGAAATGCTGAATCTATTCTCTGAAAGGTAAGATAAAATCGTCAAGTCGTCTGCTTCAAAAGTTTGTATTGCGATTATAGGATGTACAATTTTGATAACTGCGCCTAACCGGACTACATTTTTGTGCGGACTCATCATTTCTTTGGCGGTCAAAGCCGGAAGAAAGTCGTAAGAAAGCCTGAACTACTTTACAACACGCAGGACAGCTAGAAATGACAGAATGAATCTGTCATTAAAAAAATAATGTTTTTTTTTTTTTTTTTTTTTCCAATATCTCGGCTTATAATTGCGATAGAAAGGCGCGGTAAACGGCAGACTTCATCATTTTTATAGCGACTAAGTAAACAGGAAAAAAATCCGAAATTCGAAGACAAAATTTTTTCTCGGTCTTCCCAGCAGAAGAAAAAAATGATGTTTTTCTCAATATCTCAGCTAATAAATGCGATAGGAATGCGCGGTAAACGGCGTTCTTCATAATTTTTATAGCGACTAAGTATATAGAGAAAAAATCCGAAATTCAGAGACAAAAATTTTTCTCTATCTTCCGAGCAGAAGAAAAAAATAATGTTTTTGTCAATATCTCAGGTAATAAATGCGATAGGAAGGCGCGGTAAACGGCGTTCTTCATCATTTTATAGCGACTAAGTATAGAGAGAAAAAATCCGAAATTCGGAAACAAAAATTTTTCTCTATCTTCCCAGCAGAAGAAAAAAATGATGTTTTTTCTCAATATCTCAGCTAATAGATGCGATAGGAAGGCGCGGTAAACGGCGTTATTCATTATTTTTATAGCGACTAAGTATAGAGAGAAAAAATCCGAAATTCCGAGACAAAAATTTTTCTCGGTCTTCCCAGCAGAAGAAAAAAATGATGTTTTTCTCAATATCTCAGCTAATAAATGCGATAGGAAGGCGCGGTAAACGGCGTTCTTCCTAATTTTTATAGCGACTAAGTATAGAAAGAAAAAATCCGAAATTCGGAGAAAATTTTTTTTTCTCTATCTTCCCAGCAGAAGAAAAAAATAATGTTTTTCTCAATATCTCAGCTAATAAATGCGATAGGAAGGCGCGGTAAACGGCGTTCTTCATCATTTTTATAGTGACTAAGTATAGAGAGAAAAAATCCGAAATTCCGAGACAAAAATTTTTCTCGGTCTTCCCAGCAGAAGAAAAAAATGATGTTTTTCTCAATATCTCAGCTAATAAATGCGATAGGAAGGCGCGGTAAACGGCGTTCTTCATCATTTTTTAATAGCGACTAAGTATAGAGAGAAAAAATCCGAAATTCGGAGACAAAAATTTTTCTCTATCTTCCCAGCAGAATACAAAAATGATGTTTTTCTCAATATCTCAGCTAATAAATGCGATAGGAAGGCGCGGTAAACGGCGTTCTTCATTATTTTTATAGCGACTAAGTATAGAGAGAAAAAATCCGAAATTCGGAGACAAAAATTTTTCTCTATCTTCCCAGCAGAATACAAAAATGATGTTTTTCTCAATATCTCAGCTAATAAATGCGATAGGAAGGCGCGGTAAACGGCGTTCTTCATCATTTTTATAGCGACTAAGTATAGAGAGAAATAATCCGAAATTCGGAGACAAAAATTTTTCTCGGTCTTCCCAGCAGAAGAAAAAAATGATGTTTTTCTCAATATCTCGGCTAATAAATGCGATAGGAAGGCGCGGTAAACGGCGTTCTTCATCATTTTTATAGCGACTAAGTATAGAGAGAAAAAATCCGAAATTCCGAGACAAAAATTTAAGAAAAAAATGATGTTTTTCTCAATATCTCAGCTAATAAATGCGATAGGAAGGCGCGGTAAACGGCGTTCTTCATCATTTTTATAGTGACTAAGTATAGAGAGAAAAAATCCGAAATTCCGAGACAAAAATTTTTCTCGGTCTTCCCAGCAGAAGAAAAAAATGATGTTTTTCTCAATATCTCAGCTAATAAATGCGATAGGAAGGCGCGGTAAACGGCGTTCTTCATCATTTTTTAATAGCGACTAAGTATAGAGAGAAAAAATCCGAAATTCGGAGACAAAAATTTTTCTCTATCTTCCCAGCAGAATACAAAAATGATGTTTTTCTCAATATCTCAGCTAATAAATGCGATAGGAAGGCGCGGTAAACGGCGTTCTTCATCATTTTTATAGCGACTAAGTATAGAGAGAAAAAATCCGAAATTCGGAGACAAAAATTTTTCTCTATCTTCCCAGCAGAATACAAAAATGATGTTTTTCTCAATATCTCAGCTAATAAATGCGATAGGAAGGCGCGGTAAACGGCGTTCTTCATCATTTTTATAGCGACTAAGTATAGAGAGAAAAAATCCGAAATTCGGAGACAAAAAACCGCATACATCATCTTTTGGAGAGACTTTGTATGTAGTCTTGTTTTTTTTTGTTTGTTTTTTTTCTTGTTCTGTTGTTCTGCTAACTTGACCATTTCTTCTGTTGGTTTAGTTGTTTTGCTAATATGACCATTTTCTACTGGTTCTGCTCTTATTTGACCAGTTCGTTCTGTTCGTTCTGCTGTTCTGTTGTTCTGCTATCTTGACCAATCCGTTCTGCTCGTTCTGCTGTTCTGCTAGCTTGACCAATCCGTTCTGCTCGTTCTGCTGTTCTGCTAACTTGACCATTTCGTTCTGCTCGTTCTGCTGTTCTGCTAACTTGACCATTTCGTTCTGCTCGTTCTGCTGTTCTGCTAACTTGACCATTTCGTTCTGCTCGTTCTGCTGTTCTGCTAACTTGACCTGGCTGTCAGAGGTAAACGTAGTTTACATTAGAATAATACAAGGCAAAAGTGTCTCTTTAGTGTTTCTATGATGTTTTATATTTTACACATGGTCCTTTCTTCTGGTGCAATTTGTTTGTCTTTTACTTTTGCCTTGAACAACGATTGTGGGTACACGTTAGATACGCATTTTAAGGTTACTCTCAATCTCAAATAAGCAAAATAATGAAAACTCTTGTCGTCGTATCATTGTAAAACTACATTTTATTGGGTAACCATTAAGACATTACGAAAACACGCCTATATACAAATACATTGTAAACTGAACCGCCGAAAAAAAAAAAAAAAAAAAACACCTGTGTAAAAGTGGGGTTCAAGGGGATCAAAATTATATAGACATGTTTTCGTGATGTAAAACATCCGTGTGCTATAATTGCGTGGCCTAGTGAATAAGTTTTGTTTGATTTGAGGTTTAACGTCCCCGTCAATACAGTATTGGTCATTTTGGATACGTTGCTTCGAATTTTTTGGGACACTTACCCGACACTGAGATGAAATGACATCTCAAGCCCTATCGCCCAATGAAACCAATAGGGTTTATAAGCATAGACGGACCGACTCGCACCGCTTTGCCTGGGAAGGCTTAGATCCTCTAAGCGGTTTACCAGTACTCGTGTTCGGGTCGGTTTCAGCTCTGCGTGGAAGCATCATGCAGCCCATCTATTTCTTCAAGCCCCGATTGGCGGAGGCCGCCTAGTGAATAAGAGCGCTGACTCTTAATCATTATGTCTCTCACTGCTATGGGTTCGAGCCTGCCTATAGTCACATACGAGATGCCAAATTCTGCAACGGAAGGTCAGGTGTACTCCGTGTACTCCGGTTTTCGCCCACCTTTAACGATTGTGTCGATATGAGTGAAATAATCTTGAAAGGGCCGTAACCACCACCCCGCCCCAAAATAAAATAATAAAAAATAATAATAATGGCGTGGGTCATATCTGTAGATCTAGAGTTCTCAAGATGAAAATGTTAGATATTTTCCATACCTCTTCTCCAAGCATAGATTGCAGATGCTCGTTAGAACCGCCTCAATGGACCGCCTTATTGAGGCGGTTATAATGAGTGCCCACAATCTCTGTTTTTGAGCAACAATAAGAACAATACGGAGGGACAGACAGAATGACAGACTGGCAGAATGACAGACTGACAGAATGACAGACTGACAGAATGACAGAATGACACGGTGGTTTTAGGGCACTCTTAGAAAAAACCGACTTCAGTCAATTGCTTTTTCTGCGGGTCGTGCAATAATGGATACCATATAAACCCCACGTGTCCCTATATAAAGCGGTTTATCTCACGCACTTAACGAGATGAGTGGGGTTAATGACGCTCATCTAAGAATATGTTACTTTTTTATTTTTGTTCCCAAACATATAACATATACTTCATGGGCTCATTAGAACGGATCCAAATCCAACGTATTAACCATGCAGCATTATAGTAAAACGTGCCACCAAAAACGTTATTTTTTCAGCCATTTAACACTCGCAATGCTGAAATTGGATATATGAGTTTTTGAAAGCAGTATAGATCGTGATCAGAAGCCAGCTAATCAGGAACCATATTGTTTGCCATTCTACTTCTGCATTATTGTTATAAGTTGAAATCATGTAGCACAAATGGCTGGAATTCGAGGATGAGTGTAGCATATTGAAGTATTCAGCATGATGATAGTTAACCCATATATGCCAAGCGTCCCTTTTGTGGGACATTGGCAACCAGTGTAGACCCATATCGGACGCCGCGTTCTGCGGCGTCCGATCTGGGTATACACTGTTTGCATAAAGTATTTTTGTACAATTTACAACAAACAAAAAGTACCCGACACCCCTTTAATTGGAAATGCACTTCTCCAAGCTTATTGCGCTGCGTACCAACGCAGCGCCATTTGTAATGAGTTTGAGACACGGACTATGTAATCATGAAACTTGACTTTTCAATGATGTAAGCGAATTGTCAGTTACAGAAGTTCGCGTTATTGATAAAATTAAAACACTTTTTTAACAATTTTAATTTGCTACTTCATTCATTTATACATTTGAAATCTGATTTTTTGCCATTCGCATTCTATTTTTGATACATTCTGGATTTTTAACAACGAACTATGTTTTTTGTTTTAATCATCGAAAGGGTATTCGGTTTTGATTATTATTTTATTTTCAGTCAGTACAGTCCTGAATATACTTCTCATATTTCATTGTTAAATTATCCCAAAATTAAAATTCATTGTTTGAAACGGATGACAGTATGTCTATGTGTGTTTAAAATAGATGACAGTGCTTCTACACAGAAAGGTACAATCTACGGTTTAAACGTATCCCTTTCGATTCCGAAGATTGTTTACTGCGCAATATTTAAGCCTGTTACTACAGCAAAGGTTAACCCTTTCAACCCTGAAGCCCGGCACAGATACTTATGCAAACATGTAGATCCTGATGAGATGGCGCATAATGAGCCACTTTATAGGGATATATAACTTGTTATCCTGATGACTCTTTTAAGCTAGATACTGTATAAAGTAGAATGGACGTGCCCAAAGTCAGTGATGATAGAGTCCACGCCGATAACTCAGGGGTGGAAGGGTTGAAGGGTAAATAAATGAAAGCACTGACAGCACTGATAGGTCGAGTATCTCTTAGTGTAGATTGAAAAAATGGCCCTGAAGGGGAACTTGAACTGTTTCGTTTAACCCTTTACCCTAAGCAAACAGTGTAGACCCTGATCAGACACCGCGTTCTTATATGGGTCTACACTGTTTGCAAAACTCAACACATGATTGCAGTCCAGATTCTACAGATAATTCTCTAAGATGTAAATAACGCGGCTTTTTTGTTGTTTTGTTTGATTTGAGGTTTAACGTCCCGTCAACACTGTAAAGGTCATTTTGGAGACGTTGCTTCCAATTTTGTGGGATTTGTACCCGACACTGAGATGAAATAACATCTTAAGCCATGTCGACCAATGAAACCAATAGGGTTTATAAGCATGGACTGTCCGACTTGCACTTCTTTACATGGACAGGCTCAGTTCCTCTAAGCGGTTTACCAGTCCTCGTGTGGGGTCGGATTTCAGCTCTTCGTGGTAGCATCATGCAGCCCATCTATTTCTTCAAGCCCCGATGGCCGGGGGCCGCCCGACATGGAGATGAAAAGACAACGCAAGCCCTGCCGCCCAATGAAACCAATAGGGGTTATAAGCAAGGACGGGCCGACTCGCATCGCCTTGCCTGGGCAGGCTTATATCCTCTAAGCGGTTTACCAGTACTCGTGTGCGGGTCGGTTTCAGCTCTGCGTGGAAGCATCATGCCGCCCATCTATTTCTTCAAGCCTTAATGGGCGGGGGCGTTTTTTTTTTGGAAATGATCCCTACCTTGATTTCCTAAAAAAACACGCCTATATAATTTTGACCCCCTTAAACCCCACTTTTATATAGTGAAACTGGAGTTAACGGTGATACCTATTATTTTTTCTTTTTTCTGATTAAAAATAGCTTGTAGATGCCCGTTAGAACCGCCTCGCCGAGGCGGTTCTAACGAGTAATCACAATCTATATTTTGAGCAGAAATATGATAAATATTAGATTTTCTTCTATCTGATAATTTTCAGTTTTTTGACGGTAAAATTTTCAATGTATTTGAATAGGTGTTCTTTTGTAAAGAGTGATAGGCACGTGAGCGCCAACGTTGAAAGTTGTGTGCTTAGTAACTTCGGTCAATTGGCGTCGATTGGCAAACAATCGACCCAAAAAGTGTTTTTTTGTGGGTCTGGGTGGGGTGGAATTAACAGTGATTTCCGACATTGCTGGTTACTTCCCATCAGGTACATGACGTAATTGTCACGTCACATCAACGTCGATGCAACGTAATGACTTTTATGCAACGTCACATCTACGTCGGTGCAACGTCGTGACATTGCACCGACGTTGAGTTGACGTTGCCCTTGCGACGTGTGCCTGCTGGGTTATTGATATTCTCATACTGATTTTAAACTACAATATTTAAAACATTCATTATGCAATGAAAAATGGGACTTAAAATTTAAGTAGAACAATTATTTTTCTTTCATCCAATGTTAAATTTGAGAAAATCAAATAAAAACAAGTTGGGTCATTTTGAGGTTGTTTTAATTTTTTCGGGATTTTCGGAGCTGGAAAAAATGCCAGTACAGGTAAAGTCCCTTGATTTGACATGAGGCATGATGATCCCAATTGTCCCGTATGTACAAAGAATCTTTCTTCCGTCGGACCATTAGAGGGTGGAATGCTCTTTCCGATTCAATCATTTCCACAGTTGATGGTGCTGATAATACTGTTTGTTTGCTTTGAGGTTTAACGTCCCCGTCAACACTGTAAAGGTTATTTTGGAGACGTTGCTTCCAATTTTGTTGGACTTTTACCCGACAATGAGATGAAATGACATCTCAAGCCCTGTCGCCCAATGAAACCAAGAGGGTTTATAAGCATGGACGGGCCGACTCGCACTGCTTTGCCTGGGCAGGCTTGGATCCTCTAAGAGGTTTAACAGTACTCGTTTGCGGGCCGGTTTCAGCTCTGTGTGGAAGCATCATGCAGCCCATATATTTCTTCAAGCCTCGATTGGCGGGGGCCAAAGCTAATTTTGCCTCTTTCGTGAGAGCCAGGGACTAACTTCACAGGTCCTGACCTTTGAATGGCATTTGACGTATCCTCAGTAATAATTCCAAATGCTGATTCTGGTATATGACTTTACCGATGGAGAAGAATCAGCATTCCCTAGGGTCACCCCAGAAGGCAAATATAGAGTCACTCACCTCAGAGTGCATAGGACACTTCAGTGTTTTTCACACAGTGCTTTCGGCGAAAGAATCCATGCATTCATTTTGCATGCAGGAGTTGCTTATGATACGATACTTTTGAAACAAGAAATTATTATATAGTACATGAAAATAAAAAGAAACAAAACGTCCCCTCGCAACTGCACACAACTCATCATGTGAATATGTTAGACCTATTAAGCATTATAATATTATCTTTGACGCTTCTATGAGGATAGCTTTGTCTTCTATCCTGTTCAGAAGGTTTTAATGTTAAGTCCATTGTGACCTTGACATTTGACCCTTGACCTTGAAAATCAATGGGATTCATCCTCTGTCCACGGGGAACATTTATGGAAGGTTAGATATTTGCTTTGTCCTCTATCCTGTTCTTAGTTTTTTTAATGTCAAGTCCATTGTGGTCTTGACCATCGACCCTGAAAATTAATAGGGTTTATCCTCTCCAATGGGAACATTTGTGGAAGATTCGATGCTTCTGTGATGACTGCTTTGTCTTCTATCCTTTTTACAAGTATTTAAATGTCAAGTCCATTGTGAACTTGACCTTTGACCCTTGACCTTGAAAATCAATTTGGTTCATTCTCTTTCCATGGGAGACATGTATGGAAAGTTTGGTGCTTCTATGATAATAGCATTTGTATTCTATCCTGTTCACATTGTTTTTAATGTCAAATCCATTGTGACCTTGACATTTGACCATTGACCTGGAAAATCAAAATGGTTCATCCTCCCTCCATGGGGAATATTTGTTGAAGGTTTGGTGCTTCTGTGATGACTGTTTTGTCTTCTATCCTGTTCACAAGTTTTTTTATGTCAAGTCCATTTTGCTTTGACCTTTGATCTTGAAAATCTATAGGGTTCATTCTCTCTCCATGGGGAACATTTATGGAAGGTTTGATGCTTCTATGGTGAAATCTTTGTCTTCTATCCTGTTCATTCTGTTTTAATGCCAAGACTATTGTGACCCTGACCCTTGACGCTTGACTTGAAAATCAATAGGGTTCCTCCTTTCTCCATGGGGAACATTTGTGGAAGGTTTGGTGCTTCTGTGATGATTGCTTTGTCTTCTATCCTGTTGACAAGGTTTCTAATTTCAAGTCCATAGTGACCTTGACCGTTGACCCATGACATTGCAAATCAATAGGCTTGATCCTCTTTCCATGGAGAACATTTCCGGAATGTTTGATGCTTCTATGATGATAACTTTGTCTTCTATCCTATTTGGAAGATTTTTAATGTCAATTCCATTGTGTCATTGACCTTTGACCTTGAAATGAATGGTTCCATTCTCTCTCCACGAGGAACATTTGTGGAAGGCTTGATGCTTCTATGATGATAGCTTTGTCTTCCATCCTGTTCACAAGGTTTTTTAATGTCAAGTCCATTGTGCCCTTGACATTCAACCACTGACCTTGAAAATCAATGGGGTTCATCCTCTGCCCATGGATAACATTTCCGGGATGTTTGATGCTTCTATGATGATAACTTTGTCTTCTATGCTCTTCACAAGATTTTTAATGTCAAGTCCATTGTGTCCTTGACATTCGACCCTTGATCTTGAAAATCAAATGGGTTCATCCTCTGTCCATGGGGAACAATTATGGAAGGGTTGATGCTTCTATGATGATAGCTTTGTCGTCTATCTTGTTCAAAGGGTTTTTAATGTCAAGTTCATAGTGTCCTTGACATTCGACCCCTGACCTTAGTAATCACTAGGGTTCATCCTCTGTTCATTGGGGAACATTTCTAGAAGGTTTGATGCTTCTATGATGATAACTTTGTTTTCTATCCTGTTCACAAGGATTTTAATGTCAAGTCCATTGTGATCTTGACATTTGGCCCTTGACCTTGAACAACGATATGTTTGATCCTCTCTCAATGGGGAACATTTACGGGAGGTTTGATGCTTATATAATGATAAATTTGTCTTCTACCTGTTCGCAAGGTTTTTAATGTTAAGTCCATCGTGACATTGACATTTGACCCTTGACCTCGAAAATCTATAGTGTTCATCATCGCTCCACGGGAAACATTTTCGGAATGTTTGATACTTCAATGATGATAGCTTTGTCTTTTATCCTGTTCACAAGGTTTTCAATGTCAAGTCCATTGTTAACTTGGCATTTGACCCTTCACCTTGAAAATCAATAGGATTTATTCTCTCTCCATGGGGAACATTTATGGAAGGCATGATGCTTCTCCGATAATGGCATTATCTTTAATCCTGTTCACAAGTTTCCGGTCAAAGGGCCATCCAATTACCAAAGTTTCAGAAGTGTAACTCCAGTAGTTTAGAAGATATGGCAAAATCATACTTTTTGACCTTTGACCTTGGGGTCATGTTGAGGTGGAGGTCACACCAAAAGTAGGCAAATCTTTTCTATATTCCAAGGGCCGTCCAATAACTAAAGTTTCAGAAATTAACTCCGATAGTTTAGAAGATATGACAAAGTCATACTTTTTTACCTTTGACCTTGGGGTCATCTTGAGGTCAAGGTCACGCCAAAAGGAGCCCAATTTATTCTATATTCCAAGGGCCATCCAATAACCAAAGTGCCAGAAGTGTAACTCCAATAGTTTAGAAGATATGGCAAAATAATACTTTTTGACCTTTGACCTTGGGGTCATGTTGAGGTCAAGGTCACACCAAAAGTAGCCCAGTGCCATCTACATTCCATGCATTATCCACAGGCAAAGTTTGAAAAATGTATCTTAACCGGTTTCAATGGAGATCCATTCCATAGAAACTCGACGGACGTTTGTCCACACACACATACATACAAACATACAGACTCTGACACGAAAACAATATACCAGATTTTTCTTAGAAAAAGCGGGTATAAAAAAGTTGTTTTCCGCAGCGCTTCCTCCTTTGCTGCAACATGGAGCAATTTTTTACTTGTTAGGTGGAAGATTTCACTTTCATGGGTTAAAAGTTCATCACATCAAGTGGCTTTTTTACCACTATTTATTTTATCATCTATTTCAGAGTATGGTACAGAAATCTAGGTTGTGTCTACAGCTGGTCTTGCTAATTATAACGAGTACATTTGGTTTTCCCCAGATCAGGAGGAACCTTCAAGCACGCGCAATGGACATGCGGGTCGGGCTTTGTCGATTTGATCCCAAAGAGCACACAAGGTGTTACGTCTGCGCAAGACTTTATAACAGCGCACCACTGTACCGAGACTGTTGTTTCCGCTCTAGAAGTAATGTTTTGACAGAAAGCTGCCTTAAACTATGAGGGGATTGGAGTTTATCCTAAAATGACCATGTGTTCAATGTGTTCAAGATGAATAAAGGGTGGAACCCCGATACCTCTCAACCGGACGTATGATACCTTATTTATGAGACAACCTTGCCAATTAAATCTTCTAAATACCACAATCAAGGCCATGAAAATGTCGTGTTACACGTTACTACACCAGTCCCTTTTAAACCCACTTTTGGGGTTAACAGAGGCGTGCATTATTTTTCTTTTCTCGTCAGACACATACAGTCGAACGTCGATGGCTCGAACCCCTTTGGTACCATGGAAATTTGTTCGAGACTTCTCTTCGGTGTCCTGTAACAATGTATGCTGTGTGTACTCAATAGAATCGCTTATTGAGGCGATTCTAATGAGTACACACAGCATACATTTGCAAGATAAAAGTCGAAAATCTCCTTAATTATCCCACACTTTTTCTTATGCAGAGGAATTCCCTAGGGCTCAAAAATGGGTTCGACTAAGTCATGGTAAACGAGCCATCGGTGTTCGAGCCATCGAAGTTCGACTGTAGAATGCTGGTTCTTAAGATAATGATAACACAATCGTGTTCTTATAGCTCTAGAACTAGTCTTTTCCAATTATGTGTTATATCTTCGTCATGTTTAGTCCAAACATAGGTTGTAGGTGCTCGTTAGAACCGTCTCGATTTGGCAGTTGTAACGAGTACCCACAATTATTTGTGAACAAAAATAAGAAAAATAAATGTACGCCCCTGTAAACTCGTATTTTTCTATATAAAGGGGGGTTTAGAGGAGGTGTATTTCAAGGACTTGTTGGTGCTACTGTTCTTGTTTATGATCCAAGCCCATATTGTAGGTACTCGCTGGAAACGGCCATATCAAGTGCCAGCAATCTATGTCTCCCAATTGCCATAAAAGATAGCATTATGCCACATGGGCATGTTTTCTAATCAGCAGAACAGACTGAGCATGATTCTTTTCCATTATATACAATTGGAGATTGGCAGCCATCGTTTAATCACGAAAACACAACTATATAATTTTAACACCCTTAAACTCCACTTTTTACAGTAAAACTGGGGTTTACAGCGGTATATATCATTTTCCTTATTTCTGCTCAAAGAAATAGAGTGTTGATACTCGTTAGAACCGCCTCAGTTTCAGAACCACCTTTCTAACAAGTACCAAAAATCTATGTTTTGAGCAGAAATATGAAAAATATTAATATTTTATCTGAAAAAAAAAATCACTTTCTTTGGTACGGAACCCGGGAAGGGACATGATTTTTTTTTATTTTATAAGTTGTGCGAACAAGATATTATCTTGTGCGGACAACATATTATCTTGTGCGGACAACATATTATCTTGTCCGCACAAGATAATATCTTGTCCGCACAAGATAATATCTTGTCCGCACAAGATATTATCTTGTGCGGACAACATATTATCTTGTGCAGACAAGATATTATCTTGTCTGCACAAGATATTAAGTTGTGCGAACAAGATATTATCTTGTCCGCACAAGATAATATCTTGTCTGCACAACATAGATCTTGTGCGCACAAGATATTATCTTGTCCGCACAAGATATTATCTTGTCCGCACAAGATATTATCTTGTCCGCACAAGATATTATCTTGTCCGCACAAGATATTATCTTGTCCGCACAAGATATTATCTTGTCCGCACAAGATAATATCTTGTCGGCACAACTTCCCAAGATCTATGTTGTGCAAACAAGATAATATCTTGTGCGCACAAGATATTATGTTGTGCGAACAAGATAATATCTTGTCCGCACAAGATAATATGTTGTCCGAACAAGATAATATCTTGTCCGCTCAAGATATTATCTTGTTCGCACAACATAGTAAAAATAAAAAATCATGTCCCTTCCCGGGTTCCGTACTACGGCGGTAAAATTTTTAATACATTTTCGTAATGCATTCGACGTTGAGACAACGTTTCTACGGTAAACCAATGAGGAGTGCTAAAAAGGTTGGCATAAGAAAGAATCACGGAACAAAGTATAGAATTGTTTACATCTACTCACATGTTATTTTGTTATGACCTTAACTTTGTGCTCAGCATAAAGTCTGTGATATAATATGGTATATGTATTTATTTTATGTATAAAATATGGTTAAATGAGCCTCTAAAAGGTAAATTATGAGAAATTGGGAGTAAATGCATCCAAATGTGTTTTTACATTCTTGACTTAGATTCCCCATATAACCACGAATCCGGTCATTGAAACACCAGCAACAGAATAGAAGTGGAGGCAATGATCAGGAATCGATACAATTAACCCACAGCTCCCTAAGACACCAAAGGGAAAGAAGCACATACATGAAACAACTAGACCCTATCAATAGCGGAAAGCCAAAAGGACAGTTACTTTCCCACAAGTGGCCAATAGGCTATCCAAAATACATATTATAAGCGACAGACCCAAAGACAAACCATAACAAAAATAAATCGCGACAGAAGAACCGCCTTGGAACGGTCAGCGGAAGCCTGCATTTTTCCATTGTAATTTTGTTTTGTTTGTCTGATTTGAGGTTTAAAGTCCCCGTCAACACTGTACAGGTCATTTTGGAGACGTTGCTTCCAATTTTGTGGGACTTTTACCCGACATTGAGATGAAATGACATCTCAAGCCCTGCCGCCAATGAAACCAATAGGGTTTATAAGCATGGGCGGCCCGACTCGCACCGCTTTGCCTCGGCAGGCTTAGATACTCTAAGTGGTGTACCAGCACTCGTGTGTGGTCAGATCCAGGTCTGCGTGGAAGCATCATGCAGCCCATCTATTTCTTCAAGCCCCGATGTGCGGTAGCCAACCCCATTGCAATGGGATACATGTAATCGTAATTCGACCAACGTCTCCAATTTTTCCAAGGACTTTTTGAGTACCATGTCTCCAGCACAGTATAAAGACTACCTGTAATGATCCTTTACATTGGGAAAGACAGGTCTATGCAAAATGTGCAGACCAAGATCAGTTTGTTTGTTTGTTTGTTTGATTTGAGGTTTAAAGTCCCCGTCAACACTGTAAAGGTCATTTCGGAGACGTTGCATCCAATTTTGTGGGACTTTTACCCGACATTGAGATGAAATGACATCTCAAGCCCTGTCACCCCATGAAACCAATATTATAGGGTTTATTAGCATGGACAGTCCGCCTCGCACCACGGTTCCTGGACAGGCTTAGATCCTCTAAGCGGTTTACCAGTACTAGTGTGCGGGCCGGATTCAGCTCTGCGTGGAAGCATCATGCAGCCCATATATTTCTTCAAGCCCCTTTGGGCGGGGGCTACAGACCAAGATCAGAAGGAGCAGTCTGATCAGGTTCGTAATTATTTTTAATCCGTTTGCACTTTATGAACTTCTCGCTGGATCGTGAAACAAATTTTTTAAAAATCAAAAAAAACAAAAAAAAAAAAAAAAATTCGAGAATTACAACAAGTTCTCAAGATGTCCGAACTTTCAGGATTTTTACGGTAAGGATACCCATGTCCGCTTCAGTTTATGTAGGGAAAAGTGGAGTTTACAAGGGTATACGTTATTCTCCTTATTTCTGCTCGTAAAACTTTAATTTTCTGTGTTGTATTCAGCATCACGAAAACACGCCTATAAAATTTTGATACCCTGGAACCTCACTTTTATACAGGAAAACTGGGAACTGGGGTTTACATTATAGCCCTGTGGCCAAACATACCCCCATGCTGGGGGTCTACCGAGATTTTTCAAATTATAGAGCTGGGACCAAAGCCTAGGAGGCCCACTTTCAAAAAGAAAAAAAATCTTTTCTCGTTATTACGAGATAACTATGTCGTTATTACGAGATAACTATGTCGTTATTACGAGATAATTATGTTGTTATTACGAGAGAACTAAGTCGTTATAACGAGAATTTTTTTCTCTCGTTATAACGAGATAACTATGTCGTTATTACGACAAAACTAAGTCGTATTAACGAAATACTATCTCGTATGAACGCGATAGCTATCTAGTTATTACGAGATAGCTATCTCGTTATAACGAGATAAATAAGTAATATTCAGCAACAAAGTTTTCAGCTACTAGTGCTAGATGGGGGCTCAGAGGAAAGTGCTTTTGGCACCGACGAGAAGATCCGAACTTACAACACCACTTCCACAAGAGCATCTTCATTAAACACATGTGTATACACAGGCGTATGGACACGCGTGCACAGAGGCATACATACAGACACACACGGACGTACGCTCCCCGCTCACCACCCCCGCTCACACATATAAGTAATGATTGTGAAAGGTAACATACATTGTTTATGCTGCTTGGTTGGCTCATATCATATGGCCTTCTCAACAACAATTCAGTCGTTCTGAGATGGGACCTCGGTTTGAAATATCATTCAAAATACGAAGGACCAAGGCATTCGTCTACGATACCTTATGTTTGTTTGCTTGAATTGATGATTCTTCTTCGTCTTCCTTTTTTCTTCTGTGGTGATAATGAGATAAATATCTCGTAACATTGAGGTTATTTTCTCGTAATTACGAGTTAATTTTCTCGTTATTACGAGGTAATTATCTCGTCATAACGAGTTAATTATCTCGTAATAACGCGATAACTAAGTCGTAATAACGAGATAACTAACTCGTAATAACGAGATAACTAACTCGTAATAACGAGATAATTAACTCGTTATAACGGTAATTGCAACAACATCCAGAAGTCTTACAAGGGCCATTGAGACCTGGTTCCAAATGATCCTCCGAGTCGGTACTTTAGCTCACCTGCCTGTCAGGGCTCAGCAAGCAATAATTATGGGAATCTGTTCTGGCAGTGGTAGTGCTGTTAGCGGTGCATACCACTTCCTCATTTACTGCCATCTTCTCAAGTAATCACTCATTCTGGTACATAAGGTGTATAAGGTTATTTTTGTTATGGTTTGTCTTTGGGTGTTATTGTCGCTTATATTATTTTATTTTGGAAAGCCTATTGGCCATTTGTGGCAAAGTAACTGTCCTTTTGGCTTTCCGCTATTGATAGGGTCTAGTTGTTTCATGTATGTGCTTCTTTCCCTTTGGTGTCTCTGATGGGAGCTGTGGGTTAATTGTATCGATTCCTGATCATTGCCCCCACTTCTATTCTGTTGCTGGTGTTTCAAGGATCGCTGTCTGATCCGAGACCCCCACCAGCCATATTGAAAAAATACCAGACTGAGTACACAGTGAAGACCCCGACTAAACTGTGCAAACCAAACAGGCCTTTCCGAATCTCTACAGGGTATTTTATGGCCCTCCCAACAGCAATGTAGTCATACTAAGATGGGCCCTTGATTTAAAATCGCATTAAAAAGACTATTCTTCGACACCTTATATACCAGGCGAGAATGAGTGATTACTTGAGAAGATGGTAGTAAATGAGGAAGTGGTACGCACCGCTAAAAGCACTACCACTGCCAGAACAGATTCCCATTATTATTGCTTGCTGAGCCCTGACAGGCAGGTGAGCTAAAGTACCGAGGATCACTTGGAACCAGGTCTCAATGACCCCTGTGAGACTTCTGGATGCTATTGCAATTCTCGTTATAACGAGTTACTTATCTCGTTTATCTTGTTATTACGAGATAACTCGTTATTACGAGACAATTAACTCGTAATAACGAGAAAATTAACTCGTAATTACGAGACAATTAACTCAATATTACGAGATAATTATCTCATCACCACAGAAGAAGAAGAAGAAGACTAAGAAGAAACATCCACTGACTTCTCAAGTAATTACTCATTCTCGCCGCATACATAAGGTGTCGTTCCCCGCCCATCGGGGCTTGATGAAATAGATTGGGCTGCCTGATGCTTCCACGCAGAACTGAAACCAACCGCACATTAGTACTGGTAAACCGCTTAGAGGTTCTAAGCCTGCCCAGGAATAGTGGCGCGAGTCGGACCGTCCATGCATATAAACCTTATTGATTTCGTTGGGCGACAGTGCTTGAAATGTCATTTCATATCAATGTTCAGTAAAAGTCCCACAAAATTGTAAGCAATGTCTCCAAAATGACCTAAATAGTATTGACAGGGACGTTATACCTCAAATCAAGCAAACAAACATAGGTGTCGCAGAAGAATGCCTTGCTCCTTCGTTTCAAGCCCAGGTCCCATCTCAGAACGACTGAATTGTTGTTGAACGGGCCATGAAATATGAGACAAACAATACTCCCTAACCTGTCACAATCATTGCTTATAAGTGCGTGGGGGAGATGATTGGGGAGGGTACATGCGTTGGTTGGTTGGTTGGTTGATTTGAGGTTTAGCGTCCCCGTCAACACTGTAAAGGTCATTTTGGAGACGGTACTTCCAATTTTGTGGGACTTTTACCCGACTTGAGATGAAATGACATCTCAAGCCCTGCCGCCCAATGAAACCAATAAGGTTTGTAAGCATGGACGGGCCGACTCGCACAGCTTTGCCTGGACAGGCCTAGCTCCTCTGAGCGGTTTAGCAGTACTCGTGTGCAAGTCGGTTTCAGCTCTGCGTGGAAGCATCATGCAGCCCATCTATTTCTTCAAGCCCCGGTGGGCGGGGGCCGAGGGTACATGCGTGTGTGTCTGTCAATGTGCCTCTGTGCACGCGTGTCCATATGCCTGGATCTATGTGTGTTTAATGAAGGTGCTCTAGTTGAAGTGGTGTTGTTAGTTCGGATCGTCTCGTCGGTGCCAAAAGTACTGTCCTCTGAGTTCTCTCTAGCACTGGTGTGAGTGAGTGTGCTAGGTCGGAATACGACTTAGTTTTCTCGTAATAACGACATAGTTATCTCGTTATAACGAGAAAAATGTTTTCGTTATAACGACTTAGTTTTCTTGTAATTACAACATAATTATCTCGTAATAACGACATAATTATCTCGTAATAACGAGATAGTTGTCTCGTAATAACGAGAAAAGTTTTTTTTCTTTTTAAAAGTGGTCCTTCTAGGCTTTCAAACTAAGCTAAACCTTATTTTTCTTATTTCTGCTCTGAAATATAGATTGTGGGTACTCGTTAGAATCGCATCGACGAGGCGGTCCTAAGGAGTACCCACAATCTATATTTTGAGCAGAAAGAAGAAAAATATTACATTTTTTCATATTAAAACTATCTTTTTTTTCGGCGGTAAAGTTTCGAATGTATTTGAAATGGCGTGTTTTCGTAATGAAATTGAGTAAACCCTGATCAGACGCCGCGAGCCACGGAAACTTATTTGGGACTACGCAGTTTGCCAGTCCTAAACATATTAATTCAGTCCACACAGCGATAAGATTAGCGCGGCTATAAATTACCATTACCCGAATTTTCAGTCACGTGGATCAGCCACAAAAAGCAACTACACTTAGTTACTTTTGGTCGATTGACAACCAATTGACCTCGAAAGTAGAAGAGAAGGCGTTTGTCAAAACTGCTGTGTGAAATAAAGAGAAAAGGTCATTACGAAAACACGCTTTTTCAAATATATTGAAAATTTTATCGCCAAAAATGAAAATTTTCATATAAAAATTCTGATATTTCAACATTTCTGCTCAAAGCAGATTGTGAGATCTCATTTGAACAGTCTCAGCGAGGCGGTTCTAATGAGTACCGACAATCTAAATAAGTAAACAATGTATATTCCTGTAAACCCCAGTTTCCTACAAAAATGGATTTAAGGGGAATGGGAACATCTGGCTGATTTTTCCGCCATTTTTCAAAGGGAGACAACTTTTGGGACTTCATGTTCGCTTTTCTATAAGCCCTGTCCCACTGAAAAAGGGGTCAAATCTTAAAGGAAAGAATTTGCTCCTCGGGAGCAAATTCTTTCCTTTAAGAGGTGACCCCTATTGACATGGGAGACAAACATACTTTTGAAGGAGTTACCTCTCCTGAAGGGGGTTGGCTCCCATTCCCCTTAAGGGGTTCAAAATTATATAGGAGTGTTTTTCTTATGACTGCTGAAAAGCCATAAGCAATGAACAAGGCCATCTTATGCCACAGAAAAAATAGAAGAATTAACACATTACGCAAACACGCCTATACAAATACATTGCCACCTTTATCGCCGAAAAATGAAGATTTTATGATGAAAAAGTGTGATATTTTTCCTTATTTCTGCTCAAAATATAGATTGTGGGCACTCGTTAGAACCGCCTCCTCGAGGCGGTTCTAACGAGTACCCACAATCTTTATTTTAGAGCAGAAATAAGAAAAAATAAGGTATACCCCCAGGAACCCCAGTTTTACTATGTAAAAGTGGGATTCAAGGGGGTCAAATTATATAGGCATGTTTTCGTGATGAATCGAGGCCAAAAGGTACATGTAGAAGAAAAGGCAACGATCAAAACTGCTTTGTGGGCGAAAGAGAACGGGCGACTCAGGATAAAGGTGCTTCATGTAGCAATAAACATATCCATTTTTAAGCTACAGAAAGAATAGAAGGATAAGCAATTGACCCCGTCACGATTACACACCCGTGCAACATAGTGCATTTTCTTCACATCCATTACGCAAACACACCTATACAAATACATTGCCACCTTTATCGCCGAAAAAAAGAAAATTTGATGATTGTTATATTTTTCTTATTTCTCCTCAAAATATAGATTGTGGGCACTTGTTAAAACCGCCTCTACTATATAAAAGTGGGGTTCAAGGGGGTCAAAATTATATAGCCGTGTTTTCGTGATGCGAAAATGGCTTCTTTCTGATGAAAATCTGTACACTCAATCTTAAATGAATTGGGATTTGGGCAGTTAAAAATGTCAAAATATAAAGTTACCTTGATTCAGTCATCGATGTGATCAACTAAATATACGGTCAGGCTAGTCTAACATTAAATTCAATACGATAAAAAACAGAGGAAAACAACCGGAATGAGTGTTCGAGAGCGATTCAATAAGCTTGAAGCTTTCATCGCAATCGAACTAAAATAAATTAGTATAAACTAAAGTATCAACATGTACACATACTCTGTTAAAATGCCTAGATCAAAAAATGAAATGTAAATTCACACCAACAGCTAGAACTATTTTGATAGTGAGAAATGTACGCTACACTCTACTTGCTTCTTATACCCCTCCGTAACATCTAGAAAATTAAGCGACAGCAGCTTGTAATGACGGAAAACTTTCAACGGATGGTTAAGGGGAAAAATATGAGCAAACGGTCATACGTGTCTTGAAAATATGAATACCTATTTTGACTAAAATCCAGGCTTATTTAGAGACGTCATACATCTAACTGGTTGTCTGAAAAAATGCAAACTTGCATTTTCTTTCAACCGAAACACGCTATAGCTAATTCACTTTCGATTATTGCATTTGAGCAGGAATGCATCAGGAAAACACGCCTATATAATTTTGACTCCATTGAACCCCACTCTTATACAGTAAAACTGGGGTTTACAGGGGTAAACCTTATTTTTCTTATTCCTGCTTAAAAATAAAGATTGTGGGTAGAACGAGTACCCACAATCTGCTGCCTCAGTAAGGCGGTTCTAACGAGTACCAACAATCTATATTTTGAGCAGAAATAAGGAAAATATCACAATTTTTCATCCTAAAATTTTAGTTTTCTCGGTGAAAAATTTACACTATATTAGTATATGCGTGTTTTCGTAATGGAATAGCAAATACCGAACACAAACAATATTTCTTTGGATACACGGTCAACATTAGCAATGCGTTCATTTGAATTATATTTAGAATATCGCGGACATTACAGTGAATTTGCTGCAATAAGCCAAGTACTTTAATAAAGGTAATATACCGACAATAATGCTGTCATGGTCATTTTCTTTCATTTTGGACCTAACTAATGTAACAAAGAACATTTTCAGTCCTGGTTTTTAAACCATGGTGTTGTTTTTAAGCAAAAAGACCTTAGTGTATGCTTGCATACACAAAACATGCACTGCTAGCAGCTGAATTGCTATCTTAAGACAAGTGAAACATTTAAAGACACACATGCAAACATCCTACAACCGTACCCCTTATGTGCGTAACAACCAAGTACCTGAAAATTATAATACAAATGTGCGAACATCGAACATTACTCTACATTCAGGGGCATTCTGATATCATAAACACGTCTGCCAAATATTGCCGACTTTATCCACCAGCTAATGAAAACAGTAACACGTCTCGGGAAAACTGTGTGTGTGTGAATTCGGGTTTAACGTCGCTTTCAACAATTTTTCAGTCATATCACGACGGTGTCTGGTTGCGACAGGGAGCTCAATGCTCACGTTTATAGTGCTGCCTCACTGAAGTATCATGTCCCAGACACATTACATGATACCACACCCAGTCACATTATCCTGACACTGGATCGACCAGTCCTAGCTCTACCCCGTAAATCTGAGTGCCAAACGAGGAGCAGCTAGTACCATTTTTAACGACTTTGGTATGTCGCGGCCCGGGATCGAACCCGAGACCTCCCGTTCCCCGGAGCGGACACTCTACCAACTGAGCTATCGGGGCCGGTATCGGGAAAACTGTAAATAAGTTCTAAGAAATCCAAACTAACGCATCTCTGTAACTGGCAACAATGATGGTCTCGGACATTACAATACACGGTAAAGGACATGTTATGCCACATCATTATTTCAATCTATAAATTTGGAAGGGTATCTAATATTTTATTTGTTGTATCTAGTTCATTCGCAAGAGTAAACTGGCATACCAGAGATTCAAAATATTTTGTTATAGGTGGAGAATGTACTAGAACATATTTTTGTTGCACCAAATGCGCTTGCAATGTTTAAACATTAAACTATGCATTTTGAAATGCAAGTTGATGGCATACTTAATAATATTTCATAATCTTTAATGAAAAATAAGGATTGTGGCAAATAACATTTGGGAATAGATCATAAGCTATGAGACCACCTATCTAAATTCTAATATAAGTAATGTAAGATCAACATGGCAGCCATTTGCACCTATTAGTAGGCATTTACCAAACTGGTATCTCACTACAAACGTTTATTTTGCATAACTGAGGTTGCACGAATATACATATTTCATTTGTATCCAGTCAGTGTTCCTGGAAAGTCAACATACCAACTGTGTCATGTTCGATATGAAATGTAACGGACATTTCAACGGTCACAATCACTGTTTATTACAATATCATAATGGTCGTGCACGGATGCAAATGTTGTTCATTAATATTGAGCTTTGACGGCATATTCTTAATTGAAAAGTATTGCAAATTGTATTGAGAAGATGGTTAATAGGTTCTGCGAAGATATGTAAAAACTCAATAGGTCTTATTTTTCCTCTGGCTCTTTCACCCATCAAACACTGCATGATCAACCACGCGATATGCAAACTCGTTGTACTACTCAATCTGGCTATGGCAAACTGTGTCACTTTTGAGCCATGTGGTCAAGCCATTAAAATAACAAATTTTGGTATTGAACATTACTGGTCGCGAACATTACTTAACACTGAATATGAGGGGATTTCAACATCAAAACATTGAATTCACAACCAATGAAGTGTTTGTGTAAGTCACACATAACGGGAGTTTCTTTCAATTTAGCAGATTTTGCCGATTCGTATGTATGTAATTTGACTGCTACATTACATGCGCTTTTGCGACAAATTCATGCAGAGTTTTGTATGGCACGTCTTTTTAAATTCGCATTGTACAGGTAGCATCAAATGTCCTTATTTGCTTATTATTATGTAGAACATTGTTTTGTCACGTTTTCGTATGTTGTGAAACGTCAAGAAGTAAATCGCCGTCTCGTACATTACAATGCTTAATTGAAATTTGGCGACAGCCGTAATCGAGGAGAAATACATAATAAAACTCCACGTTGGCATGCTAAAGGTAGGTATTTCCCTACCCTGAATATGTAGTTTTTAACGAAACCACATAATGCATTCCTTTCTGGTGGCAGTGCAAATTTGCAAGTGCACAAACAGAAAGAATTCGAAAAGTGACAGCCTCGAACATTACAAAATCAGCTTTTCTCGCGTGTGTTGTTCTATCATTTAGACGCACCCGGAGGTTTGAAATGCCTGCTTGATTTCAGGAAATTTACGGCGACTGCATTGAGAATGAGTGCGTAATATTTTTCCTATTTATACTGCAAACATAGGTTGTGAGTGCTCCTTAGAACCACCTCGTTCTAATGAGTACCAATAACCCATGTCTTGCAGCAGAAATAATAAAACTAATGTATACCCCAGTAAACCCAAGTTTTGTCTATATAAAGTGGTGATGCCAAAAGTTGAAGGGAATGATCTAAAATTCTATGTTAACTAAAGAGAAAACTTAACTCAACCTCATGAAAACGTGTCGATATTACACCTGCTTTTATCTAGTATTATACTAGGCTATACAACGAGATCCCACAATCTATGCTTTGAGCAGAAATACGAAAAATATCAGATTTTTTTCTGAAAATGTTCATCTCTATTTATATTCAAGCCCTCAAGCCCTGTCGCTCAATGAATAGGATTAATATGCATATATCCCACTTTAATTGGGCAGGCATCACGAGAACACGCCTTTTTAAGTTTGACCCCATTCAACCCCACTTTTATACAGTAAAACTGGGGCTTACAGGGACGTTATTTGTCTTATTTCTGCTCAAAAACATAGCTTGTGGGTACTCGTTAGAACCGCCTCGGCGAGGCGGTTCTAACGAATACACACAATCTATGTTCTGCTCAAAAACATAGCTTGTGGGTACTCGTTAGAACCGCCTCGGTGAGGCGGTTCTAACGAATACACACTATCTATGTTTTGAGCACAAATATGAAAATTATTTGCATTTTTATCTGAAAAATGTAATCGAAGTTTTTGGTGGTAAAATATTTCCAATATATTTGAATAGGCGTGTTTTCGTAATGCTTAGACCTAAGCGAGTTACCAGTACGTGGAAGCATCTTGCAGCCCAATAGTGCCCCCGCCCATCGGGGCTTGAAGAAATAGATGGGCTGCATGATGCTTCCACGCAGAGCTGAAACCAACTGCACGTGTACTGGTAAAATGCTTAGATGTTCTAAGCATGCCCAGGAAACGTGATACAAGTTTGACCGTCCATGCATATAAACCCTATTAGTTTAATTGGGCGGCAGGGCTTTAGATGTCATTTCATCTCAGTGTCGGGTAAAAGTCCCACAAAATTGGAAGCAACGTCTCCAAAATGACCTATACAGTGTTGACGGGGACGTTAAACCTCAAAACAAACAAACAAACAAAGCAGCCCAATATGTGACGCTTTCGTTTACTGTCGGTGTTTTGCTGCGATAACCTAATTATCAATTTGCTCTGCTCTCTTTGGCCAAGGTCTGGGGCCAGTTGTCCAAAACTAACGACGTCATTAACTAACGTATCGTTAAAACGTTGACCATTCAATATGGTAAAAATACTGGCAGATTTTGCCGATTCGTATGTATGTAATTTGACTGCTACATTACATGCGCTTTTGCGACAAATTCATGCAGAGTTTTGTATGGCACGTCTTTTTAAATTCGCATTGTACAGGTAGCATCAAATGTCCTTATTTGCTTATTATTATGTAGAACATTGTTTTGTCACGTTTTCGTATGTTGTGAAACGTCAAGAAGTAAATCGCCGTCTCGTACATTACAATGCTTAATTGAAATTTGGCGACAGCCGTAATCGAGGAGAAATACATAATAAAACTCCACGTTGGCATGCTAAAGGTAGGTATTTCCCTACCCTGAATATGTAGTTTTTAACGAAACCACATAATGCATTCCTTTCTGGTGGCAGTGCAAATTTGCAAGTGCACAAACAGAAAGAATTCGAAAAGTGACAGCCTCGAACATTACAAAATCAGCTTTTCTCGCGTGTGTTGTTCTATCATTTAGACGCACCCGGAGGTTTGAAATGCCTGCTTGATTTCAGGAAATTTACGGCGACTGCATTGAGAATGAGTGCGTAATATTTTTCCTATTTATACTGCAAACATAGGTTGTGAGTGCTCCTTAGAACCACCTCGTTCTAATGAGTACCAATAACCCATGTCTTGCAGCAGAAATAATAAAACTAATGTATACCCCAGTAAACCCAAGTTTTGTCTATATAAAGTGGTGATGCCAAAAGTTGAAGGGAATGATCTAAAATTCTATGTTAACTAAAGAGAAAACTTAACTCAACCTCATGAAAACGTGTCGATATTACACCTGCTTTTATCTAGTATTATACTAGGCTATACAACGAGATCCCACAATCTATGCTTTGAGCAGAAATACGAAAAATATCAGATTTTTTTCTGAAAATGTTCATCTCTATTTATATTCAAGCCCTCAAGCCCTGTCGCTCAATGAATAGGATTAATATGCATATATCCCACTTTAATTGGGCAGGCATCACGAGAACACGCCTTTTTAAGTTTGACCCCATTCAACCCCACTTTTATACAGTAAAACTGGGGCTTACAGGGACGTTATTTGTCTTATTTCTGCTCAAAAACATAGCTTGTGGGTACTCGTTAGAACCGCCTCGGCGAGGCGGTTCTAACGAATACACACAATCTATGTTCTGCTCAAAAACATAGCTTGTGGGTACTCGTTAGAACCGCCTCGGTGAGGCGGTTCTAACGAATACACACTATCTATGTTTTGAGCACAAATATGAAAATTATTTGCATTTTTATCTGAAAAATGTAATCGAAGTTTTTGGTGGTAAAATATTTCCAATATATTTGAATAGGCGTGTTTTCGTAATGCTTAGACCTAAGCGAGTTACCAGTACGTGGAAGCATCTTGCAGCCCAATAGTGCCCCCGCCCATCGGGGCTTGAAGAAATAGATGGGCTGCATGATGCTTCCACGCAGAGCTGAAACCAACTGCACGTGTACTGGTAAAATGCTTAGATGTTCTAAGCATGCCCAGGAAACGTGATACAAGTTTGACCGTCCATGCATATAAACCCTATTAGTTTAATTGGGCTGCAGGGCTTTAGATGTCATTTCATCTCAGTGTCGGGTAAAAGTCCCACAAAATTGGAAGCAACGTCTCCAAAATGACCTATACAGTGTTGACGGGGACGTTAAACCTCAAAACAAACAAACAAACAAAGCAGCCCAATATGTGACGCTTTCGTTTACTGTCGGTGTTTTGCTGCGATAACCTAATTATCAATTTGCTCTGCTCTCTTTGGCCAAGGTCTGGGGCCAGTTGTCCAAAACTAACGACGTCATTAACTAACGTATCGTTAAAACGTTGACCATTCAATATGGTAAAAATACTGGCAGATTTTGCCGATTCGTATGTATGTAATTTGACTGCTACATTACATGCGCTTTTGCGACAAATTCATGCAGAGTTTTGTATGGCACGTCTTTTTAAATTCGCATTGTACAGGTAGCATCAAATGTCCTTATTTGCTTATTATTATGTAGAACATTGTTTTGTCACGTTTTCGTATGTTGTGAAACGTCAAGAAGTAAATCGCCGTCTCGTACATTACAATGCTTAATTGAAATTTGGCGACAGCCGTAATCGAGGAGAAATACATAATAAAACTCCACGTTGGCATGCTAAAGGTAGGTATTTCCCTACCCTGAATATGTAGTTTTTAACGAAACCACATAATGCATTCCTTTCTGGTGGCAGTGCAAATTTGCAAGTGCACAAACAGAAAGAATTCGAAAAGTGACAGCCTCGAACATTACAAAATCAGCTTTTCTCGCGTGTGTTGTTCTATCATTTAGACGCACCCGGAGGTTTGAAATGCCTGCTTGATTTCAGGAAATTTACGGCGACTGCATTGAGAATGAGTGCGTAATATTTTTCCTATTTATACTGCAAACATAGGTTGTGAGTGCTCCTTAGAACCACCTCGTTCTAATGAGTACCAATAACCCATGTCTTGCAGCAGAAATAATAAAACTAATGTATACCCCAGTAAACCCAAGTTTTGTCTATATAAAGTGGTGATGCCAAAAGTTGAAGGGAATGATCTAAAATTCTATGTTAACTAAAGAGAAAACTTAACTCAACCTCATGAAAACGTGTCGATATTACACCTGCTTTTATCTAGTATTATACTAGGCTATACAACGAGATCCCACAATCTATGCTTTGAGCAGAAATACGAAAAATATCAGATTTTTTTCTGAAAATGTTCATCTCTATTTATATTCAAGCCCTCAAGCCCTGTCGCTCAATGAATAGGATTAATATGCATATATCCCACTTTAATTGGGCAGGCATCACGAGAACACGCCTTTTTAAGTTTGACCCCATTCAACCCCACTTTTATACAGTAAAACTGGGGCTTACAGGGACGTTATTTGTCTTATTTCTGCTCAAAAACATAGCTTGTGGGTACTCGTTAGAACCGCCTCGGCGAGGCGGTTCTAACGAATACACACAATCTATGTTCTGCTCAAAAACATAGCTTGTGGGTACTCGTTAGAACCGCCTCGGTGAGGCGGTTCTAACGAATACACACTATCTATGTTTTGAGCACAAATATGAAAATTATTTGCATTTTTATCTGAAAAATGTAATCGAAGTTTTTGGTGGTAAAATATTTCCAATATATTTGAATAGGCGTGTTTTCGTAATGCTTAGACCTAAGCGAGTTACCAGTACGTGGAAGCATCTTGCAGCCCAATAGTGCCCCCGCCCATCGGGGCTTGAAGAAATAGATGGGCTGCATGATGCTTCCACGCAGAGCTGAAACCAACTGCACGTGTACTGGTAAAATGCTTAGATGTTCTAAGCATGCCCAGGAAACGTGATACAAGTTTGACCGTCCATGCATATAAACCCTATTAGTTTAATTGGGCTGCAGGGCTTTAGATGTCATTTCATCTCAGTGTCGGGTAAAAGTCCCACAAAATTGGAAGCAACGTCTCCAAAATGACCTATACAGTGTTGACGGGGACGTTAAACCTCAAAACAAACAAACAAACAAAGCAGCCCAATATGTGACGCTTTCGTTTACTGTCGGTGTTTTGCTGCGATAACCTAATTATCAATTTGCTCTGCTCTCTTTGGCCAAGGTCTGGGGCCAGTTGTCCAAAACTAACGACGTCATTAACTAACGTATCGTTAAAACGTTGACCATTCAATATGGTAAAAATACTGGCAGATTTTGCCGATTCGTATGTATGTAATTTGACTGCTACATTACATGCGCTTTTGCGACAAATTCATGCAGAGTTTTGTATGGCACGTCTTTTTAAATTCGCATTGTACAGGTAGCATCAAATGTCCTTATTTGCTTATTATTATGTAGAACATTGTTTTGTCACGTTTTCGTATGTTGTGAAACGTCAAGAAGTAAATCGCCGTCTCGTACATTACAATGCTTAATTGAAATTTGGCGACAGCCGTAATCGAGGAGAAATACATAATAAAACTCCACGTTGGCATGCTAAAGGTAGGTATTTCCCTACCCTGAATATGTAGTTTTTAACGAAACCACATAATGCATTCCTTTCTGGTGGCAGTGCAAATTTGCAAGTGCACAAACAGAAAGAATTCGAAAAGTGACAGCCTCGAACATTACAAAATCAGCTTTTCTCGCGTGTGTTGTTCTATCATTTAGACGCACCCGGAGGTTTGAAATGCCTGCTTGATTTCAGGAAATTTACGGCGACTGCATTGAGAATGAGTGCGTAATATTTTTCCTATTTATACTGCAAACATAGGTTGTGAGTGCTCCTTAGAACCACCTCGTTCTAATGAGTACCAATAACCCATGTCTTGCAGCAGAAATAATAAAACTAATGTATACCCCAGTAAACCCAAGTTTTGTCTATATAAAGTGGTGATGCCAAAAGTTGAAGGGAATGATCTAAAATTCTATGTTAACTAAAGAGAAAACTTAACTCAACCTCATGAAAACGTGTCGATATTACACCTGCTTTTATCTAGTATTATACTAGGCTATACAACGAGATCCCACAATCTATGCTTTGAGCAGAAATACGAAAAATATCAGATTTTTTTCTGAAAATGTTCATCTCTATTTATATTCAAGCCCTCAAGCCCTGTCGCTCAATGAATAGGATTAATATGCATATATCCCACTTTAATTGGGCAGGCATCACGAGAACACGCCTTTTTAAGTTTGACCCCATTCAACCCCACTTTTATACAGTAAAACTGGGGCTTACAGGGACGTTATTTGTCTTATTTCTGCTCAAAAACATAGCTTGTGGGTACTCGTTAGAACCGCCTCGGCGAGGCGGTTCTAACGAATACACACAATCTATGTTCTGCTCAAAAACATAGCTTGTGGGTACTCGTTAGAACCGCCTCGGTGAGGCGGTTCTAACGAATACACACTATCTATGTTTTGAGCACAAATATGAAAATTATTTGCATTTTTATCTGAAAAATGTAATCGAAGTTTTTGGTGGTAAAATATTTCCAATATATTTGAATAGGCGTGTTTTCGTAATGCTTAGACCTAAGCGAGTTACCAGTACGTGGAAGCATCTTGCAGCCCAATAGTGCCCCCGCCCATCGGGGCTTGAAGAAATAGATGGGCTGCATGATGCTTCCACGCAGAGCTGAAACCAACTGCACGTGTACTGGTAAAATGCTTAGATGTTCTAAGCATGCCCAGGAAACGTGATACAAGTTTGACCGTCCATGCATATAAACCCTATTAGTTTAATTGGGCTGCAGGGCTTTAGATGTCATTTCATCTCAGTGTCGGGTAAAAGTCCCACAAAATTGGAAGCAACGTCTCCAAAATGACCTATACAGTGTTGACGGGGACGTTAAACCTCAAAACAAACAAACAAACAAAGCAGCCCAATATGTGACGCTTTCGTTTACTGTCGGTGTTTTGCTGCGATAACCTAATTATCAATTTGCTCTGCTCTCTTTGGCCAAGGTCTGGGGCCAGTTGTCCAAAACTAACGACGTCATTAACTAACGTATCGTTAAAACGTTGACCATTCAATATGGTAAAAATACTGGCAGATTTTGCCGATTCGTATGTATGTAATTTGACTGCTACATTACATGCGCTTTTGCGACAAATTCATGCAGAGTTTTGTATGGCACGTCTTTTTAAATTCGCATTGTACAGGTAGCATCAAATGTCCTTATTTGCTTATTATTATGTAGAACATTGTTTTGTCACGTTTTCGTATGTTGTGAAACGTCAAGAAGTAAATCGCCGTCTCGTACATTACAATGCTTAATTGAAATTTGGCGACAGCCGTAATCGAGGAGAAATACATAATAAAACTCCACGTTGGCATGCTAAAGGTAGGTATTTCCCTACCCTGAATATGTAGTTTTTAACGAAACCACATAATGCATTCCTTTCTGGTGGCAGTGCAAATTTGCAAGTGCACAAACAGAAAGAATTCGAAAAGTGACAGCCTCGAACATTACAAAATCAGCTTTTCTCGCGTGTGTTGTTCTATCATTTAGACGCACCCGGAGGTTTGAAATGCCTGCTTGATTTCAGGAAATTTACGGCGACTGCATTGAGAATGAGTGCGTAATATTTTTCCTATTTATACTGCAAACATAGGTTGTGAGTGCTCCTTAGAACCACCTCGTTCTAATGAGTACCAATAACCCATGTCTTGCAGCAGAAATAATAAAACTAATGTATACCCCAGTAAACCCAAGTTTTGTCTATATAAAGTGGTGATGCCAAAAGTTGAAGGGAATGATCTAAAATTCTATGTTAACTAAAGAGAAAACTTAACTCAACCTCATGAAAACGTGTCGATATTACACCTGCTTTTATCTAGTATTATACTAGGCTATACAACGAGATCCCACAATCTATGCTTTGAGCAGAAATACGAAAAATATCAGATTTTTTTCTGAAAATGTTCATCTCTATTTATATTCAAGCCCTCAAGCCCTGTCGCTCAATGAATAGGATTAATATGCATATATCCCACTTTAATTGGGCAGGCATCACGAGAACACGCCTTTTTAAGTTTGACCCCATTCAACCCCACTTTTATACAGTAAAACTGGGGCTTACAGGGACGTTATTTGTCTTATTTCTGCTCAAAAACATAGCTTGTGGGTACTCGTTAGAACCGCCTCGGCGAGGCGGTTCTAACGAATACACACAATCTATGTTCTGCTCAAAAACATAGCTTGTGGGTACTCGTTAGAACCGCCTCGGTGAGGCGGTTCTAACGAATACACACTATCTATGTTTTGAGCACAAATATGAAAAGTATTTGCATTTTTATCTGAAAAATGTAATCGAAGTTTTTGGTGGTAAAATATTTCCAATATATTTGAATAGGCGTGTTTTCGTAATGCTTAGACCTAAGCGAGTTACCAGTACGTGGAAGCATCTTGCAGCCCAATAGTGCCCCCGCCCATCGGGGCTTGAAGAAATAGATGGGCTGCATGATGCTTCCACGCAGAGCTGAAACCAACTGCACGTGTACTGGTAAAATGCTTAGATGTTCTAAGCATGCCCAGGAAACGTGATACAAGTTTGACCGTCCATGCATATAAACCCTATTAGTTTAATTGGGCGGCAGGGCTTTAGATGTCATTTCATCTCAGTGTCGGGTAAAAGTCCCACAAAATTGGAAGCAACGTCTCCAAAATGACCTATACAGTGTTGACGGGGACGTTAAACCTCAAAACAAACAAACAAACAAAGCAGCCCAATATGTGACGCTTTCGTTTACTGTCGGTGTTTTGCTGCGATAACCTAATTATCAATTTGCTCTGCTCTCTTTGGCCAAGGTCTGGGGCCAGTTGTCCAAAACTAACGACGTCATTAACTAACGTATCGTTAAAACGTTGACCATTCAATATGGTAAAAATACTGACATTTTTGCAAAAAGTTTAGATAATGTACTTAATAGAACAGGTAACACTATGACCATTGACGAGATCGTTAAGCTAACGAGGCTTTGAATAACCGGCCCTTGGTCGCTTTGCCTGTGGTTTTTGTATTAGATATGGTGTCATTGCGGTTCACTTCCTTTGCACGAGATCTATTGTAATATGTCAGTGTGCTTAGCTTCCAGAGTGAACAACAAGTGTGCAAACAAGCCTGTTTATCCACACAGTCTGATCAGCCTCCGAAAGTTAACTTCGGTATTGCAACTCTTAACAGAGGTACATAGTGGGATGATCAGTAGAGAATATGGTACCTTTGTTGGGCGTATCTATACTGCATGTATCTAAAATGTGAAGGTTCCTGTTTTTCTCTGTAGATGGACAGGCCCGTTTGTTGTGTGTCTACCTTGATCGCATTGGAATACCAGTTTTCTTGTGACGCTGCACAGAAGGAAGAAAGAACATCACGAAAACACATCTATATAATTGTGACCCTCTTGAACCCCACTTTTATACAGTAAAACTGGGGTTTACAGGGGTATACTTTATTTTTCTTATTTCTGCTCTAAACTATAGATTGTCGGTACCCGTTAGAACCGCCTCGATGAGGTGGTTCTAACGAGTACCCACGATCTATATTTTGAGCAGAATTAAGAAAAATATGACAATTTTGAATCTTAAAATTTTTATTTTTTTCAGCGTTAAAGGTTACAATGTATTTATATAGGCGTGTTTTCGTAATGAAGGAAGGATATTTTTCACCGAGGAGAGTTCATCGAGGCCCTCAAATTGAAATACATTGTATATTTTTATTATGGTAACTAGTACATGTATCCAACCAATCAGGCAAAGTACGGTAATAGATATTAATGCGTTCATTACCTATCTGTCGTTCATATCCGATAAGCGCTGTTGTCTTCGTGAATTTTGTAATACCAAGCATCAACTTGGCAAGGTTTGATAATGGATAATACAATGTAATGTGTTTGACTTTTCAAATACGAAAGAAATACATATATATTTTTTTCTAAGAACTGACGAAACGAGTTAAGGCGAATAGATATACGAGGGATGTTCGAAAAGAATTCCTTATTTCTATCTGGAGACTTCAAATTTCAAGTTAGCCCCAAAGTGCTCATTTCATGCCCTCGAAGTACTCCCCGTGGCTAGAAATGCAAATTTTCAGCCGATGTATCCATTTCTTGAAGGCGGCACGTTACGCTGATTTGGGCACAGTAATAAGGTACTAAGAAATGGCAGATCCAAGTGCTTGTCGAGACTGGAATTTCCGCCTAGCAAGGAATGATTTCCATTTCGGAAACAAAAAGAAATCACATGGGGCAAGGTCTGGGGAATACGTGGGGGGGAGGGGGGGGGGAGGGGGGGGGAGACAAAACAGTTATAATAATAATAATAATAATGACTTTATTTATAGAAGGCCCAGTTGGACAATCGTCCAATCTTCCCTGGGGTCCTTTTTTGAAACATATACAAACATACAATATTTACAACATTAACAAAGATGATGACATAAATTAAGCATAGCTAGAACATGTTCTGGAAAAAGTTAGAAGCACTGACTTCATTCATAATGGTAATTTAACTTAAGGAGAAAAACAATGAAGGTACCTTGCTTTAAACTGATCGACAGAGGTACTTTGTTTTATATTATCAGGGATGGCATTCCATATCCTGGAACCAGAGTATGAAAGTGAGTTACGAAAGAGCTCGATATTCGGTTTTGGTATGTACAATAAGCCATCTGTAGTGGATCTTAGTGATCTTTGGTGAATATCAGTTGTGAATGTAAAGTAGTCTTTCAGATATGATGGAGCATAGTTATTGACTACCTTGTACATCATGACAGCTTTTTGATAGTACACTCTGTCTGGAAATCTCATCCACTTCAATTCAGTGAACATAGCCTCTGACGGTGTATCCATATTCCTATCAAGAATAATTCTGGCTGCCCTTTTCTGCAGTTTTATCATGCAGTCTGTTAGGTTGTTGTTAATATTTCCCCAGACAGTGCAACAGTAATCAATATGAGGTAGAACATATGCATTAAAGAACAGCTTTCTTGTTGGTATAGGTAGGCAGTATTTGATTCTATTGAGCAGGTATAGAAGGGAATTGCACTTTTTAATTGTGTTTTCAACTTGCGTTTCCCATGACAGTCTGTTATCAATATGGACACCCAGAAGTTTTTCATTATTTGTTACTTGGATAACTTCATCAGAAAGAAAAAGATCTGGACAGTTTTGTTGTATCTTGGTTCCTGTATTTCTAGTTGCAACAAACATTGCCTTAGTTTTGGGGACATTGATGACCATTTTATTTCTAACACACCAGTTCTGGAAGTTTTCTAGGTCAGTATTCAAACAAGTTTTTAGATGCAGAATGGATGGATCGGAGGAAGAAAGGGTAGCATCATCAGCAAACAGATCTAGGATACATGTATTGATTGAGAGTGGCAAATCATTGATATAAATTAGGAAGAGCAAGGGCCCAAGAACAGATCCTTGTGGTACCCCAGCTGTTATCTGTTTGGGGCCTGATAGTTTACCAGAAATCTTTACTTGTTGGAATCTGTTTGCCAAGTAGGACTGAAACCATAACTGTGTGCTACAGCTAAATTTGTATTCTGCCAGTTTTTCAAGCAGTAGGTCATGATTTACTAAGTCAAAGGCTTTAGTTAGGTCTAGAAATACAGTTCCTACAGTCTCACTGTTATTTAGGGCTTTTAACCAATTATCAACAATTTTGGTCAGTGCAGTCTGACAGGAGTGACGTCTTCTAAAACCTGATTGATATTCATATAGAATACTATTTGATTCAAGGAAGGTGACCATACAGTTACTGACATGGCGTTCAAAAATAGAATTAATAACAGGGAGGACAGAGATAGGTCGATAGTTATTTATAGATGTTGTGCTTCCCTTTTTGAATATTGGAGTCACCTTAGCCTTTTTAAGAGCATCCGGGTAGGAACTGTATTTTATGCTCAAATTAAGAATGGTAGTTAATGGTTTTGATATCATTGGAGCAGCAAGTTTTAAGTACTTTGCACCTATGTCATCTATGCCAGTTGCCTTATTGGCTTTAAGATTTTGAAGTTCTTTCAGGATAAAGGATTCTGTCACAAGGGAAAGACAAAATTCTGGAGTATTTTGCAGCTTTGGCTTAACATAGTTTTTGATATTTTTTAAATCAGGATTCACATCTGAGGTACTATTTGCTGTACTTAAGGACTTATGTACTGAGGTAAAAAAGTTGTTGAAAGTGTTAGCAGCAATTTCTGGGTCCAGGATAGGATTGCCATCATCATCACTGATAAAGTTTGTGCATTGTTTGGCTGACTTGCCAGTAAGGTCATGTAGAGTTTGCCAGAGATGCTTTGGATTGCTACTATTGTTAATGGAGTCCAAGTACAATCTTGATTTAGAATTTCGAATTAAACTTTTAACTTTATTTCTCCAAAATGAATACTGGTTATTGTTTTTTAATTTATGAAACTGGTCTCTAATTTTGATTGCATTTAAGATATCTGTATTAATCCAGTTTGGTTGCCTTTGTCTTTTCACTCGTCTTTTTTTCACAGGGGCATGATTGGATAAGACTGAGACAAATATGTCAGAAAAGTAATCCAAGGCATCACTGGCATCATCAAATATGTCCATCACTGACCACGGTTGCTCAGAGAGATCATTTAGAAACTGTGATTCATCGAAGTTTTTTGTATCCCTATAATTAATGAATTTGTGAACAGGTCCAGTTTCAGATGTTTTCGTCAATTTTCTGGTGAAGCAGACAGGATAATGATCACTAATGGCTAGTGTCGGTATTGAGATATCAGAAATATTATTGGGAGTGTTAGAGTATATATGATCAATTAGAGTTTCTGATGTGGCTGTAATTCTTGTAGGCTTTTTCAGAAGTTGCGTCAGATTTAAACTTTCTGTCGTGTAGAGCCATTGTTTGCTACTGTTGTTTTCACCAAGCAAATTAAAATTAAAGTCACCAGTCACAATGATTTCTTTGGCCTCTAAATTGGCTCTTTCTAGTGTCTCTTCAAATTTTTCAATCCACAGTTTTGTTGCTGATGGTGGCCTATAACAGTAGCACAAAAGAAATGGTTTTGCTTTGTTGTTTTTCACTTCTAGCCACAATATTTCAGTGTCTTCCGTCTCCATGTCATCACGCTGAATGCATGCAATGTTTGATCTTGTGTAGACCGCCATGACTGTGTCTATCCTTACGTATAATGTTATAGTCTGGGATACGCAAGTCGGCATCTGAAAATTCACTATTTAAGAATGTTTCACATAAACACAGAATATCTATGTTCTGTTTGCTTATGTGAAACTTTATTTCATCGAGTTTGGGGTATAAATAATGAATGTTTAGATGGGTAATGTGAAGACCTTTCTTTTCAAACCATGCATTCATGTGATGACTCTGGCACCTGTTATCAAGTTTATGAGAATGTATGCTTATTGGTTGCAGTTCTGCTGAAGCCAGGGTGGGAAGAATGGCATGGGCATATACATCATTCGATCCCAGCTGTTGTTGTTGCTGTTGTTGTTCCTCCTGTTGATGTTGTTGTTGTCGTTCCTGTTTTAGTAATTCCTGTTGTTGTTCCTGTTGTTCCTGTTGTTGTTGTTCCCATTGTTGTTGTTGTTGTTCCCATTGTTGTTCCTGTTGTTCCCATTGTTGTTGTTTCCATTGTTGTTGTTGTTGTTCCTGTTGTTGTTGCTGTAGTTGTTCCTGTTGATGTTGCCATTTGTGATTTTGTTGTTGTTGGAAGTAATTGCATTGCTTGTCTGACTGTACGATCTCCTCCCTGGTAACCTCCCTTTCTGAAAATTTTGCTGTACTTCACTGACATTTTGAGCAGAATATGCTGGCAAATTGAGTACATTACAAAGTCTGGCACAGATTTTTTCCCCTAGGATCTTTCCACCTTTTGCATTCATGTGAATACTGTCTCTGTACAGAGAATCGTCAGTGATATCATCAGAAGAGAGGTTCTCTGTGTTGTCTAGAAAGTAGTGTCACAGAGGTTGGTTTTCCGGTGCTTGTTTGTAGTTACGGTATTTCGTACTGGCATTGGAAAATACCCATAATTACCCTTCAACCAATCGGTACGGTTGTTTTAAAATTCTGTATGTAAGAGGACGAATGATTGGTTTTCCAATAGCTTAACCTTTCACCTGTTTTGCACTTTTCCGCGGTTCGACACGAGAAAGAACAAGAAAGACACCATCAGCTTCACACTGAAAATGTCGTCTTTTCATCTTTACCAGTGGTTTTTATAATCACTGCTTATTTTTATATATAGCCAGGTATGTCCTTGTTATTTGTGTCACCTTGATTACGTCGGTTTTATTGGAAACTGGCGATGCCAGTTCTCAACAAAACCGATGTCAAACAACAAGAAGTGTCGCCAGTATGATCGTCTTCTGTGCCCTTTGTCTACAGCCCAGTAACATATTTATATGTAGATATATACCAGAACGTAACAGCGAAGGCCCGATAAATGTGCAGCCGCTTCGTTACTGTCCCTCATACTATGTGGAATTTAATATTTAACAGGTTATTGCTATTGTCATGTATTTTCGTGGTTTTACCCATAGTTGATATTTATCACCTATGCATCCCGGTATAACAGATGTGTTATATTTCTGCATTTCCCTTGTAGAAGGATCTGTCTGTATTGTTCGTTCGTCCGTCCGTCTGCTAATGTGTCTGTTATCTGTATTGTTTGTGTGATGGGTGTCACATTGTTGTCTTTTGTATGTTGCAGGCACCCTCTATTATCATCATAATTGTTATCATCGAACCACTACATAAACTCATCAAATATAACCAGAGTTTTGTATTTTTGACCCCTGCGTCAATGGAGCCCCCAGTGAGGATTTAAGGGTGTCTGGCAGTTTTCCATCAACATAGATAAATAGATTTGAGTACAACAACAACCTCAACATGAGTCTGCTTCCAGCAACCGTTCGATAGCCACGGGTCTAGGAGTCGTTGATTTGTGTTGTGTTAATAAATATAAGTAAAAATGGCCATTATTCATCAACACGCGTGTTACCTTCAATTTAAGGTGTTAATTATATTACTGTGTTGTCATATCACAGCTGATTATTAGGAGGAGTCCTTCCACCATGTGTCTTCATCAATTTAATCTGTGACCGGGTGCACACACTCTATCTGTGATATTTTTGTGTTTCATTATGTGTTTATTTTGTGTTGTGTGGTTTTAATTGTGTTCAATCCGGATAATTTTGCTTTTGTTTTTCATAGATACTTCTATTAAAAACAAAAGAATATAAAAAGGCCTATCATGTCTATCTTTGCCTTATTTCAATGGTTGTCATGTTTGCGTGTGAGGGGATTTCAGTGAAATGTCTTCATTCGTGAACATTGACAGGCTTGTGTTACTTTGAATGTATGTTTATCTTGTCACAATGTGTTTTTGTGTTATTCATTATTTTGTGTGTCATTGAGTGATATGGGCCACATTTGTGTTACTACGGGTGCCATGGAGAAGCAAATTCCTTCTCTATAGTTATTTTGACTCCAAGGGAGCAAATTCTTTCCTTAAAAAAAAAAATTTTGCTCCTCGGGAGCAAATTCTTTCCCTAAAATTTTTTTTTTGCACCCAATGAAGCAAATTCTTACCTGTAAGAATTGAATGTGTTATTTTCATAGTAATGTGTGTATTTCAATGTTTAGTTACACTTAGTGGCCAATAGTTTTCATATAGTCTTATTTTTGTCAGTTTGTGTTGTGATTATGGAATTTTTATGATGTGTTAGGATTGTCTGTACTATATAGTACTATATTACGTGTATATTGCACTGCACTGCACAGCACTGCATGTTTCACAGCAGCACTAACACTTTCTAACAGTCCATCATCATAGGTCCAGTGATGTAAGTGAAGAGTGGTTGAAATTTTAAAAGTACTCCCCTATCACCCTGTGTTTCCTTTACATGACATTTCAGGCTAAGTCAAGTGATCTATTGCCCCTGATATCCCTATACAGTGTTCCTGTTCATACTATTCAACCTTTTCAGCTGATAGAAGATGGAAATCTGAGGTAAGATATATTTTACAATTTGTGTTGATGAATAATGGTGGAAAATAGCCCCTTTTCAGTGTTTTTCATCCATCAATACTATCAGTGTGTCGTATTTGTGTTTTTGCTTTATTTTTCACATGTCTCTTGCTAGTATCACAAAATATCTAAGAGACAATCCTGTCATTGTACCATCTAGTACACAGGATACTACTGTCATTATTGTGTCTGACAGTAAAGGTTCTTATGTCCGAAAGCATGTAAATAAGGACCAAGAGCCAGAAAGAAGCATTATTTGGGAATCATGCCCAGGGCGATCAAGTGAGCAGGCAGCTACTTTCATTTTGCGGAATATTAGAAGTTGGAAAAGGAACTATGGTAAGTTATTAATTTTAGTGTGGACAGGTACTTGTGACCTAACTTGTAAAATTGGTGACCCTTCAGAGAAATCCAAAAGGAAGAAATTTATTGACCTAAGTGGCACTTCACCTGATGATATTTGTAAACAGTATGAAAAAGTTTTGTCCCTCAATGATGACTGTGTAAAAGTTCTTATTTTAGAGGTCCCTTATTATTCAATTTCAATTTGGAATTTCAGTAGAGGCTGTCTTTTCAGCGATATTTATAGGGATCATGATTCCATCTTAAAGGAAAAAATAGACAGTTTGAATGACAAAATAAAGGTGTTAAATAGGACATACGGCTCATCCCAAGTTCCTAGGTTTAGTGCAGATCTAATTGCCTGTAGAAAAGCAAACAAGAAATCCATAAAAACAGTGTCTTACAGTTTGCTGCTTGCAGATGGCATTCACCCTGGTGATGATTTATGTAAACACTTCATCAGAAGATTGGTAAACACAGTTATCTATAGGCTGTGTTTCCATTAGTTTTCTACTTGGAAATTAATTATCTGTGTTGAGAGTATCAATATTGCTTTTGTGTTAAAGCAGATGATTCTGTTGCTTTACTCACTTCAGTAGTTTAATGGTGAATACGGTTTTTGTGATCCAACGTCTTGTGTAGCAAATGCGCTGAACTTGACGCACTTAAACCCTAATCTCTATTAAATTTACTATTTTGTGAGTACCTTTATATTGTGTGTGTTATTATTATTGTGCTCTCTACATTGGTAGTGATTTTGTGATTAATTTACCCTGCTTTGTGTTTGTGATTTTGTTTCAATATAATAATTTAGAGGTCACAGGGTGAATTGCTTCCCCCCCCCCTCCATTATACTTAATTTAGTGTTATAGCCATAAATCAGTTTCAGTGTTTGAAATTTAATTATTTTGGTTCATTGTTATTTATAATACTAAATTATCATGGCTAAAAATACTGAAACAGGCTTTGATTTAGCCGAAATGGTAAAAACCATTAATGAAGATGCAGACTATAAAGTCTTGACAAAAGAGGAGTATGAGTTGCTGTTGGCACGTGCTTCAGAAGCTTCCAATAGGGGTACACAAAATACCAGTACGCCCAAAAGTGGTGAATACAACACCAGTTTAAAATTTCCACCACCAACATCAGCAAGACCCAAAATTGTCAACCCTGGTGTAGGTGCTAGTCCAAGGTTAAGTTTTCTACAGAATACCTTGTTAAATAATACTGGTAATTTACCAAATACCTTATTACAAAATGCAGGTAATTTTCAGAACACCTATGTCCCCAAATTACCTATATTTAGTGGCTCAGAAGAACCACAAAAAGGGGAAGCATCTTATGAAGTGTGGAGTTTCGAGGTGAAATGTTTGAAAAATTCTGCTAATTTACCTGAGCATATTCTTTTCCAATCTATACGCAATTCCCTAAGGGGAACAGCAAGAGATATGTTGGTTCCCTTGGGTGAACATGCGACGGTAGATGAAATTCTGGAAAAATTAGATGGTTTCTTCGGAAATGTTTACACTAGTGAAACCTTGATGCAGTCTTTTTATAGCGACTGCCAAAAAGACAATGAGTCTATAGTTGTTTATGGTTCAAGGTTAGAGCAAACCCTGTCAAGGGCAGTATCTTTCGGCCATATTGATGCCTTAGCAAAGGATGCAATGCTCCGTAGTAAGTTTTGGACAGGTTTGAAAAGTCAAACCTTGAAGAACTCTACGCGGCATTTATATGATAGCGTCAGAGATTTTAAATCTTTGTTAAGGGAAATAAGGAAAGTTGACATTGAGGAGTCTAGTACGAAACCTCCTGCCAATCCTAAAAAGTCCGCCCATCAACTCAGTGGACAAGTGTCTACTGAGGATACCAACACTCTGCTTTTAAAGCAGATGAGTGAGTTAATGGGCCGTATGAAGACAATGGAGGATAGGTTAGACCAGCAGAGTAAGGCTCTTGCTGAATCGAAGAAAGATTCTTCGAGTCAGCAAAGCTTTTCTCCTGGTGGTTTTAGAGGTCGAGGCCGAGGTTATGGTAGAGGCTCGTATGGAGGAGGTTATGGCAGGGGTTATCAAAATGATAACTCTCAAAATAACAACTCCTATAGAGGCAACAGGGGCGGTCGTTCCGGAGGAGGTTATCGTGGTGGTTCCAACGGCCGTGGAACATATCGCGATGACAATTCTGCCGGAAATACCGGTCATTTAAACTAACATCTTCCTCTGTTGCTGGGCAAATGGAGGAAGTCATAGATAATTATCAACATGGCCCAAGTGTATCAACAGATACAAAACCAAATTTATTTACTAGGTTAGTTGGAAGTGCCAACGAAGGAGAATTTGTTATAAGTGGAGTTAAGACTATTGCTCTAATTGACACTGGCTCCATGGTTACATCTATCTCAGAGACCTTTTACTCTTCAATGGACCCTAAACCAGATTTGCACGACATCAGTGAATTCGGTCTTTCATTATCCGTTTCAAGTGCCACTGGTGATAAACTTCCATATAAGGGTTTTATTGAAGCAGATGTTTCTGTACCTTCTTTGGGAAATAATAGTTTTATTGTGCCAGTGCTTGTTGTAGCCGACACTGAGTATAATAGTCAGGTACCAGCCATTATTGGTACCAATGTTATTAGATTGTGCAAACAATCAAATCATAAAACTGATATTCCCAATGAGTGGCAAACAGCATTTGATAGTTTGTGTGATGACACGATACCTGTCAGAACTACCAATAATTATGGTATTCGTTTAGCTCCCGGTGAAGTTAAAACTATACATGGTATTGTTCGTGGCACAAAAGATATACAAAATGCTGTGACAGAACATATAGAAGGTACATTGTCAGGTAATTTGACAATATGTCCAAGAGTAGTTTCTTTAAAGGCACATGGTGCGACTGTTCGTGTTCCAGTCCGGGTCTGTAATTTATCTGCAAGAGCAGTAGAGATTCCTCCTAAATCTTTATTGTGCTCTCTTTCTAGTGTTAATGTGGTAGATTCATGGACACCTGATTCTACACAGAAACAGGAACATAAGTCTATGGCTACATCTTTAGATGATACAGGCATCAAGATTGACAGTGACAATCTTAATGCTGATCAGTTATTAAGAGCAAAACAAGTTCTTGGTGATTGGTCACATATTTTTTCTACCGGTCCTACAGACTTAGGTAGAACAGATGCCGTTAAACACAAAATCAATTTAACGGATAATGTTCCATTTAAAGACCCTTACAGGAGAATTCCTCCAGCATTATACGAAGAAGTACGACAGCATTTGAAGGAAATGATTGAGGCAGATGCAATACGTCCATCCAGTAGCCCATATTCTTCAAATGTTGTTCTTGTTCGTAAGAAGGATGGTAGTCTTCGTTTTTGCATTGACTTCCGGAAACTGAACAGTTGTACTATAAAAGATGCTTACACCTTACCACGCATAGATGACACCATTGATACATTACTTGGTGCGAAATTCTTTTCAAAATTAGATTTGCGCAGTGGTTATTGGCAAGTCGAAATTGACGAAGCCGACAAATACAAGACTGCATTCACCGTTGGAAATCTGGGCTTCTTCGAATGCAATTGCATGGCATTTGGATTAACTAATGCCCCAGCTACGTTTCAACGGTTAATGGAGCGTTGTATGGGTGAGATGAATCTCAAGGAATGTCTTATATTCCTTGATGATATTTTAATCTTTTCGGAAACTTTCGAAGAACACATTTCTAGGCTTGAAGCTGTTTTTGGCCGTTTAAATCATCATGGTTTGAAATTAAAAGCATCCAAATGTGAGTTTTTTAAGAGTTCCGATAGATACCTTGGCCATGTTGTCAGTGAAAAGGGAGTTGAAACCGATCCCGACAAGATACAAGCTTTGATCTCTTGGCCTCCACCTAACAATATCAAAGAGCTTCGTTCATTCTTAGGTTTCACAGGTTATTACAGGCGTTTTATCAAAGACTATGCACGCATTGTGAAGCCTTTGAATGACCTTCTTATAGGGCATCCTACTAATAAAATCTCTGACCAATCAAAGAAGAAGAAGAAGAAGAAGTCTATCGCACCTTGGCAGTGGGGTAATGCTCAACAGTTAGCTTTTAATACTTTAAAAGATAAGTTATCTTCACCTCCTGTCTTGGCTTATGCCGATTTTACCAAACCTTTTATTCTCCACACTGATGCTTCTTGTGAAGGTTTGGGAGCAGTATTGTACCAAGAGCATGATGGTATTGAGAAAGTCATTGCCTATGCCAGTAGAGGTTTGAGAAACAGTGAAAAACTCTATCCAGCCCATAAGTTGGAATTTTTGTGTCTCAAATGGGCTGTGACAGATAAGTTTCATGATTATTTATATGGTAACACTTTTACAGTGTGTACCGATAATAATCCTTTAACTTATGTGTTAACTTCTGCAAAACTTGATGCTACTTGCCATAGGTGGCTGGCTTCTCTTGGCTCTTATGACTTCCAGTTGAAATATAAGAGTGGTAAGTCCAACGGAGATGCTGACGGTTTGTCCAGAAGACCTCAGCAAACAGTACAATTATTTCCTGAGGCAGTGAATGCTATTTGTCAGTCTTACACTGTCCAAAGAAATACATGTCCATATGTTGAAACATTGCTTGTTTCACAAGATGATGATGTATTGGACACACTTTCAACCCAATCTACGGGTTCTTCTCCAGCTTCTGAGTTTAAGGACATTAACTGGTCAAGGGAACAGCTTGCGGATCCAAGCATTGCCAGAATTATCAGTTTACTTAAAACTGGATTTAGTCCCGAGTACAGTGATCTCAAGACAGAAACACCTACTGTTTTGAAATATCTTCGTGAGTGGAAGAAATTTTCACTGGTTGATGGTATTCTGTACAGAAACACAGTGTTAGATGGACAGAATACTCGTCAACTGGTATTACCTGCTCATTTAAGGGATACTGTCTTGAGACATTTGCACGATGACTTAGGTCATCAAGGTCGTGATCGAACAATGTCTTTGGTTCGCCAGAGGTTCTATTGGCCAGGTCTAGAAAGTTGTGTCGAACAGAAGATCAAAAATTGTGTTCGTTGCATTCAACGAAAAACTGTTCCAAAACCAAGTGCTGAGCTAGTGAACATTGTCACTACTCAGCCAATGGAACTGGTTTGTATAGATTTTCTTTCGTTGGAGAGGTCGAAGGGTGGTCATGAAAACATTTTAGTGATCACCGATCATTTCACTAGATATGCCCAGGCCTTTCCAACGAGAAACCGGTTAGCCAAGACCGTTGCCAAAGTTCTTTTTGAACAGTTTATTGTTCATTATGGCTTCCCTGCTCGGCTACATAGTGACCAGGGAAGAAATTTTGAATCTTCTGTTATAAGTGAGTTGTGCAGTCTGGCGGGTGTTCAAAAGTCCAGAACCACACCATATCACCCTATGGGGAATGGTATGGTTGAAAGGTTCAATCAGACACTTTTGAACATGCTCGGCACACTGCAGGACAATCAGAAACAGGATTGGAAATCCTACGTGGCTCCGTTGGTCCATTCTTATAATGCTACCAAACATGATTCCACTGGATACTCCCCATTCTTTTTAATGTTTGGTAGACACCCCCGTCTTGCAGTGGATGCATATTTAGGCCTACAAAGCCCAGTTGAGCCAGATTCTTCAAGGGAGCACTATGTCTCCAAATTGAAGAAGCGGCTGAACTTTGCTTATAAGGTCGCTGCAAGGGAAGCTGAAAAGAGTGCCAATCATAGTAAGACCAATTATGATCTTAAAGTAAGAGAAGCAACTCTAGATGTAAGGGACCATGTTTTAATCAGAAATGTTGGTTTGCGGGGCAAGCACAAATTGGCAGACAAGTGGGATAAACACCCGTATGTTGTTACTGGTATACCCGATAGTTTGGTAGACACCCCCGTCTTGCAGTGGATGCATATTTAGGCCTACAAAGCCCAGTTGAGCCAGATTCTTCAAGGGAGCACTATGTCTCCAAATTGAAGAAGCGGCTGAACTTTGCTTATAAGGTCGCTGCAAGGGAAGCTGAAAAGAGTGCCAATCATAGTAAGACCAATTATGATCTTAAAGTAAGAGAAGCAACTCTAGATGTAAGGGACCATGTTTTAATCAGAAATGTTGGTTTGCGGGGCAAGCACAAATTGGCAGACAAGTGGGATAAACACCCGTATGTTGTTACTGGTATACCCGATAGAAATGTGCCTGTGTATACTGTTAAGAGAGAATCAGGTGATTCAACAGTAAAAACTTTACACAGGAACATGCTGTTACCATTTTCAGTAATACCGGGTATATCAGAGACAAATATAGAGCCAGATCAAAATGTAAGTCCTAAAACTAAGAAAATTACCAGGAAACAAAAAGCTGTACCTATTTCTGACTCTGATCCTGATTCAGATTCAGATCAATCTGACTATGTCCTGAGATACATTCCTCCACATAGGAGGAATGGAAAAACTTCTATACCTATTGGTGTTTCATCTCGTGAAAGTGCTGAAAGGTCTATCACAATCAATGATTCTTCTTTCCAAGATTCATTTGGTAGTTCAGTCGTTAGACCATCAGCAGCCATAGGTAGAAGTCAGTTAGACACAGCGATTAGTCAGGAGTCTGATTCATTAGTTAGTGGTGGCCATCATTCTTCTCTAGGTAGAACTTTGGATCAGACTGAACAGCAAGTTGTAGGTACAGAGCAGGTAGAGCAAAATGTAGGACCCCGTAGATCAGGTAGAACACGCCAGCCACCAAATAGATACGGCGACTGGCTAATGAACCAGCAATCGGTCCAGGAATGGTTTGTTTAATTTTCTTATACTGACACTGTGTTTTTATCAAGTCATATGTCTTTTAATTTTCAGTACAGGGGAGAATGTCATATAGTAAGTTTCCTCTGTTTTTGTCTCCTTGCTTTGATTATTTAAATCCTGACCAAATTTTAAATGCTGAGTTTCAAATATATGTACATTTTGTTTTGCTGAGTTTCATATAATGTTGTGATACAAGTTAATTGTCTCACTTGCATATGTTTATCTATATAGATATAATTGTCAGTACTAATTTACTGTCAGTAATGAAATTAGTTTCAGTGTTTGCATATAATGCTGTATCTGATTTGGATAGATTTCCAATATCAGCAATCCAGTATTCCGGATGCCATTGATGCATAAGCATGTCTGTGATAGAATATAATTCTGACTTTGTTTGTTGGAGACTCAGCTATAACTCAGCTATCATTATTCTGTGTTATACTTTAATGTTTCAAAATGTCAGGAGCCATTTTTTTCAAAGCAGGGGAGAATGTCACAGAGGTTTGTTTTCCGGTGCTTGTTTGTAGTTACGGTATTTCGTACTGGCATTGGAAAATACCCATAATTACCCTTCAACCAATCGGTACGGTTGTTTTAAAATTTTGTATGTAAGAGGACGAATGATTGGTTTTCCAATAGCTTAAACTTTCACCTGTTTTGCACTTTTCCGCGGTTCGACACGAGAAAGAACAAGAAAGACACCATCAGCTTCACACTGAAAATGTCGTCTTTTCATCTTTACCAGTGGTTTTTATAATCACTGCTTATTTTTATATATAGCCAGGTATGTTCTTGTTATTTGTGTCACCTTGATTACGTCGGTTTTATTGGAAACTGGCGATGCCAGTTCTCAACAAAACCGATGTCAAACAACAAGAAGTGTCGCCAGTATGATCGTCTTCTGTGCCCTTTGTCTACAGCCCAGTAACATATTTATATGTAGATATATACCAGAACGTAACAGCGAAGGCCCGATAAATGTGCAGCCGCTTCGTTACTGTCCCTCATACTATGTGGAATTTAATATTTAACAGGTTATTGCTATTGTCATGTATTTTCGTGGTTTTACCCATAGTTGATATTTATCACCTATGCATCCCGGTATAACAGATGTGTTATATTTCTGCATTTCCCTTGTAGAAGGATCTGTCTGTATTGTTCGTTCGTCCGTCCGTCTGCTAATGTGTCTGTTATCTGTATTGTTTGTGTGATGGGTGTCACATTGTTGTCTTTTGTATGTTGCAGGCACCCTCTATTATCATCATAATTGTTATCATCGAACCACTACATAAACTCATCAAATATAACCAGAGTTTTGTATTTTTGACCCCTGCGTCAGTAGTATGATTGTGAATCACATAATTGCTTCAATAACTTATTGGTTTGTGAAATTACCTGGTTTGCCAATTTGTCATTTTTTCTTGGTAAAATTGAAGACACTATTATTTCACTGTTTGGATTTATGTGTTTGATTGTCTCAGCTAAGTCTTTATACTGATTGACTACAGTGTCAACTGATTCACCGTCGGACAGATTATTTGTCCCAGCATGTATGACAAATGCATTGGTATTGCATAGGTACTCATCCTCTTCTTCTGCCATAGCTATGATGGTGTTGTGTATGTCCTGCAGTCTTCCTCCCGAATGACTTTTTATTTTGACCTGAACATTAATGGCATCGGAAATTTTCTTTCGGCTGAGAATGCTGGTGACAGAGTCCCCAGCAATAAAAACACTGTGATTATGGTCATGTTGCTGTTGTTGCCCAATACTTGTCTCAGTTGTATTTGGTTTTTCCTGTGTCTTGTTTTGTTTGGGAGACATGATGCTTTTTGTAAGCAGCATTGATTTTTCAAGCTGTTGCTTAAGCTCAGACATTTCTTTGAGAAACAAATCCTCCAGGCTATGAAGTTTGGTTTCAATTCTCTCTTCCATCATGTCTGATGTGCCTGTTGTTCGCACCATTTGGCCAATTAATGATGACTTTTCCTTGGAGACACTTTCTAGTGTTCTTTGTAATTTTTTGTTTTCCTCTTCAAGAACAAGGGCATGTGTGGTTTCATCTGAAAGTTTTGCTTTCAGTGTTTGCATTTCCTTTTCACATTGCTTTAATTTCTTTAATTCATTTTGTAGAGTCTGTGCAGAATTCTTAGTTTCTTCTTTGTACAGCTCTGATTCCTTTAGCAATTTCTCATTTTCTGCCCGTAAAAGCTTTGATTGAGTGGTGAAGTCTTTTAATCTTAATTGTAGTTCTTTATTTTCTTTTTTCAAGGTTTGAAGTTCTATTTGACACACTTCTAGTTCTTTGGTAGGACAGTTCTGACATTGATTTGTTTGTGTTGCGTTGACAGGATCTACATTTCTCTGTGATGCAGAAATAGGCTGTCTGTCCTCTGGATCTTGCAAGGGTGAAAACAGTAATTCTTTCCTTTCAGAGTCCATTGTTGATGAGTTCTGCTTTGATTCCTTTCGTTTTGTGATATGTGCTGTGTCATTTGTAAATGATGAAGACTGTTCCTGATTATATGTCTGCTTCAAGAATGTGATTTCATCATCAACAGCAATTTCTTCAGGTTGTTTCTGGGATAAAGACTCAATCTTTTTTGGGTTCTCTACAACAGATTTTTGTTTGTAGTTTTCTGGTGTGTTGTATCTTTGTTTCTTTTTCTTACTAAACATAGGACTTAACTGGTGAGCACTGGTGCTATAAGGAGAATGTTCTGAAGGGGAACTACTCACTACTGTTGTTCCAAATAATTTACCCAGAAAGCCCAATGGGCTGCTTTTAGTGTGTTTAGGAGGAAAAGGTGTCTCTTGTATAAAGGTATGAGGTTTCCTGATTGGAGTCGTCTGAATGTTTGTTTTTGGAGTTGTTTTGCTTGTGTTTACAGGGTTTTTCAGTCCCATTGTCAACTTAAAAAATGTTGTTGATTTCCATGCTTTACCACCTGCTCCTTGAATTAACAACTTCTGATTTTTATAGAGTGTCAGGACTACTTTTCTATCTTCGGAAGTAGTGGTGGCTGTGATGGCAGAGTTACTTTTGTCCCTGAATTCATACAAGTCAGTCAGTTTGTCAGCTATTTCATCATAGGCATCTTTGGAGTGAAACAGCACTGTGAAACACTCGTCATTTTTTGAAGGTGTTACGGTAAACAAGTCTGATACAGTACAGTCTGACTCTCCTCTGTTTTGGGGATTAGAGCTTTCTTGATTCATATTTCTTTCACAGAGTTTCTTAATCCTAATCTAAGACAGGAAGTCTTAAGCCTGTTTGGTATTGGCTTTCTGAAGATAAAGAGTCAATTTGGTGATATTGGTCTGGAATGTGTTTTATTGATGTTAATCCTTAGAATAACAAGACCTACTTTCATTTAATTAATCCACACTAATCCTGTGTTGGTATGTAAAAACTCCTAGAGAATCAATTTAATTGTCATTTATAGAACAAAAGAATTGAAGTTTTTCTTAAATAACTTCAAATTCAAACTAAATTTCACAAAATAAATTTCAGAACAGTATTCCTTGTTTCCTGCACTTTACACTGATACAAAATTTGCACTTTGAATCATCCTGTAACTATTTTTAATATCCAAATTAGCACAGAGCACTTTTTGCATGTCTTGTCAGTAAGCCTATCTCAAGGCCTATGTTACTTTTTCTTTCTTCAAAAACGCCGTAACTATTGCGGAGGAATGAGCCTTATCATGTAGATAACGGACATGTTTAAAACCAGTGGCAGGGCGTCTGATAATACTTGTTCAGTTTCTTCAGTACTACGTCTTTGTGGTATTTTCCGGTGATGTTTTTGTCCCTTTCACCGGCAATTTTATTGTGAATCCTTCACCAGAGAAGAAGATTACATACACAACCTTCTTTGTACTCAAAAAACGTTTGGCAATTATTGCGTGTTGACTGTGTTTGTGAAATGTGTTGCCCAGATCTTATTGCTAACCTTCCTGACGGGCTCAAAATAATGGACCTAGGTTTCATCACCTGTGACGATATTGGCAAACTGCAATTTGTCATATTTTGGAAACATTTAGAGCAGCTTTTTGGCCACTTTAACCCGTTGCCTCTTTCGCTCGTCAGTCAACAGATGTGGCACCCATCTAGCAGGAATCTTTCTGTCTTTCAAATGCTTCTTCAAAATAAGGTTAACCCTTGATAGTGATATGCCTACCTTTCGTGCAATATCACGACCTGTCAATCTGGCATCTGCTTCAATGATTTCCTTTATTTTGGAAACGATTTCTTTACGAGATGCAGATTTTGGCCTACCTGATTTCGGTGCATTTTTGATGGACTCTACACCAGACTCAGATTTCTTTTTCCACCACCAAAGTGTGTCGGTCCAAAGCAGTAGAAATTTCAGTCATCAGCTTCCTCGAAGAACAAACAAGTTTTGAGCAAGCTTTGATGTAAGCCCGTATTTCGGCGTTTTAGTCGACGTTTCTACCAACAGTGGTCAATGACTGCGTGTATTCAAATATCGTGATAGAGGACAATAAGCAATTCTTTTTGAACATCCCTCGTACTTCCAGGGCGGTATTGAGGGGAGGTAGGTCGTTGTCGTTGGGGTGAGGTGGGATCTTCACGAAAAGGCTGAAATACTCCTAGACTCCAATAAATAAAAGATCAATACACCTTCTTAAGAGGCTTTTTTGGGGCGACTGTTTATCAATGGACTCAACGTTATTAAGCACAGTAGCTCTATCACGCTCATCATTGATTTGTACGAAATCAAGGTAACAATTATTTATGACCGCGTTGTTCTTTTCGCTGTGACGTTTGGCTGTTACATGTATGTAAAGAAGTTAGACCGGACACTCGTTTGCTGAAACAACACGACTTAAGGCTTAAACGAAACAACCTTGGTCCCCGGTCAGGGCCATTTTCCCAGCCCTTAACTCAAAGGCAGCTGACCCTTCAGTGATGTCAGTGCTTTGATTTCCCGAAGAAGGCCTGTTTACAGCTGTCTGACAGGAGTATCCATCCGCCTTAAAAGACAAGAATCAAATATGCGAAAAGGATTCAATTTCATGAGAAGTGGATACTTATCACGCGAGCAAGAAAGGCTCAGCCGAGATAGTGGAGACGTGTTGGAAGTCCTATTAATAAACTACGCATGCGCTTTTGGAGAACATACAGCGGAAACTGTTAAAGGTCTCTTTCTTATGGATCAGCTCAAATTTTACATTAGGAAAACATGTGCGTAAAAATAATGGCGTCCAACATGGTGTCAGAAAATGATAAATATTAGGTAAAAATGATAACATCTTTATTATTTCTGCTTTCAACATAGATTGTCATAGATTGTGGGTCTCGTTAGAACCGCCTCAATGAGGCGGTTCTAACGAGTACCCACAATCTATGGATTTGAGCAAAAATAAGGCAGATAATGTATACCCCCGTAAACACAACTTTTTCTCTATATAAAGTGGGGTTTAGGATGGTCTTCGCTTCACGAACTTGTTATCGTGATGAAGATATCTGCAAACCAATTATTGAAAACAGTAAAGGTGCCTTGACATGCCTATATCATACCTTTGCCATACAAGGCTTTTTTTTGCATAGTTGTATCATACGAGCATATTCCCAAAGAGTACAGTAAAATTCCGCTATTAAGACCACCTAAAATTAAGACTAATCCTGCTTTAAAAAGCTTATTTTGAAAGCTGCACTTAATCTTTCTTTGTGTTTTCTGCCCACAGTATACTCTGGTCAGGGACCACCTTTGGGACTGTCGTTGAGACCACTTTTGAACAGTCCCAAAGGTGGTCTTAATATAGAAATTTTACTGTATTGGTGATTTTGTTTTAACATTTATGCTTAAACAAGAAGTCTTTGACCGAACCTCCTAAATTTATAGAAAATAAATATATAGAAATAGTATGTTCTTTTGCGAATCTCAACCGTTCTTGCACGTAAAACGATGCCATGAAGTAAGTTCTGTTTAATCGTGAAATGCAATCACGAGCAGAGCGCCATGGTTATACCATTTTTGAACGCCCCCATCATATATAAAATGTATTATAGTAAACGGCAACCGCAAAAATAGCTTCGAGGTTACACCATTTTATGTGTTTTTCGCCACCTGACCCCACCCATAAAATATGAAGAGGCCGTAATACTACCACCTACAGTAAACCATCACAACTTGGCAGGATTTTATTGTATTTTGTCCAAGTTGTCAAATAATCCAGATAACGTTACTCTAATGCAAAATGAATCTCAATGTGCAACCTTACAAAGTTTTATCATGTACTAATATTTACCCATTTTGTCATGAGTATACAGTGTTTTCCGCCTTATGTATATCTCAGGATGAGCTATTTTGTGACTCGAGCTTTACATTGACCTAACTTATTCAGTAAGTCACTATATCTATATACAGGACACTTCTTAAACATTGTTTTTAATGACAGATTCAATCTGTCATTTCTAGCTATCCTGCGTGTTGTAAAGTAGTTCCGGCTTTCTTACAACTTTCTTCCGGCTTTGACCGCCAAAGAAATATGAGTCCGCACAAAAATGTAGTCCGGTTTGGCGCAGTAATCAAAATTGTACATCCTATAATCGCAATACAAACTTTTGAAGCAGACGACTTGACGATTTTATCTTACCTTTCAGAGAATAGATTCAGCATTTCGTATGAATCAGCTGCATCATGCGAGAATGTATACCCAGATCAATGCGGTACCTGCTCAGACGTCTGCTCAGGTTTTACACTGTTTTCTAACAGTGCTGTCAATATTTATTCCTTAAAGACCAGCCGGTCAGCTGCAGATCAGAATATTAATGGGTTTTCCGACATTCGAGGTCAAGTCTAGGTCAGTTAGAACTAGGTGTATATCAGACTTTGCGAGAAAAGCTGTCCCTTTCAACCCTGGAATATGGTACAGATACCTATGCAAACAGTGTAGGCCCTGTGATATAATTCTAGGTGCCATATTTAGCAGAATGGACGAGCCCAACTTCAGTGATGGAAGAGTACACTCCAGAAACTCAAGGCAGTGAATAAATCAAAGCACTGACAGCACTCATGCCGATTGTCTCTAAATGCAGGCTGGTCATGAACGAGGACTTGGACTGATCCGTTTAAACTTAACGGATGTTAGTAACTGATGCAAAAATGTAGAATAAGATCAGCACCGTGTTCTGTGGCGTTTGATCTTAGTCTACATTGTTTGCTAGATCGAACATTTTATTCAAGTGCAGATTTTACAGATAACACTTACATGTACCCAATACTGACAAACGACCCGGCTGTGTTTGGGTTGATTGTTTGGCATTCGACCCGAAGTTACTAATCATGTAATAAAAAGCGATTCAGAGCTAACATCTACGTGACTATCACTGACTTCTCAGACAACCTTTTTCTTGCAGAAAATAGCCGCAGTGAGATCAGGGTATGCCATAAGACTGAAGCGGGTCATCCTGGAATATTAGGGTGTGCTTGGCAAACAGTGTAGACCAAGTTCGGACGCTGCAGAACGCGCTTTTTATCAAAATCTTCACTATTTGTTTGGAATTTCAGAGTTAAACAGATTAATCTCAGCCCAGGACCTTTACCCCAACCTACATCCCTTCAACACTTTCGGTGCTTTAATTTTGAAACCAAACGATTGCATGATTACGACACGCTTAGGCACCATGCCCTTAAGCTAAAAAGGTTAAATCAATCAACCGTGACGTATGGTTACCAGTCCGGCCACGATCCTGTGTTTTGTTTTGTTTGATTTGAGGTTGAACGTCCCCGTCAACACTGTATAGGTAATTTTGGAGACGTTGCTTCCAATTTTGTGGGACTTTTACCCGACACTGAGATGAAATGACATCTCAAGCCCTGCCGCCCAATGAAACCAATAGGGTTTATATGCATGGACGGTCCGACTCGCACCTTTTTGCCTGGGCAGGCTTAGATCCTCGTGTGCGGGTCGGTTTCAGCTCTGCGTGGAAGCACCATGCAGCCCATCTATTTCTTTAAGCCCCGATGGGCGGGGGCCAACGATCCTGTGTACCACCTTCACACCAGCACTGGTAGAAACCACATGCTCAGGATCAAACATTTGATGTGTGTTGTAGGGTCGTGCCTAGAAAAGAAGAAATTGTATTTTGTTCTCAAAAAGCATCAAGTGAGAACGTATTGCAACATTTTTCATTAAACTCTGAACAGTTAGAGTGAGTGAGTGAGTGTTTGAGTTTTACGCCCCACCAGCAGCTAAGGTCATACGGAGACGATACCTCGGTTTAAAGACACATCCGAAAGTCTGGAGAAGTCCGGGATCGATCCTGCGATCCCTGGTTTACAAGGCGAGTAGCATAACCACTACACCACAGAGGCTTCTAATGGACAGTTAGAAGCTGGTCGGAAAGCGGATGGCGTTGACTCTGATTTTGGGTGCCACATGTGTGTGATCTATTTGTCTGTTGGAGCGACGTCTTACTATCAACAGAAGACGCTAGTGGACGTCGACGTAGCGAAAGACCGACGTCAGTACGTCAAGATCGATTCATCCGACAGACGCATATGCGAAGCAGATTTCCGCCGGCATCTGCTACACTGTACCTGTAGATAAACAAAGGGTTTCAACTACCGACTAATAAGCACTGACACTGTTCGTCGCCCTTATGCGATGTACTTTTTAGAGCTAGACGTCCCTGTCGTGACCAAAATTAAGACGTCGAAAACGTACGGAATAATTACGCTGGTGCATGAAATACGTATATGTATATTGGCGTCTAAGCGACTCGCGTGATATGCGTTTCAGTGACACATCGCACTTCAGCGTGAATCACGCCGATTGTCGTTTCGGGATGTTTCGACATATAGGTGTAAGGTATGCCGAGGCGACGCGTGCGTAATAGAGCAGGACATATCGGATGAAATAAGCAAAATGGTATGTCGAGCTATTGCATGTAGCTAGCGACATTAAGAACATTCAAGATCATGGCTGAGACGTTAACTGAACAGCAAGACGTTACATCAATCAAGCGCGTCGGCCACACGTGGTTCCATTTATTTGTTTACGCTCAGAATCCGGGATATCTAATCCAGCAGGTTAATAGATGAGTTTAGGACGCCACCGGTCGCTAAGGAAATGCTATCCCACGATTCCGTATTTTTGCGCATGCGCAGTTTTGTGTGGCAAAAAATAACCGTTGTTCAGACTGATCCGATAGCAGTCATTATTTTCTTTGATTTTGACAATTTTAAATAGAGCGTAAGGTAAAGGTGACGTATGTTTTGCGTCACTGTGGCGTCCAACTGATAATTGAATGACAATTGGGTAAGACCTGCTATCCTTGCAGCAGATAAGGGTAGAGGGGAGTGCTCTTATTCCTTCTGTTTCTACACTTCCATTCATTTTCCTTTTTCTCCTATGTCTTTTTAGCTTTAACCTAAGATCTCTTCTATATTTTTTCTCCCTTTCTCTGGGAGATGAGACAAAATTAGCCACAGGGGATGACGTGTCGTTAAACCCAAAACAATTAATAATCGAATAATTAACTGACAATGGTCATGTGATGTTGCGCTAATCGCAAGACAAACGATGCGACAATAAAGTTGATTGGTTGGTTGGTTGAATTGTGGTTTAATGTCCCCAGTAACACTATTTAGGTCATTTTGGAGACGTTGCATCCAGGTTTGTTGGACCTTTACCCGACATTGAGATGAAATGACAGCTCAAGCCTTGCCGCCTAATGGAACCAAAAGGCTTATATGCATTGGACGGTCTGACTCACATCACTTTGCCAGGGCAATCTTAGTCCTTCTAAGCGGTTTACCCGTACTCATGTGTAGTCAGTTTCAGCTCAGCGTGGAAGCACCGTGCAATCCAATCTATATCCCCAAGCCCCGATGGGCGGGGGCAAAACAGTGAAGATGAATCGAAGGACTACCATCCTGACGGATTCAACATGTGAATGATAAAGATCAATCGTTTACAACCAGTAACAGCGTTGTTTGAATATCGAAATCCACCGTCCCCGCGACCCCCGCCCATCAGGGCTTGAAGAAATAGATGGGCTGCATGATGCTTCCACACAGAGCTGAAATCAACGCACACGAGTACTGGTAAACCAGTTAGAGGATCTAAGCCAGCTCATGCAAAACGCGAATCGGACCGTCCATGCTTATAAACCCTATTGGTTTCATTGGGCGATAGGGCTTGAGATGTCATTTCGTCTCAATGTCGGGTTAAAGTCCCACAGAATTGTAAGCAACGTCTCCAAAATGACCTTTTTCAGTGTTGACGGGGACGTTTAATCTCAAATCAAATAAACATATCACCGACCCCGTCAACACTATTTACGTCATTTTTGAGACTGTGCTGTTCTTACTCAAAAATGTCTTCAAGCCAATGGAATTCATGTACTGGAGTGACCAGCCTTTCTCCTCCGATCTGTTTGTGAAAAATAGAGTATCTTTTGTGGGGAGGTATCCACAACCGATCAGACAAAAATGTTACTAATTGACTAATTAATTGAATTAAAACTTGAATTTTAATGTTTGGTTTTGAAAACGTAAATAGTTTCTTTCCAAAATTTGAAACATCGAATGGCATTTCATGATACCACCGGTATATAGACATCTGCAAGCATATCATACAATGGAATTTGCAGAACTACTTTTATAAATTTTAAGATCTTTTTAGAAAGGTTGGCTGTAAGTTTTCACAGTGTTTTGATTTTCTCATAGAATCCGTCATTTCAGTGCCTTTGGCGCTTTGATTACATTACGCTAACACACCCGTGCGTCATAGTGCATTTTTTCACATCTCCAAAATGGCTACTTTTCTAAAGAAAATCCGTGATATTTTTCTTATTTATACTACAAACACAAGTTTTGGGTGCTCGTTATAACCGCGTCGTTGAGGCGGTTCTAACGAGTACCCACAACCTATGTCTTGGAGCAGAATTAAAAAACTTTAAAAGTAATGTATACCCCCATAAACCCCAGTTTTCTCTATATAAAGTGGGGTTTAGGGGTGTTCATTTCACGGACTTGTTCACGTGATGAGCTGATACCGACCAGCACACGAGTCCTGGTAAACCGCTTTATGGATCTAAGCCTGCCCAGGCAAAGCGGTGCGCGTCTGACCGGCCATGCTTATAAACCTTATTGGTTTCATTGGGCGGCAGGGGTTGAGATGTCATTTCATCTCAATGTAAGGTAAAAGTTCCACAAAATGGGAAGCAACGCTTCCAAAATGACATTTACAATGTTGTCGGGGACGTTAAACGTCAAATCAAACAAACAAACAAACAGGACATGCTTACCAGAATACATTTCAAAATTGTTAAAACCAATGTCTGAGGTTCACACTCGTAATCTGCGATCTTCTGAAAATGGTTCATTATATGTACCAAAATCTCGCACTTCGCTGTATGACGGCTCCTTCTCTTGTTCAGCACCAAGGCTATGGAATGCTCTGCCTCAAACAGTCACAAATGCTGGGTCGCTTTCAGCTTTTAAACAGTCTCTTAAGCAATATTTTTAGCTATTTAAATACAGTTTAGCCCCGTATTATTTTTATTGTTTTAAAGCTGCTTTTTTGCTGCTGTTAACTGATGCGAATACCAAAATATATTATCTTATAACTTAAAAAAACATCGTTTTATGCGCTCACATTTACTTATTGTTTTAAAAGCGTCTCGTCTTAAAACCATTATTAATTTAATATTATAATCACAAAATTAGAATGTTTTAATTACTGAAGTATAGTTTAATGATGCCTATGGAGTTGATGACGGAAATCTTTGTGTAGCAAATGCGCTGAACTTAGATGTCACCAAGTCCCTAGGCATAATTAAACTATCCCAGTTCTAGTCACATTTTGAGTTTATCAGTCTTACAATGCATAGCTCATCATACATATGTCTTAACTTTTAACATTGACACTTTGTAAATATGTACATAAAATATTTATATTTGTTGAATGTATGTATGTATGTTTTAGAGGACCACAAGGTAGAATAGTTACTCTGTAGCTAATTGTGCCATCCTCTTTAAACATTGTTTAAATAAAAATAAATAAAAATTACTAATATATGTTCTTACGTGAGCAGTTTTTTTGCAAGGCAATAGTTGCTCAACTGATTTGGAGAAATGGATAAATTATGTTCAGTTCGTTGATTTGGTGAATGTGAATATTTATTCAAATGCTACACGTTGTAAATAAAAGTTATGCACTATATTTCTTGAATTAGCTTACATGATCTATATCATTACGATAACACATCCGTGCAACATAATGCATTTTTCACATCTACAAAATGGCTACTTTTCTGATGAAAATCGTTGATATTTTTCTAATTTAAACTGCAAACATAGGTTGTGGATACTCGTTAAAACCTCCTAAATGGGTCGGTTCTAACGAGTACCCACAACCTATGTCTTGGAGCAAAAATAAGAAAAATATTGTATACTCCCGTATACCCCCAGTTTTCCGTGGGGGTCTTCATTTCACGGACTTGTTCATGTGTCATCACGAAAACACACCTATATAATTCTGATCCCCTTGAATCCCACTTGTATAAAGTAAAATTGGAGTTTACAGGGATAAACCTTATTCTTCTTATTTCTGCTCTAAAATATAGCAGAAATAAGAAAAAAATCACAATTTTTATCGGAATTTTTCATTTTTTTGGGGGCGGTAAAATTTACTATGTATTAGTATAGGCGTGTTTGCACAATGATTTTTTTATTATTATTAAGTTTTATTAAATGCTGCTGAGCTCACTGGTATCCACTGCATGGATGTTGTGATTTGTCCAATTCAAGTCGGGCATTCTGCGGCACATTTTCAATTCCATGTACATTGTAATCGAGTAACTGGTATGACATTTTATTGCCATGTCTTTTTGTTAAGTATTTATTCAGAAAATGATTTGTCATTATCAATCAGTAAATGTCCCTAATTAGCAAACACGCCTTCATAATTCTGAGCCGCTTGAACCCACTTTTATACAGTAAAACTGGGGTTTACAGGGTTAAACTCAATTTTTCAAATTTCTGCTCAAAATATAGATTTTGTGTACTTGTTAGAACCGCCTCTGTTAGGACCGCCTGTATAAGCCTATCTAGGAAAACTGACCTGTTCGATGTAACTAAAAAAAAAAAAAAAAAAAAAAAAAAGGGACACTTTTCCATGATGCCACATGTTAGAAATGTTTCTGTTTAGTCTGCGGATCAAATCTCTTGTATTTTGTACTCTGTTATCAAACACTCCAAAGACTTAGAATAAACAAAACCTATTGACGTGCTACTGGTTTTGTCACACTGACATGACGAGAAAAATAAAGCAATTCATGGCGAGAAATACTTAAATGATCTAAAAATCTCATCGAGGCGGTTCCAATGAGTACCAACAAACCATGGCTTAGAGCATAAACGAGAAAACTAATGTTTACCACTATAAATTCCAGTTTTCTCTATTTAATCACGAAAAGACGCCTATATAATTTTGACCCCCTTGAACCCCACTTTTATATAGTAAAACTGGGGTTTACGGGGGTAAACCTTATTTATCTTTTTCTGCTCAAAAATATAGATTGTGGGTACTCGTTAGAACCGCCTCATTGAGGCAGTTCTAACGAGTACCAACAATCTAAATTTTGAACAGAAATAAGAAAAATATCACAATTTTTCATCTTAAAATTTTCGTTTTTCCGGTTTACAATGTATTTGTATAGGCGTGTTTTCGTAATGTAAAGTGGGTTTACAGATATTTTCATTACATAGACTTGTTAACAGGATTAAAAATCCTAGAACAAGATCAACAGCATACCTCATCGATTTGCTACAGAATAAATAGAGGATCATGTATTATTCAATTTATTAAACGAGTTGAGGAAAAGGTATAAAATGCGAGGCTTTGTCGAGCATTTTATTCCTTTTCCTCAACGAGTTTAATAAATTCTATAATACATGAGCACGAATGCAAGATTCTATTTATCATATGATATTTAAAACGCATTTTATTCACGATTGTTTACAAAAATGTCAATATTCCGCCATTAGTAAACGCGACGTCGTTAAGGATGACGTACGTGTAACATTACGGGACGTATCTAACTAATTTGCATATTTAATCCACTGGTGGATTATCGAGTTTATTACATGGCGTTATTACACTCTCAGACGCGACGTCATATGATAAAGTTATGATGTGTGTTTTCATTAAAAATTGCCTCCATGAGGCGTTCCTGATGAGTATACTGTCATAAATATGCTATATTAAAGGGTTATACTTTGGTAGCAAGACAGACACTATAGAACGGAAAAGTATGGTGTGTATCAGTTTTTCCTGGGCCAGACCAGCTTGCCCCGGCCAACCAGGGCCCACCAGCGACCCCCAAATATTTTCAAAATTGCACAATGGAAGGAAAAAATATAAACACCACTATGATGAAGGGCAGGGAGATGTTTTACGGTCGCCACACGTTGCCTTTACACAAGCTGTAGTGACGTTAAATACGTTCTCTGAAAGGGCTATCATTTGGTAGCAAGAAATACATTACAGAACGGACAAAATGGAGTGTACAAGTTTTTCCTCGGTCAGACTAGCTAGTTACAGCCAATTAAGCCTTATAAGTGACCCTCAAATATTTCACAATGGAATCAATAAGAAAATATAGACTAAACAACGATGAAGGGCAGTGAGACTTATTACGGTCGCCTCACATTACTGTAGTGACGTAATATAAGTAATAAGTTTCAATATACAACAAGAACAAAAAAATCCCCAAAACATCCGTAAATATTTGTTGTCTAAAACTATGGAAAAACTTCTTTAAGGACTCATGAGCGACTTCGGTTCAACCATCTTTGTTCAAGCCGTTCAACCATCTTTGTAGCAAGTTTGGTACTTTAACCCAATTTTGACGAAACGTTGAAATGCGTTTATTATAAATTACGATGACACAGCCGCGTGCTAAAATGGCGTCTTTCTTATCTGTAGACTTAGCATTTTTCGAATGATTTATATGCATGTATATATGTTTGTTATTTCTAGTCCAAACATAGATTGTGGGTGCACGTTAGTATCAACAGTCAGTGTTAATGAGGCGGGTCTAACGAGCACCCACAATCTATGTTGTTTTGAGCAAAAATGAGGCAAATACTCTTTACCCATGTAAACCCCATTTTCTCTGTCTTAAGAGGGGTTAAAAGGGGTCTTGTTAACCTGATGTTTGTATGTTTGTCAGGTGAGGCTACTTATTTGAAAGCAATTAGTTCATGAAAAGCTTGTCTGTTTCACATCTGTTTACACATATTGATAACTATCACATGGCCATCGGAACCGTCATAAGAAAAGCTATTTCTGCTAGTTTCTGCCATCTGCGCATCCACCTAGTGGCCAGCTCACACATCCACGCAGTGATCAGTTTGCAGTGAACAGCATAAGTATTAGCACTATACCGCTATCTTCCGTATCTCAATTATCAAATCAGTCCACCCATTGGGGCTTAGATAAATAGCTTGGGATGCACGGAACTGAAGACGACCGAACATGAATACGGGTACATGTAAACCGCTTATGAGGTCTAATATGTTCTATAATAGGATCCTGTGGAAGCAAAGAAATTAAAAGAATGAAGTATACAGTTTTCTGGGCCAGACTAGCTAGTTTCGGCCAGGAAAAGTGGTGCAAAATGAACCGCTCCTTAAAACCTAGCGATTTCTTTTGGCGGTAGGGCTTTAGATGTCATTTCATTTCAATGCCGGCCAAACGTCCCTCGAATTCGGAAGACAAGTCTCCAAAGTGACCCAGTTAGTGTTGGTGGGAACGTAAAACTTCAACACAAACAAGCATGCTAGCTTGTCATTACGAAAACACGCCTCTGCAAACTCATTGAAAACTTTACCGCCGAAAAAACGAGAATTTTAAGATAAAAAATTGAAATAGATTTTCTTATTTCTGCTCAAAATATAGAGTGTTGCTACTCGTTAGAACCGTCTCATCGAATGAAAACTGAAGAAGAAGAGTTTCCCCTAAAGGATTTATAGCGGACAAGACCATATAAAGCAAAGTGTGAAAAGGTGGACAAGGTCATCAATCAATGGACTGCATACACGGGGCTGAGATCAGCATGCAGAGATATGACAAGTCAAAGGTGCTAATGAGGGAATGGAAGGTTGACCCGATGGACATCCTGATACACAGATGATCGACAACCATGCTTTGGCCAGTTTAAAACACTCCTTGACAGTGTCCAACTTTTCTTCCAGTTTCATAAGGAACTGGTCGGATTGATAACAAGATATATTACAAGTTAATGCAGCAAACAATGGCATATACCGCTTAGACAATTCAGTCTAGCCTGTTTTGAATTTGTAAGTTTTTCGACTTGTTTAACCCTTATCTTGCTGTTCACGACAACCCCTATCATTGCTAACAGTGTAGATCCTGATCAGATCTGATCAGGATCTATGTTACATGTGGGTTTACGGCGTCCCGCAAACCCCCATGCTGACAAGACAACCGAGCGTGATCTCTGACAGGTGTACGGGCAGCTGTGGGGTAAGGCACAAGAAAGATGTTAGATGAATGACATGAATTATTTACAGTATCTACATACAACACTTACTAACACAAAACATCACAATTTGTTGCTTCTGTAGCCAACTCACGACGTCCGCTCCGAAGGCAAAACAATGTTCTGTGCTCGGAACGGGTGACGTGAATACCTACAGAAGCAAACAACAAAAACAACAACAAAAACAAAAAAAGAAACAACACAAGACGCGACTGGCCAGTTTATAACTTAGGGTGAATCCCCCTCTCGCGTGAAACTTCCTCTCGCGAACTAGTGCAAACTGCACACTAGTCCATCGACATAGTTGCCGATCACAGGTTGCCGATCACAGGTTTAGCGATCGTCAGAATATCCTGCAGGTTAGTTGACCTCTTTTATGGTCTCACATTTGTTCACAATGAACAATGATTCTGATTCTGGTCTACGCTGATTACGGCGGTCTGTCCGCCCTTGCTGGACCCTAACGCCTAGCGTCGTACCAGTACCTGCTGCTATGAAGCAGGGAGCAGCAGGTCACACATTGTCGTGCCTGCAAATTACGATAACTGGACTAAGACACGAGTCACAAAACATACATGCTATATCATGATCCCCCTCCCGGAGAAGTAAGAATATGTTCATGCATATACCGTTATTGCGCATGCGCCGACCAGACATACAGGCTGATTAGTGCATGCGACAAATAACCGTACAGCAGAACTCAATTTGACTGTGCATCAAATTATCAGCACCCAGCGCTTGACACAATAATACTCAAAGTTCATGTTTCCTTACTGAGCACTACAGAAATCAATTAATGCTCACTACTACTGAGCATAATACTCATCAAATTTGTGCTCACTACATTATCACAAGTAAGAGGCAATTGAACAGACCACGCCTTTGCGCTACCTGGCCAGCTGCCAATTACAGGAAACATAACAATCTCTATTTCATATCCTTCTCCGCGACACGGCTCACAAATATAGCTATTCACAAATTCAATACATTAATAACAGATAGAAACTTCAACAGAAGATTTTCATCTATAATCCACAACATTTGTTAGTGTCTCATAAGGGCCAACACTGTTTGCCGTAAATTCACTCTGTATTTGGTAGGCACCCCGTCACAACCGTCCTCGCGACGCCGATGACGCAGCTGACGTCATCCCCGCCGCTCAGGCCGTTATGACGTGTGGCGACCAAATACTCCCACTTATCATCATCACGTTCTTTATATGTACATACATGCACAAACTGAGTTATCAGACAAAAACGGCATCATTACAAAATGAACTCGTAATTCTTCTTGAACAAAATTATTTCTAATCAACGTGAACATGCTTGTAAAATAAAATTCATTACGGTTCATCATCACGGATAACCCAACAGGCTCTTGTAAGAGTTTGCCCTGATGATGAAGATATGGTTAAACCCGTCTTAAGTTTACGTCCCCTCTACACCTAATATCATATTGGGACGGAACCACGGTTTTCTAACCACAGCTAGTCAAAAGTCATGGATCAAACAAGTGACCCGGCGTTTATTAATTACATTCTACAAAAGGGGTCTAAAAGCCTAAATGAATCTAGAATGAGCGGGTGTCCAAACTTTACGTCTCACCAACATCTAGGGTCAGCATGAGACAGGACCTCACTTAGAAAGACTCATTCTACTACTGGAGAAGCATGGGATCAATCCTGCGACGTCTAGCTGGCAAAGCTAGTAGCCTAATCACTACAGGCCACAACAGTGAATTCAGAATAGGCTTCAGAAAGTTGGGGTATACTAGAAGTAAACCCCTCCAAAACCTACAAGCATGTTCATACAAAAATAATACTAAACATAGATTTAACATACCTTTCAATATACTTTCTATTTCCCGACACGATGTTGTAGGTATACGTTACAACTTGACCTGCTGCTAAAGTGTTCGCTTTTCTCAGGGTTTATATATCTATGAATACTACCAGAAAATCATGCCTACTCATATTACCTTGCTCAATTCGTGGCGAGGTGGAGATACCGGCCACAAATAAAGCTAGATAGCAGAAATCGAGTAGATAATGGATTTGCGTTCAAATAGTATATTTCCCATAGGAAAAATTGATGAAACGACCCTATAAATCAATGACATGACTCCTGTCAAAACGAACACCCACACAACACGTGACGGGAATAAAAATCATATATGGCACAATTTGGCGGTTGGCGATTTTTAGGCAAATTCTATAGGACTCGGCCTTTTAGCGGCCCCCTGTATTGTAAAAAACAGCTCTCTATAAACCACTCATGCATACATCGTATGATGTGTGCATGACTTGTTCATGGAGCAGCACAGTTTGCGTACCATATTTCACCTAAATTATTTCACTCGCACCGCCCTACCATATATCTACTAAAATAATTTAGATGTGCATAAGCACCAGAGAGGTTTCCTATTCCATCTCGTAACAATCTACACTGTTTGAAATTCAGTTTATGAATTTGTAGGAATAAATTACATCAAGTAATCTGATTGGTTCAAAGTCAGAAATGGGTGTGGCTAAACTCAATATTCAGCAAGAAAAAGGTTAAGGTTCAGTCCATGTCCAGCTTATAGTTTCTAGATGATGCGATCAAAAGTATTGGAAAGGCAAAATAGGCACTTTCAGCAACCAAGAGGACATTAACAAAGACTAAAAGGCCGACCTAGCAATGTTAAACCAATCTTGTCTTTTATCCCCAGCTTACTCATATGTAAATTTCAGCAAGATCTTATCAAAAACTCAAAAAAGCATTTTCTGCAATGAAGGGGACATAAATCTATGATTAATAGCCCAGGTTGATCAAGCCAGTTTTTTTTAACTCATCCAATCTTTTATCCCCAACCTACTTATATAAATTTCAGAAAAGTGCTGATCAATAGTGAAGGAGTTTTGCTGATGATGAGGTCGAAAATAGGCATTTTAAGCCATCGACGCGAGTAACGACTTCATTAACCAGCCTCGGTAGCTCAATCGGATTGGCGTCTGACTGGTGAACAGGAGGACGCGAGTTTGATACCTGCCGGGGTCGACAGCATTCTTTCGTGGAGATTGATCATGAAATCTTTTCTACGGTCATTCTCTCCCTTCCGCTGATTCAGTTTCTGCCGAAAGAATGTGCACTGTACTGGTTAACCGCTTATGTATACGCCTGCCAAGGAAAAGTGTTTATAGGTAAACTGACCGGCTCAAAATGACCTAAAATAGTGTTGAATGGGCCCTTATATTCTCATAAAAACAAACAAAACACCATTTTAATCCTTATCCTGCTGAATAAGAATTCGAAAGACGGCGTTACGACAGTAAACAAAATACAGTCGAACTTCAAATGCTCGAACACCTTTGCGACCTCGAAAATCTGTTCGAGACAGGGGTAGTTCGAGCCACTGAGGGTTACTGCCAGGAGGCATAACGAGATACTTTTAGACATCTTTCCGGTGTTCTATAATGAAAATGTATGCTGTGTGTACTCATTAGAATCGCCTCATCGAGGCGATTCTAATGAGTACACACAGCATACATTTGAGAGAAAAAAGACTAAAATCTCCTTAATTATCCCCCACTATTTCTTATGTAGAGGATTTCGCTAGGGGCTCAAGAATGGGTTCAACACATCCATGGTAAACCAGCCATCGGTGTTCGAGCCATCGAAATTCTGTAGACAGCTGGTAAACCGAGTCAGCAGCTCCTTCCCAAATAGGTGGTGACTCAGATAAACGGGAACAACATACATAATGGGGAAAAGAATCAGAATCACCAACATGGCAAGCATTAAACAGGAAGGAACCACAGCGAAACCACCCACTTCGAACGGTCAGTAAAATTACTTGTGGGTTTAAGTATACGAGGACGGGATCCCACCACTCATCCTCATTTTCACTGTGTTTCAAACATGTCAGATAATCCAAACGTAACTAAAAATGAACAACATACAAAATGGGGAAAATATCAGAATCATCATCACATAACAAACATTAAAAAAAGGAAGGAATCACAGCAGAAATCAGACTTGGAACAGGCAGTAAAAATTATTGGTCGGTTTAAGTATATGTTCCGCGATCCCAACCCTCACCCTCCCTTTCACTGTGGTTCAAATATGTGTTTGTTCGGTTTTCTAACTCATTAATGACACAATTCGAGTTACAAAGAAACCACAGCTAAAGCCAAGATGACCCAAGGATGAAGACTCGGCAATAAAATGTATTGAGACACCCGATGCTGAACATAACGCCGCGGCAGTAAAATGTATTGAGACACCCGATGCTGAACATAACGCCGCGGCAGTAATATGTATTGAGACACCCGATGCTGAACATAACGCCGCGGCAGTAATATGTATTGAGACACCCGATGCTGAACATAACGCCGCGGCAGTAATATGTATTGAGACACACGATGCTGAACGAATACTGGGGCAAAAGAAAACCAACAGTTGAACCCCTTTGGAATAAGCAACAGACATAAAAAATAGGCGCCGACCTAAAATAAGTTGTAGCCAAAGTCATCATGGAATCTGAACCCCGACCCATCGGCGTGCAATTAAAGAGGGAAGCATATTTTTTTACCATGATTGGGTCAAACACAATATATGTAGACTGTTTCATATCATTTATATTGTAACCATATTGTAACGCTTGATAATTTTCTAATATTGTTCCGAAAAGTTAGGTTTGCCTTTAATAGTTTCTTAATATATATATAATGTCGTCGAGACACCCCTGCAGCAACAGTCTGTGCAATCTAACCTCAAATTAACTGAATAAGAAGAAACTGATTCACAGTGTCGGCGATGAAACGGAAAATGCTATCGAAATATCCCCGAAGGTAGAAGTTTAGCAGATGAAATTTTATTACGAGTGTTAAAATCACATTTGTAATGTAATCTGCCTCAAACATTAAGGAGTACCTACTACAACGCGAGAAAGTAATACCTACGCTTGTAAACTTGTAAACATGACTTTCTCCATACAAAACGGGGTTTAGGAGGATATTTATCTAACCGTGATGTGTCCTGAACGAGTGTGAAGGTTATTTTAATCAGCAAAAATAACATCACGTTGACACAATCAAAGATGCCAGTCGATTGAAAAGTACATCGGGCCGTCATGGTGCGCTGTTAGACTAAGTATGATATCACATGCCATATCGTAATCATTAATCTACACGTTCGCAGGAAGAATATTAGTTCTTCCATCATTTAGACAGCATATCTTTCATTTCTCTTCATTCCTAAAATAATCACTCTATACGCATTTGTCTCTTTTAAAAGATCCATGATCGTACCATTGTTAAGTTGGTAAGCCCTATCTCGTTTAAAGGAGGCATATTTTATCTGGCAGTCACAAGTAGTCACTCATTTGACTCTGACGCGAGTCCTTTGAAACATATTCACCATGCATGCAAATAGTGGAGGCTACGACGAGACTGTGCATGTAGTCTAGTCTTAGCCGTCATTGTTAACACCTGAAAAGTGCCGCTGTGATGAAACTTTTTCCCCATATAAAATAATGTTTGACATTAATGATATAATGCATCTTCAACCAGCATAATTAGTCCGAACGTCATCTCTTTCAAAGTCATCATATCAGCGAAATCAGCAGAACCCTTAAATAATTGCCATAATTAATGATTTGTGTATTCACCATATTTGACGTAATATTTTTTTCTCAATTATTCGTGCTAGGCAAAACCAGTGACTCGAAGTGATCGGGTGCATTGGTAAAGGACTATGGAAAAATAAAGTCATTTCCTTAAGCATTTCATGTTTACAGGGATAAAAAGCGCCTGAAACTGTGGATTTGTTATATCGACAGTGTATTGTATGTAGTCGCATAGGTTCTTTCTCAAAAGTTAATGCAAACCCGTAATGACTGGAAACTCGTTTTATCTTTGAGAGTGAGAGTCTGGGGCCGAGTGCATAAATCAGACGTAAGCCTACGACAGGCGTACGCTCGTCGTAAAATTGTCGAAGAAATTTACGCGGCATGCATAACCGAGGCGTGTCGCAAACATAGACGTAAACTCACTCATAAATCACACGTCTACTAGGTAGCAGACTCAACTGACGTCCTAAACCTAAGATGTCTTCACGTCACCTTAAACCATGTATAATTCAAGAATTTCATAAGAAAAATGGAAGTGAAGGCAATCATCAGGAATCGATTCAATTAAACCACACCTCCCATCAGAGCCACCAAAGGGAAAGAAACACAAATAATAAATTCGTAATAAGACCTTAATGGAAACAGCAATAGCAGAAAGCCAAAAGAACAATTACTTTCTCGTAAAATGGCCAATTGGCTATCCAAAACGAAAAGATATAAGCATTATACACACTCAAAGACAAACAATAACAAAAATAAACCGCGATAGAAGAACCGCATTGGAATGGTCGGTGAAGAGGATTTCACTGGGAGCTTAATCGATTTTACGCGGCCGTAATCCTCGCCCTTGATTCCGTGGCGATTTAGACAAATAATTTGTCCAGTCCATATGAAGGCTACCTAACACATCAGTGCAACATTTCCAAGAACACAAACATCTTATTACACAATCTTTATGGTGTAACTTTTACGTTATAACGGTAAATTCCGAAGTACCTTATAGAAAACGAGTCACGCTCAGAAATTTCTTGGGTATACTGCACAAAATTAATTAAGACCAGCAATGGATTAGACCAATTAAGACCAGCAATGGATTAGACCAAGCTGAAAACAGTCGAAGTAGACCAAACCAGCACTCCTGGAAACAAAGGCGCTAACAAAAGGGAAGCCACTTTACCATTATATTCAGAGATTGTCTCCCTCAAGAAAAATCGCCAATATTCGGTTGAAGAACACATCCTGAAAGGGGCTGAGTCGGATGCCTCTCACAGCGTTCAGGGCAAAGATATGGACGTTCTGCAGTCGGACAATGGTATCAATGGTGATGCCGTATATCTCAGCCCATGAATCCAATAGACATTGTTCAAATTGTTAATGAGCTGAAATCCATAATGCACGAGCTCAAGTCACTCATCGAGGATATCAAACCGTCAATGGGTGACATAGTGAAACAAGCAGTGACAGAGACTACGATGCAACTAAACCAGGAGATCAGTAATCTCAAAGCTCCAGACCACCAACGCAGATTTATTGAAGAAAAATGAAAACCTGGAAAAACGTCTTATACAATTAGAAGAAGATAATGACAATTTAGAACAATATAGCAGACGCAACACACTAAGACTTTCAGGCATTCCGGACCAAGCTTGAGAAAATACTGACAAATAGTGATGGACCAAGCCCGAAAACTTGATGTTACAGTTGACAATTCCGATTTCGATAGGTCTCATCGAGTCGGGAAGATTAATGATAACAGATCAGGCAGTGGCAAACGACGACATAGAGTCATAATTGCAAAATCTGCAACTTACAAGGCTAGACAAAAACTGCAAAGCAAACGCAAGGATCTTCGCGAAAGGGACACCATGAAAAATGTCTTCCTTGCTTCCAAATGATTTGTAGAAAATATTTACCCATTAGAATCGACCTTTTGAGTACAAACAACAAATTATTTATTTTATAGGAGGTCGGAAATTTACCCTTACATGATGCCCATTATGCATTATGGTTAATGTTCAGGGGCTTGAACTACCACTGTTTCGAACAGCATCATGCTCATGAGCCCTTTTTGCACCAAATGGAACCTTCCTCCTTACATACAGCAGGAGGGATGACAGATTGTGGTTTCTTCAAAATTTGTCCGGAAAATGGCTGAACTTTTTGCAAACAGTGCAGGCCTTGATCAGATGCCGCGATCTGCGGCGTCTGATCTGGGCCTGCACTATTTGCCAAGGTTGCCTTTTAGGGGTTTCCGGTACGAAATGGATTAATGTGTTTGGAATCATTAAAGTTTCATCGTACCTGGGAAATCATTATGCGTAGGAAATCTACGTCGAAGGTATCGCGGCATGTTAAGTGGTTCTAAGTAAATACGAGGACTGTTCAAATATGAATGCACGTAGAACATTTTCTCATGCACTAATGCGAAAATCACCTGGAAATAAATATCACAGCGTAGAAAAACATTTTACCTTTACATTGATACCAAACCTGTTAAAATCCGTGCACTTCAGCCATGTATATCGTTCGATAAACACTGTTTACTCTTGTATACTAATACAAAACATGGTTGGAAGAAGGTCAGAGTGCGCCGTTGAAATACGGTCCTATATTAAGAATCGTTGTATTCTTGGTATACGGTGCAAAAACATTTTTGATGAAATATGTTCGGTTTATGGGCATAATGAAATGTCTTTTCCGACAGTTTTTCGTTGGTGTAAGAAATTCAGCTGTGGGCTAGGCTGAACAGAAGATGCACCCAATGATCGTAGGCAGAAAAGAGCAACATCTGCCAAGATGGTTGCTAGAGTGAAAGAAATAGTTGCTGCCGATGCATGATACACCACTACGCAAATACCTAGTATGGTTGGCATCTCATTAGGAGCAGCTCATACAATTCTGAAACGGGATTTGAAAATGAGAAAGATCTGTGCTAGATGGATTCCCCATCTGTTGACAGATGAGCAGAAAAAGACACGCGTTCAGTGCGCCAAGATGTTGCTTAAAATGTTTCCTAATTACAATGCACGGTCTTTCGCTAATGTCATCACAGGTGACGAGACATTGGTTCACTTTTTTGAGCCAAAACGAAAGATTCAGAACAAAATATGGGCAACAAAGTATTGCAAAAGACCACGCATTGCAAAGCGGACCATGAGTGTCAAGAAGGTAAGGTTTGCCATATTCTTTTCAAATCAGGGCCCTGCTATTCAGGTTGCTGTGCCTAAAGGCAAATCTGTAAATGCGAAGTTTTACAAGAATAAAGTTCTTCGAAAATTGAAGAAATATTTCAAAGAACGAAGACCCGCAACTGGTTTGGCCAATGTCAGATTGCTACATGACAATGCGTCATCGCACAAGGCGTTCATTGTACAAGACTATCTGAAGCAGGAAAAGGTTGTTGAACTCCCTCACCCACCGTATTCCCCTGACCTTGCCCCGTGTGACTTTTTTTTGTTCCCGCGGCTGAAAAAATACCTTTCTGGTCGAAAATTTGTACAGCGCAAACACCTCAGTTCTGCAATATTCCAGTGCCTTCATAGTATACATCGAAAAGACTACCACAATGCATTCAATGATTGGATCAGAAGACTGAAAGTTTGTATATCTGTTAAAGGGGAATACTTTGAGGGGACAAAATAAAATTTTCATCGAAATCTATCACGGAATCATTTTTATGTGCGTAGTTGCATTCATATTTGAACAGTCCTCTCGTACAAGCGAAAACACTATTTAACTTATTCTTGCTTTTATACTCGGTACTTGTAGAACCGCATCGCTGACCATTCAACTTTTTAACACATCAGTTTAACAAGTCCGTATAATGAATACCCCTCTAAAACACACTCTATGAATAGAAAAGTAGGGTTTGCGGGGCTGATAATTGCATTCCTTATGTTTGTTCAACACATAGATTGCTGGTACTCATTAGAACCAGAAATAAGAAAAATACCGAGCATTTTCACAAAAGAAATGGTTAAAAGACGCCATAATAGCGCACGGAAGAGACTAACATATATCTAATGGAATCAGAGTAGTCATGATTTGTTTTCATATGATAAAATTGTGTAAAATAAATACTGAAAAACGGTATGAATATCCCGAAATAGGTTACTGCAATTAAAATTACACAGGCCGACACAGCTCCACTCGATTCCATTGAGTTTCTGTTAGATAGTGGACATTACTATAACCTGGCAACATTGTCTGAATAAATATGGAAGCGCGTACTGTTTGTTTTTAATAACCGTATGACTGCAACCATTCGATCAGTCTTGCAGATTGATGATATGAAACTATCATCCATCGCCAGCAACAAGTGAAGCAGTCAACATTATTTTTTTTTCCTCTTAATTAATATGGTTTAACATTTTGTCGAGCCCGAAAGATGAAAATGTGGGATGTATTTAATCATTATGGTTTTAGTTTTGATTGTGTTGATGTTTAACGTCCCCTACAACACTATTGATTCATGTAGGTCAATTTGGAAACGTTTCTTCCGATTTTCTGGGACTTTTACGCGACATTGAGATGAAATGACATCTCAAGCCCCACCGCCCAAACACACCACTTGGGTTCAAGTCACGATCCGACTAGCACTCTTTTGCCTGGAGGGACTAAAACCTTCTTAGCGGTTAACCTTGACTCAAGTTCGGTTGTTTTCAGCTCTGCGTGGAAACATCATGCAGCTCAATCAATTTCTCCAAGCCCCGATAGGCGGCAGCGCAAATGTACTTGGAAATATCTGACATTTGTTCAGACGTATCAGTTCGACAGTTTTAATAGGTTGTGCACGCGTGCACTTCAAAACACCATAAAAACTGGCGACATTTATCAGATTTCTATTATTTATGCAAAATGTAAAGTAGAGTTCATATTTCAATCGCTGCAACGAGAAACCAGACCAACCCACATAACGACACTGTTTTTGTTTGATTTGAAGTTTAACGTCCCCGTCAACACTGTAAAGGTCATTTTGGAGACGTTGCTTCCAATTTTGTGGGACTTTTACCCGACATTGAGATGAAATGACATCTCAAGCCCTGCTGCCCAATGAAACCAGTAGGGTTTATAAGCATGTACGGGTCGACGTGCACCACATTGCCTGGGCAGGCTTAGATCCTCTAAGCAGTTTAGCAGGAATCGTGTGCGGGTCGGTTTCAGCTCTGCGTGGAAGCATCATGCAGCCCATCTATTTCTTCAAGCCCCGATGGGCGGGGGCTTATAACGACACTGTAAGTCTGAAAATTATTGTTGAAGGTCGAGAGTCGGGGGCTTTGCAATAATCTGGCGCATTTTGTCTAAGTTATTTGTGCAGTTATACTGCAAGTGGCAACGTGACTATCACTGGCCAATAACCAAACTCCGCAGGCAAATGAAACATCGCGAAAAGACGCCTATATAATTTTGACCCCCGCTTTCATATAGAAAAAAAACTGGGGTTTACAAGGATAAACTTTATTTTTCTTATTTCCGCTCTAAAACATAGTCGAACTTCGACGGTTCGAATCCCTTTAGGACCAGGAACATTTGTTCGAGACAAGGGTTGTTCGAGCCACTGAGTGGCATACTGGAGATAAGTTTCGGGTATCTTTTCAGTGTTCTATAGGATAATTGTATTTGTGTGTACTCATTAGAATCGCCTCAATGAGGCGATTCTAATAAGCACACACAGCATACATTTGCAAGATAAAAGACCGAAATATCCTAACCTTTCCCTCACTATTTCTTATGTAGAGAAATTCCCTAAGGTCAGTAGGGCGGGTTCTAGTCAGCATGGTAAACGAGCCATCGGTGTTCGAGCCATCGAAGTTGTACTGTATATATTGAGGGTACTCGTTAGAACCGCCTCGATGAGATCGAGGCTGTTCTAACGAGCACCTACAATCTATATCTGAGCAGAAATAAAAAAAATATATTACAATTTTCCCCGTACATTTTTTTTTTCGGCGGTAAAGTTTATAATGCATTTGTATAGGCGTGTTTTCGTAATAGTTAACACAAAAGGGGACATTAGGAAACAGGGTAGGTCAAGTAACTACACTGTTTGTTTAAAATGCGGGAATTTAAAAGTAAAAATCCAGGCTCAGGACTATTTTTCCAGCCTACACTCAAAGCACGCCTTATAATTTTGATCCCTTTAAATGGATAAAACTGGGGTTTGCAGGGGTATACAATAATTTTCATATTTCTGCTCAAAACATCAATTCATCGTGAGTACATTGTACTTGTTAGAACACGGTGCCAGTCTATGTTTTATGCAAATATCTAAAACAAGACATATCAGAAATTTTATCCGAAATGTTACATTTTATTTTGTGGTAAAATTTTCATAATGGGCGATCGATCTACCAGTACTATATACCTTGATTCCTTGGAGCAATGACCGTAATTAGATTGCATCTGCTAGACACTTTAAATTTGGGCGACGGGGCTTGAGATGTCATTTCATCTCAAGGTCGGGTAAAAGTCCCACAGAATTGGAAGCAACGTCTCCAAAATGACCTTTACAGTGTTGACGGGGACGTTAAACAACAAATCAAACAAAAGACACTTTAAATATTACTTTGCATGTTGTAACACAGTGCATTTTGGAGCGGAAAAGAGGGAAGAGTTCGAAGAGTTTTGTGTGTTTGTTTAGTATGGCCCAGCCAGAACTACATGTATTTAAACCATTTAGAGAAGAATAGTTTTTCCTACCGAAAGTTTCCTGGGCAGGCTAATACATAAGTGGTTAACTAGTACAGCGCACATTCTATCGCTCATTCAAAAAGTGTTGAATCAGCGAAAAGGAGAGAATGACCTGGGAAATACCGACAGACTGTTGCCAACACGGCATATATCAAACCTGCAACCATATTATCTCGAGCCAGACCCACATCCGATTGAGCTATCACGGCCGTTTTATTTTTCGAGAGGTGCCGGATGTATCCCGTCCCCTTTCTTCGGTTTTGCATGATTCTCTTTCTTGAAGCAAACGCTGTCATGACACTTTATGCAATTTGGTGAAGCATACTGCAACTTTTCAAAGCGAGAATTTTGTGCGTGATTGTGGACTTTGTCCGGACTGAGGCCAAGCGTTTGGCCACGACAAATCGATTAATTCCCCCCACCCCGCCCGTCATCCATCCCATCCTTTCCCCCATCACAATGCTTTATTTCTTCTCTTTTCTTTTTTTGCCTTTGCAATATGATTTTTTTTGATAGCCGTTTGCCGATAGCATCAAATTCTTGAAAACATTGAACATTCTGAGAACAAATCCTGCCATTATAACGCGGTGCTTTTGTAAATGGCAATATTCGAGATGCTCAATAAGTAAAGGCGCATTCAGTGATAACAATTCGATAACACACCCGTGTGACATAGTGCATTCTAATGGTTAAATGTACTTCTTTGATGAAAATGTGTGATATTTCTTCTTTTTATACTTGAAACATACAGTAAATTCCTAAATTAAGACCAACTTTGTGACTTTTCAAAAGTGAACTTAAGTCCACGTTTGAACAGTCCCAAAAGTGGCCTCTTATTCAGAGACAACGGATGTAGAAAAATAAAGGAAAGAAAACTGAACATTATCAATATTTTTAATAGCAGATTGAGTCTTAATTTTAAGTGGTCTTTGTAGTGGAATTTTAGTGTATTTTGGTGGTGTTTGTTAGAACCGCCTCATTGAGGCGCTTCTAACGAGTACCAACAATCTATGTTTTTGGATCAGAAATAAGAAAATAATGTTATAACCTTAAACTATATAATGTAGGCTATAGAGGATTGTTCATCGCACGGACTTGAAGCCATAATCAGGGGTTCCGGAAAGAGTTAATATCTACGAGGGCGAGTCAGTAAAAAACTTATTTCAGGGTGAGATCCATCTCTTCTTCGATGTAATTACCCTCTAGAACAATACGCTTGGAGCAACGCTGTTCCAGTGTCATCAGCCCAGAACTGAAGAAGCCAAGGTCCTTGTCTCCGACCCACTCCTTAACGGCGGCCACGACTTCTTCGTACGACCGGAAACGACGTCCACGGAATAGTCACTAGGAGCTAAGTCCGGAGAATAGGCCGGGTGCTGTATTAGCTCTTACACATTCCGCTCAACAGCATCCATTGATTTTGCATTGTCCTGTTGGAGCAGAATCCCTTTGAAGAGTTTACTAGCGGTTTGGTAGGGCTTGAGATGCAATTTCATCGCAATGTCGGATAAAAGTCCTACGAACTCCGAAGCAACATCTCCAAGATGACCTAAGTAGCGTTGAAGGGGAAGCAAAGCATAAATACAAACAAAACAACGGCCCCTGCCCATCGGGGCTTGAGGAAATAAATAGGCTGCATGATGCTTCCACGCAGAGCTGAATCCGACCGCACAGGAGTACTGGTAAACCGCTTTGAGGATCTAAACCTGCCCAGGAAAATTGGTGCTTACAAACCTTATTGGTTTCATTGGGCGACAGGGCTTGAGATGTCATTATGTGATAAAAGGATCCTTAGTAGTTTCCTATTTATGTTCTACAAACATGCGTGTGCAAACTAGTCATTATAAAAACAGACCTATGTAATTTTACCCCACCCCCAACCCCACTAACAGGGGTTTACAGGGGTACATAGTAGTTTTCTTATTTCTGCTCAGAAACATAGATTGGGGGTACTCGTTATGGTCGAGGCGGTTCTAACGAGTACCCATATCCTATGTTTTGAGAAGAAAAATATCACACTACTTTATCTGTTTTTTTGTTGTTTTTTTTGTGGTAAAATTTTCAGTACACATTGTATTTGAATATGCATGTTTTCGCAATGTGATATACATCACGAAAACAGGACTATATAAGTTTGACCCCCTTCAAATAGTAAAACAAGGGTTTACATGAGTAAAACTTATTTTGTTTTATTTCTGCTCCAAAACATAGATTGTGGGTACGCGTTAGAACCGCCTTAATGAGGCGGTTCTAACGGGTACCCACAATCTATATTTTGAGCAGAAATAAGAAAATGTTCACAATTTTTCATATTAAAATGTTCGTTTTATCGGCGCTTAAGTTTGCAATACATTTGTATAGGCGTGTTTTCGTAATGGCTAGGCGCATGACTCCATGCATGAAGTTATCCCTTAGTCTCGTCCCCATGTTAGCGGGCAGTAAAGGCTCTGGTGAGACTGTGCTAATGCACAGGCTCACATGAGCGCTTGCAGGTCGACTATGCGACTGATAGAGGAACTTACACGAGTGGCAATTTCCTATGAAATTTATGAAATGAGCCTTTGGCGAGTGTCATATATTTCATAAGAAATGACCACAAAGTAAGATTCGGTTTTTCATACAAAGATTTTTAAATCGGATTTTATCCCCGATGAAGTTAAAGTTCAACTGCAACGCTATTTTTTCTATGACTTATCATTGAATACATATAAAATACATCTCGAATAAGCTATTCGCCGTACTTCTTGTTACGGAATTATGTATTTATTAACAATTTACATTCGGTTCACCTGTGGGCAATTGCGAACCGGAAGTGATAATCCGAGTCACGTGACTCTGAACCCTGTGACGTCAATTGTAGAACGGACGTGGAAATAGCGTGTATTTTACATTGACTGTTCGAGAAAATTGTGATAGGGTTCGCCGGTCATCCGGGTACTTTCGTTTGTCACGTGATAGCAACGAGCACGCGGGTGAATACAAACGCCATTTTGAATAAGCAAATAGTGTAAATAAAACCCAAGTCACTAGCATATTTCTTACAATTTTGATAAAACATGCCAAAAATCTGTAGTGCAGGTGGTTGTACAAATCATCATTTACAACTGGATAAAAAGCTATCGTTCTATCAGTTCCCAAATGGAGAAAAACATCCAGAGAGACGGTCTCGGTGGATAAGGGCCTGCAGTCGCCAGAACGCTGATGGTTCAGACTGGATTCCTACATCAAAATATGTTTACATGTGCAGTGAACATTTAAAACAGGTAATTGATTCACAATACATTATTCTTTGGGCCATGCTTTGTTGATAATGAACTGAAATTGTCCTTTCTATTTGTAAAATTGTCTGTTGATTTCTCTCTAGTGCTCGTATTTCTCCCTTTCAACAACATTTCTGCACTTACCGAGGCGATCCCTTGGAACATCACCACAGGTGTTGGATGGGTGACTAAATTTAGAAATTGATTGTAATTAACTTTAAAGTGTAGAAAATAAAACCTCCTTACTGGGTGTGCTAAAGATGAACAGGGGTCCTAAAATGAATGTCTCTGATCTAAAGGTCAAAACAACAACAAGGTCTTTAGAATGTGTGCCTTGTAAATGAACTAACAAACTAGCCTGTCCCCCTAGCCTTGGCATAACCTCGGATCTGGGTTCACACTATTTGCAGAAATGACATATGACATGCAAACAGTATGGACCCAGATCAGATGAGCAGTCTGATCTGGGTCCACACTGTTTGCAGAAATGACTTAAAGCTACCGGCAGTCAACGATTTTTTTACAGACAAACAGTGTGGACTCAGATCAGACAACTCCTCTTAGCAATCTGATCTGTGTTATTTTGACAATAAACAGAATGTCAAACCTACCTTGACACTTGGATAGAGTATATTTCCCGAGTCCATGACACCTCCGAATACACAACACTTGACACTAGTCCGTAGACATCGGTTATCAGGCAGCTGTTATTTCACTAAATGGAAATTTCCCGCCTCGTTATTCTTTACTTTTAATCATTTTTACTTACAGTAACATGCATTTTCAGGTTAAAAAAACGATTTTATTCAATGTAATTGATAGCGATCTAAAGGGTAATTGCCGGTCGCTCTGTTATTGTTTTCACCTCAAAAATGGCGGCCTATCGGTTGCTACGGGCAGTGACGTCACGCCGGCGAACCCTATAAAAAACATCTTGTTATCTGAAATAAATTCCAAAAATGCCGACGCGATGTGTTGCACCGGGTTGTGGCAATACCCCTGCACCTGGTCGCGGTTTGTTTACGTTCCCGGAGGACCCGGTATTAAATAAAGAGTGGAGAGTGAATATGGGTCGCGCGAAAAGTGCAAATGAGCCTTTCAAACTATGGGAAAACTCAAAAACTTCGAGATTGTGTGATTCTCATTTCACGGAGGAGTGTTTTATTGTGAGCCCAAGACTAGCGGCGGATCTGGGATTCAAACCAGGCAAGTTTCAGCTCAAGACAGGTGCTGTTCCAACGATCTTTGCCAGACCAAACCACCCCTGGAACACTCCAAAACAGACCAAAGTTGGCGGGGCATACAGGAAACGGCAGAGACAAGAGGTAATGTAGATTATCAGAATGCTGATTATAAATAACATTTGTTTTCAGAGCTTTTTGGTGCAATGGTCCTGAATGGCAGCATTTCATTTTATCAGATTTGTGATCGAGAGGTGGGTTCCGTCCTCATGCTGACCAAAGTGTTGTGTCCCTGATCATAGACAGTTCATCCATGTCTGTCTCAATGGACAGTCTCAATTAGCCAATTTCTCATTGCCAAAACATGCCTATCCAAATCCGCCCCCCGCCCATTGGGGCTTGGAGAAATAGATTGGGCTGCATGATGCTTCCATGCAGAGATGATACCGACTTGCTGCGAAACGACCCACGGGCGAAACGACTAACGGGCGAATCGACTCACCCTACAAGGGCGAAATGACCCACCCCAAAAATCAGGGCGAACTGACTCGGGGCGAATCGACCCGGCAAAACGACCCACGGGCGAAACGACCCGGATTCTTAGTCTACACTGTTTGCTCAGGCATGTCTGTGCAAAACCATATAGTTGGGTGCAACATATGGTAAGAGTCATGTTACATTTTGTTTCTCTCGAAAACATTATGAATTTATGAACATCATAAATTGAAATTTTTTTAACAGGCCTCCGTGGCCTAATGGATAAGAGCGCTGACTCTTAGTCATTAGGTCTCTCACCGCCGTAGGTTCGAGCCTCGCTTGGGCCACGTGTGAGACGCCAAGTTCTGCAACAGAAGGTCAGGTGGTTTTTCTCCGGGTAGTCCGGTTTTCGCCCACCTCTGGTTAACGATCGGCTCGATATGAGTGAAATAATCTTGAAAGGGCCGTAAAACCCAAACCAAAAAAAAATTTAAAATTTTATTATTAGTGGTACAATCTTTGGTCAGGGGTCTTCAAGCGTGTTTACTCCACTGCAGGGGTGTAAAATTTCACTTGCCCCCTCACATTTGTGATTTAATTTAGGCAGGGTGAGTGAGATTTTCTTAATTTTTAGCATCTAAGTGAAAGTTAAATTTTTTTGTTTCGGCTTTTCCTTTATAGGTTATATCACTCATATCGAGCCAATGGTTAATCAGAGGTGGGCGAAAACCAGAATACCTGGAGAAAAACCACCTGACCTTCTGTTGCAGAACTTGGCGTCCTCCACGTGGCCCGAGCCAGACTCAAACCGAGAGACCTAATGACTAAGAGTCAGAACACTGACCCACTAGGCCTTGTGTATGTTTAGACCATAGGAGGAGGACATTTTACACCTGACTTCACAAAAACTGATACCATATTATCCATTATATTTCAGACTATGTCAATCAGCAGATTAATGAAGTCGTTGCAAGGAGGCAAACACTCAAGAGCTATAAAGCCTGTCTCGAGGACTTACAGCCTGTTATTGCTGCCACTCCAAAGCCAGTGTCATCCAAATATGAGAATGTGAACAAAATGGCTGTAGTGACTGCCCACAGATCACGATTCGGAAGTGCCTTTAGTGGAAACTAGAGATATGTGTCAGTTACATTCAAATTGTGATTGGTATTTGAATACTGTGAATATGCGTGTTAACCTGAATGGATTATACATTTAAATTCGAGAACGTCAGTGAGTAGTTGAAAGACAAAGAAGCAGAACATATTTTTGCAAAAATCATCTGCAAACCTAACCAGTGAGAATCTTTTCTTCAGACACTATATCCAAGCCCATGCAGAAACCCAGTTCTAGGTGTACTTGTAGGCAAGCAGGCTACAAGAGAAACTGCATTGCTTGGAAGCCACTGTTGGTCTTAAATGCTCAGCTAATTTGAGCATGAAACTTTGTCTTGCTCATAAATGTTGAAAATGCCACACAATAATCACTGGATCCTGCAGAACTCTGTGTGTTTTGGGCCCCAGGTGTCATATTTTTCGGGCATCTGCAGATTTCAGATTTCTATTTTTACCCCCATATCCTGCTGCCTAAAAACATTTGTATCTGTGAACGAATCAGTTTAGTTCATATTATATATACATTCAGTTCACAACTGCATGAAAAAAGTGTAGATCCTGATCAGATGGCTTCTTCAGAAGCCATCTGATCTGGATCTACACTGTTTGCAAAGTTAGGGATTGTCATGTCCAGCAGAATAATGGTTAAAAAGCTTGGTCAGTATGAGGCCTGTTTGGCTAATGTTTTTCTGGATTTCTTTGTTTATGAGCATTACAGATTTCATGCTCAAATCAGTTGAGCATGATGAGAGTATCTTTAATTTATACTACCGGACCAAAATTTTTTGTACAGCACCACAAACACACAGTGTGACTTATGTCCAGTAAATCCTAGAAACAAAAATGATATCTTACAATAAAATATGCCTTCAGTCCTGTAGGTACATATTCTGTCCAGTAGAAGATAACAGACTTTACTAGCAGTAAGAGGCTTTTTCATTGCATCTTATCCTCTCTGTATGATTTAAAACTTGTTTTCATGATTTGTGTGATCACAGCCATTTCAAGAGTATTCAACAATAAACTTAAAATGCTGAATGACATGAGTCATGGAGGAAGGCACCGTGAAATAGACCTAAGTGTCTCAGTTATTATGGTCGCCCATCAGGCATTTTTGTTTGCATTCAGGTTTAACGGTCCAGTCAGCACTATTTAGGTCATTTTTGCAGTTCCATTCACCTATAGATCCACACTTTTGTTTGGGCGAGCATATCCATATGCAGTTAACCAGTACAGTGCACATTCTTTCTCCAAAACTGAGAACTGCCCTTCTTGAATCAGCGGGAGAGAATGACCATAGAAAGGATTTCAGGATCAAACTCTACAAAGAATGTTGCCGACCCGAACCCATCAGGGCTTGAATAAATAGGTTGGGCTGCATAATGCCTCTGTGCAGAGCTGTAGACAACCTCAGGAGTTCTGGAAAACCACTATAAAAGCAGATCTAAGCCTGCCCAAGAGAAGTGGTTCAAGTATGTGACTGCCCATGTGTACAAACTGTTGGTTTATTTTCATTAGGCAGCAGGGCTGGAGATGTCATTTCATCTCACTGATGGTTATAAGTCCCACAAATTGGGAACTATGTCTCCACAATGACCTTTACAGTGTTAACAGGGGCATTGAGCCTCAAATCAAACAAATTGTAGACTAGATACAGCTGAATAAATCTCTGGCCTTGATGCCGTAATAGGTAAGAGCTCAAGACTTCTTTAATTAGGTCACCTGTGTTTTTAACCTTTAACCTGCTGAATAGTCAATTAAGCCACACCCACTTATGACTTTGAACCAATTAGATTACTTGATGCAGTTTATTTCTACGTATGCAACATGGCGATACATTCTGGAAGTAGATACTTTTATAAATTGAAAGTGGTTAACAACCACAGTCTGCTAGTAACCCTACAGTTTATTTCTACATATTCATAAACTGAATGTCAAACAGTGTAGATACTGATCAGATGGCTTATTCAGAAGCCATCTGATCTGGATCTACACTGTTTGCAAAGATAGGGCTTGTCGCCAACAGCAGGGTAGAGGTTAACGAACTTGGCTCCTGTCACCTGAGATGCCAAGTTCTGCAATCTGCCTAATATTAGTGAAAAAATCTTGAAAGGGCTGTAAAAACGAAACATAATAAAACAAAACAGAAGGAACACTGTCATTTGTTAAAGATCTGTTTAATACAACTGACTGAAATCAGAGCACTGACAACACTGTTGGGTTGTTTGCCTTTGAGTGTATGATAACTAGATGTAACCTTGATCCTGAAGCAGAACAGTCACTTAGACTGTGAACAGTTCATGAAAAAACCTACAAGAAGCTTGGGTGGCCAGCAAAGACTGAGATCAGCCTGCGCCTTAGCAGTCTGATCAGAGTCTTTGCTGGTCACATGTAAAGTTCTACTATATACTACAGTCTATGTAAACCAAAATGAGCAAAAGGTCTTGTCTTAGTGGATGGGTGAGTGGGTTGATTTTAGTCTGCTGGCTGCATGGTCACATTGTAGGCTTTGTCTTGAATTGGAGGAAGGGGAAGAATGACTATATGTAGAAAAACTGTTATCCTCTTTGCACTAATAGTCTCTTTGATATTTGAAACCACAGTATTGCTCTGATGGCCAGCTCTGACGTATCTTGTTCACAGCACAAGCTGGTATCACCTTCCGCATTCCTCTTCCAAGTCTGTGCCACACCCATCTCGTAAAACGTCTGTATGCAACATGGCGGTACATTCTGGAAGTAAATAATTTTATAAATTAAAAGTGGTTAACAACCACAGTCTGCTAGTAACCCTGATCTTGCTGAATATTTTAACCACACCCATTTCTGACTTTGAATAAATCAGATTACTCGATGAAATTAATAATTTATAAGCTGAATGTCAAACAGTGTGGATCCTGATCAGATGACTTCTGATCTGGATCTACACTTTTCCAACGAATGAGGTTGTCGAGAACAGCAAGATAAGGGTTAAACCTTAACGGCCTTGTTCTGTCTAAAATGTAAACCTCCAAACAGACATAACCTGTGAACAAAGACCACTCTTGGCCATTCCTTTGTGCCATCTTTGTAGACAGGCTGGATTGTTCCTATAGATGTATGTATATATTATATGTAGATATGCTATTTTTGATAGCAAACATGTACAGTAAAACAGATCTTAGCAGCCACCTCTATTAAGCAAGCAGCCTGGCAAGCATTGGTTACCTGAAAAGTAGAATGCATAAATTTTACCTGTATAAAGCTAGAACCTGTCATTAGAAAGCAAATTTCGAATATGTTTTGAGGCGCTTGCTAATACAGGTTGGACTGTATACATTTGGTAAATCAACCTTATCATCCATCCACAGTGACAAGACCTTTTGCTCATATCCGGGCATAGATCATAGAATATAGTAGGTACATGCGATCAGTGAAGACTGATCAGTCTTTGCTGATCACTCAAGCCTTCTTGTAAATTTTGTCATGCGCTGGCTCTTAGTATAACGAAGGATACCAATGAACTACCCAGGCCTACCCAATGGGGAAAGGGCATGTCTGTAAATACCAAGAATAAAAATAAAAAAAATATTTGTACATATAATGCTGTTATTTTTCTTGCCCCTGTCCTTGATCTTATATAGTTGGAGTACCAGAATGCCATCTTTCTCAGACTCAGCTACAGTATGACATCAATGCAGGTCTATAGAATACATTCTGTTTGTGCTCAGTTTCACCAGCTGCTTACCAAAACCAATTGGTTGGATTTTGCTTGTTTCCGGGTTTTAATACCCAGTCAACACTATTTAGGTCATTTTTTAACCCGTCAGTTTACCTAGCCACCCTTTCATGGACAGGCTTACACATCAGCGGTTAACCAGAACTATGCACCTTTTTTGACGGAAACTAACAACTCTCCTTGAATCAGCATAAGGGAGAGAGAATGATTATTGAAATCATTTCATGATCAACCTCCACAAAAGAATGTTGCTGACCACACAGGTATCAAACCGATGTCCTCCTGATCTTCAGTCATAAACAAATCCGACTGAGCTACTGAGACCGGCTTACAGTTTCTAGGAGAGTTGATGAGTAAAACACCGTCACCTAGCTGGTAAACACATTCAATGGCTCATACTTACTCATGAATTGGCTCATCATCACCAACATGACCATAGTTGTCCAAGAATTCATAGAAGGATGTCTCTATAACATACTGGTTCAGACAATTTCCTTCATAGCCAGGATGCTGTGTGATGCACTGAAGGTCTTGATCTTCTACTAAGTTGTCAATGAGACCAATCTCCCTGCAGCATGTGCTCTCATCTACAGATGGCATGGGAATACAAAATCCACATTCACACCTGAAAAATAAAATGGCATACAAATTTAGGGTCAGACGCCAATGTTACATGCTAACTTGAGGTTTTTTTTTCTCTGTGCACTCTGCTTTTGGCCTACTACCCTCATGTATTGGGGCTTGGAGAAATAGATTAGGTGCATATTACTTCCACGCAGATCTGAACCAATCGCACATGAGTACTACTGGGAGGTTCTTAGCCTGCCACGGAAAAGTGGTGCAAGTCTTGCTTCGAACCCGAAAGGGTTTACCCTGTCCTTGTGTGGATCAGTTCTGTGTAGAAGCAACATGCAACCCAATCTATGTCTTCAAGCCCTGTGGGCAAGGACCATTAGCATGTGTTGCCAGAAATTACAATTTAATTTATTACACAAGTCATCTTTGCAAACAGTGTAGATCCAGATCAGATGGCTTCTGAAGAAGACATCTGATCAGGATCTACACTGACATTCAGTTTATGAATTTGTAGGTATAAATTTATCCAAGTAGCCTGATTGGCTCAAAGTAAAAAATGAGTGTAAAATGGGTGTGGCTACACTGCATATTCAGCAGGACATGGGTTAATCCCGGAGTTTTTTTGCTGAATCTAGCACATAAATATTTACCTTTTGTTTTTTTATTTTTAGTTTAATGACTCAACCAACACTATTTAGGTTATGTGGAGCATGTCAATGAACTATCCATGCTTTTCCTGGACAGGCTAATTTATTGCACTTTTTGGCCAAAAATTGACAACTACCCTGGTTGAATCAGCAGAAGGGAGAGAATGTTTTTAAAGTAATTTCATGATCAATCTCCACGAAAAGTTATGCTGACACTCACAGGTCTCGAATCTTGGTCCTCTGTACACAAGTCGAATGCGCGCCTGACTGAACTGCAGAGGCCGGCCGGTTACTTGTTGCAGTAATGATTAAAATACACCCGGGTATCACCCCACTTTGGGTTCAACACACACTTGTCGCCAGGGATGACAGAAGAAGATAAGTCCAATGTTTTGCTGTTACATTGTAGGTTATCTGTGGCATTTTTGGTGTGTAAATATCTATATAGAGACTATAATAACAAAAGCAAGCCAATAATTTCACACTTCAACAAGGGGTGGGGGTGCAAATTTTTCCACTTTTCATAAACAATGAATGAGCAGGAATTATCTTGGCTTTCTGGCTCATTCTATTTAAAGTATTTGGCCCTATTGCGGGTTGTAAAGATGACAAAACAGTTGTCAGCCCCCACTGTCTCAACCAGTGCCCCCCCCCCCCCCCCCCGATTTTTTTTATTTACTTCCTCCTTTCCTTACGTTATTTTCGGCTATCAAAATACGAAACGGAACCTTACTAATATTGGGCTAATCAGTAGTAAAGTGGACGAACTTATTTTCTCCTCGTCATGCATTTTTTTTGTTTATTATTCTCGCTAACTTACCAGTCTGTGTTGCCGAGCCTATCGCTCAGCTGGCCCTCCAAATCTGACTCGCTAGATGTGTCCGATTCGGAATCTTCCGAGTAATCGGGCGCAGATTCTCTTCTTGGTTCAAACTGATACGGCTGTACCGGCCTGATTGACCCAGCTAAAACAGAATCACCGTCATTCTCCTCTAACTCTCTAAGATTTGCACTGTCCGCCATAGCTGTCACTTCGAAATGTGTCTACAAATGACGTCACGCGCAAGTGCGCATGCGTGAAAATCTAAATTTGGACAGGTGCGAAAGAACGGTAAATCACGTAACTTTATTGGCTTATAACTTCCCCTATATAACCTTTTGAATTCTCGCGACTTTTTGTAATTGCTTATTTTTATCTGTGCTACATGGATAATTAATAAAGATATGGCGGTAAAATTACCGTTTCCGTTGAACTTTAAAAAGAAAACATAGAGCTGTCATGGGCGGCGTTCTGACTTTACGTGGCCGATCATCGGGGCTTAGAGAAATAGATCGGTTGCATGATGCTTCCACGCAGAGCTGAGACCGAACGCACAATAGAACTGGTAAACCGCTTAGAGGAGCTAAGCCTGCCAAGGTAAAGGTGTGCGAGTCGGTCTTTCCATGCCTTTAAACCCTATTGGTTTCATCGGGCGACAGGGCATGGGCTGTCATATCTTCTCAGTGTCGGGTAAAAGCCCCACAAAATTGGAAGCAACGTCTCCAAAATGACCTATACAGTGTTAACGGGGGCGTTAAACCTTTAATCAAACAAAACATGGCAGTAACCATCAGATATTACACGTGTGCTCATATGATTTTTATGACATGAGGTCATCCTCTTAATAACAGCGACGTTATGTGACAGTACTCCTTTTTCACATGAGCTTACCCAGTCTAAAACGTGAAGGAGCTCAGACTTACAAACCAAAGGCATTAGAAGATTTTATAAATAAATAGGGCGTTAGTACTGCTTTATGATTATCGTAAAGAAACTTATCCTGGCATATGAACACCTAAAATGTTCATCTTACATAACCCATAAGACGCCAATCACGACAATTGTCGTCTGTTTTGCCGTCTGCCGGTTATCTTAAAAGTAATTTTTTGCAAACTGTAGAAGCAGTCTGATCTGGGCCCTAACTGTTTGCCTGTATGCAAAATATTTTCAAAAAGTGTGCAAAAATATTCAGCAGACGACATAAGCAGACGACATTTTCAGATGTAGTTTTTCTCGGCGTCTTAAGGGTTAAACCCGCTTAAACTATATAAATCACAGATTTTTTATCCATCAGTTTGCACTTGATCCTATTAGTTGTAAATTTTACAAAACACCCAATATTCCTGGGACCAGTGAAGAACTTAAATAGACTTAAAGGATAACTGACAGCGAAACCGCCATTAACGGTCACCTTTCTTTAGAAGCAACTTGTCTTCAGCAGCTGCAATCATTCCAAACGAAACCATAGCAATGTATTAAACCTCTGCTGAGGAGCCACCTCTATCCTTCGGCTAAACGCAGCTTTTTTGTTTAAAGAAAAAAAAACTAAATTTTCCGATTTAAACAACCACAGTTAACTCAACAGCAAACTATTGTAGTCGAGGATTTGAAATTCATAGCGTATTTAAGGCGTTAAATGCACCTCACATTAACACGTTAAACTATGATATGAAATCATTCAGTAGCCTCTCTGTAGCTTGAAAATGAAATTAAAAAATCCAAAATGTGTGTGTGTTGGGGGGGGGGGGGGGGGGAGGGCAAGACATAAAATTTGGAGATAAATGTGCCTACCCCATTTTCTCTGCTCTCTGTTTCATGATGCACAATTCACTGAAATGGTGGTATAGAGGTACCAAACGGATTCCAAAGCTGGGGTCCCAAATCTGCCCGCGCACGGATTTTCTTCAAAGTTTGAATTTAATTTACGTGAGGCCCTGCCTCTATAAAAATGAATTTATTTCTTAGCTTAAAGAAAATCGGGTCTCAGGAGCGCTCATTGCTCAGACTTATACCCTTTACACAAAATATTAGTCTTAAAAATACAATTCAACTTGATCTTCAATAATGTCCATCGTAATATTGAAGGGTTTTAATCAAAGCTTATTTTAATATCATGAGCTCATTTATTTTCGTTTTTGTATTAATACTATCAAATATTTTACTTTAAAAATGTCTAAAATTTCAGTTAAAAATATCAAAAGACTGAATTCATTTACAAAATTAGGCATGTTTCCATTCTTATCAACCTATAGTGAATTTATCACTGTTCTGGATAGGGAGAACATTAAAGTTAAAGCTGTAAATTCTATCAGCCTATAGTTCTTGTAGCACATATTTTCTGCTTTTGTCTTCAATCATTCGCTATTCGGTTATTAGGGCCCCGCACTGAAAGTGCGGGTGCCCTATAGTAATCACTCTGTCCGTCCGTCTGTCTGTCTGTCCGTCTGTCCGTCTGTCCGTCCACAAATTTTTTTATCCTCCATAACTTTCTTATTCCACTGAAAGTGTGGGTGCCCTATAGTAATCACTCTGTCCGTCCGTCTGTCTGTCTGTCTGTCTGTCTGTCTGTCCGTCTGTCCGTCTGTCCGTCCACAATTTTTTTTATCCTCCATAACTTTCTTATTCCTGGATGGATTTAAATATTACTTGGCAGAAATGTTAATCATAATGTGATGGAGTGTTGCGCGCAAGACTGAGGTCCGTACCTCAAAGGTCAAGGTCATACTTAGAGGTTAAAGGTCAAAAAAGGGTCTTTCCTGTGTCCAATTAATAACTTTGTTATTATTCCTGGATGGATTTAAATATTACTTGGCAGAAATGTTAACCATAATGTGACGAAGTGTCACACGCAAGACCCACAGCCGTACCTCAAAGGTCAAGGTCATACTTAGAGATAAAAGGTCAAAAAAGCGTCTTTTTTATTGTGTCCAATCTATAACTTTCTTATACCTGGATGGATTTAAATATAACTTAGCAGAAATATTAACCATAATGTGACAGTGTGCCGTATAGTAATGCCCTGTCTGTCCGTCTGTCCGTCCGTCCGTCCGTCTGTCCATCTGCCCGTCTATCCATCAACATTTTTCATGTTTACAAACTGAAGCTGAAGTTATTGACAGTTGCTATATAGTAATACCCTTTTGTTTTTAATTCATAACTTACAAACAGTCAAATGCATCAACTTCAAACTTAAGATATATGGTCACAATATCATTACACAATTACATGGCAACCGACGTAACTCTAGCTACAATACTCTAAGAGTAATAGCCCTTTGAAAAAAAATCCAACTCCTCTGATGGCACTGCCGGGGCCCTAGTCAGTTTCACTGACAGTTCTAGTTCATTTTTGTTTTTAGCAAACGAGCTAAAGTCTTTCTTTTCTGTGAAGCTGTAAATATTTTGGAAAGAAAACTTTACGTTTGCTGTATGAAGGGGGATATGTTTGTAAATAACATTTTAAGGTTGATGTTTCACTCATATGTAGAAAGTTTACATCCTTTCTGTGTGTCATTTCTTTAAAGAGAACTAATCACATTTTGGAATTGGCAGTCAATTTAATAATGTAACTGTACAGTTAATCATCTAGTTGTAACTGTTTAGAACAACAGCTCAGTTATTGTCTTCAGATATTCAACTGTTGCCATTTTGTACTTCTGAGTGGAAGGGCAACTAGTGTCATCATGGTTTCACCTCTTGCTTAGAGTGACAGCACATTTAGCTCTTTTCAATTTTGGATCGAGTATGATGCAACTGACAAAAGTGATCCTGTAAAGGATTACTACTGCGCATGTGCAGCTTGGAACAGAACAAAATATGTTAACAGATACTTTAGATCATGTTTTGGGGCTTAAGCATGTAGAAAACTGCACCTTACAAACACTGGGATAAAATCCATTAATATGGATTAATAACAGATTGTATCAGTTGTAAATGAATAGGTCTAACAAGATAAAAGAATGAATATGTCTTTGAAAGAAGATTCAGATTTCCACTTCCATACATGTAGGTGTACTACAGGGTGAAAATGAAAATGGTCTGTTGGCTTTCTAAAGGTTGTAATTATCCAGAAAGTTAATGCTATGCAAATTAAATTCTATATACAGAAGCTATTTATGAACCCAAGATATGCCAGAATACATTAAGAGCATTAGTTAGAACATAATCCAGTTTTTTGCATATTTTGAATATTTTCCCAAATATGGCTTGTCTGATTTAATGTCCAAAAAAATTTGCACATGTGTGACCTATTTTGAAATTAATATGATAGGTTCACAAGAATTGCAACTGAGAAAAAATAAGTTCAAATGTGCCAAAAAATAAATATGGAGTAGAAAGGTGGGGGTAACTTGAAACAAATTAAAAGATGCAGCTCCTCATAAGAAGCAAATAAATAAACGTGTATAAAAACATTTTTTAACAATAATTTACTGTTTCTGTCAGAAAATGCCACATCCAGAATATCCATTTTAGATAGATTTAAAATGACTTTTTCTGGCTTACCCATACCTTGAGGTCTATTTTATTGAAAAACCCCCATATTTATGCAAGGCATCACGAAAACACGCCTATATAATTTTATACATAGTAAAACTGGGGTTAACAGGGGTATACCTTATTTTTCTTATTTCTTTTAGCAGAAATAAGAAAAATATCACAATTTTTCATCTTAATTTTTTTTCGGCGGTAAAGTTTTCAATGCATTTGTATAGGCGTGTTTTCGTCATGGAAACAGATAAAGGAGGAAATGCATCTTTAGTACAAAGTACCTATCCCAGGCTACAATTGTGCATAATATTGTTAGATTCTGTGCGTGGGCAACGTCCTATGTAAATTTACTATAAGCTAATACTTCGCCTTTCTATAAATAACTTAAGTAAGATCACAGATACGAAAATTGCGAAGAAACACTGCCTTGGGTTCATCGTCGGCGGCGACTGATCCGATTTGAATTAATTTTATGACAGTTATGCATCCAAATTTAACTTCTGCAGCTCGTACAACAACACGTGCATATGGTATTTTAGCTCATTAACGTCAAAGGCTCAGGGAGAGCATATAAGTCTACTACTACTACTACCAATAATAATAATAATAATGATGATAATGATGATGATAATGTACGACTTTGTATTAAGAGGGGAACACATTTAATAAACTTGTACTAATCTTCCTTGTGGCCCTTTTTCTTTCTGGGTAGAAACCAGGATTAAGCAACGTGGGTAAAGTCTTTTACTCCAGGAAACAACACTTGGTGCCCGTTGAGATCGAACGCGGGACATTTCGATCCCGCCGAGTCCGATGTTTTACCACTGCACCACAACTTTACCACTGCACCACAGCTTTACCACTGCACCACAGCTTTACCACTGCACCACAACTTTACCACTGCACCACAGCTTTACCACTGCACCACAGCTTTACCACTGCACCACAGCTTTACCACTGCACCACAGCTTTACCACTGCACCACAACTTTACCACTGCACCACAGCTTTACCACTGCACCACAACTTTACCACTGCACCACAGTGTTCCGTCGTCATCGTCGTCCAAGTAGTTAGCGTCTCCTCTCCTCTGCAACTACAATGCCAATTGAAACCATGTTACATGTGCAGCCGTCCCATAGTGTTGGGGAACAAGCGTTTGTTCTTAATGTCTGTGTCAATCGACCAAAATGGGAACCATGCCTATATATGGTAAAAAGCATTTAAATCTCCTTCTCAAGAACTAAAGGGCTATGACCTTGAAACTTGGTATACATGACTTGGGACTCGGGCCCTACCATTTTTGTTCAAACATTGACCATTGGTTGACCTTGACCTTTATGATATGCTTATTCTTGTATTGCCCTTGAGACAACATACTTTGCAGCCCCTATCCCACCATGTTAGTGGTAGACATCTCGCCTACACAGCCTAACTAGCTGATTCGAGGGCTGGGACAGACTTTCGAGGGCCCTTGAGACAACCTGTCGGCCCTGCAAATATTAATACATGAGAAATGGCATAAACGTTCAAATGATAATAATAAATAGCTGGAGAAGCCAAAAAAATGTTTTTATTCTTTTTTGTGTTATTTTTTTATATAAAGTTCAGCTAAATTCTTACCTTCTCGGACCTCCCTTGTTTGAATGGTCCGTTGGAATAATTGCGTACTGCTACTGCGGTTGCACCTCGAAAATAATTTCTAAAGCTAAAATGAACTATTTATTTGCTGAACTATTTATTTGCTGATTTGCATACAGAATGTAAAGCGCTGAGAAACTTTTAATCGAGCGTGCATGTTGTTTCCTATGTCTCTGTGGCGCGGGGACGTCAGAACTTTGCAATCGTTTACGTGACGTTATACTACGTGTGTGCGCCACGGCACTGAATCACACTGTCTGCTGTATTTTTTGCTTAAATTTGCTAAATTATTGCAAAACTCCTTGATTGTTTTGAATCGCGGTATAAACTTAATACATTGTTAGTGTCTTTAATAATAAAATATAATTGGTTCGCTGCTTTAATTTTATAGGGACCCCTATATAATTATCTAAGGCTCACCGATTCGATTTTATTAATATTATTAAATACATAAACCATGTATTTACTATATCTTAGAATATTTTTTCGAAATAAGTTTATAATAAAAAAGAATATAACACGGTTGTTTTCAAAACAACCGTTTAATATTCTATATATCTTACGTCAAGGTCATATGCGATCACTTTGAATAATTGTTTTGGTATAAAAATGTTAAACAGGACTTTTATCTGGTTTTCATGCAGCCTTTGACGTCAGTGCTGATATATGCAATCAGCTTAATGATCCGGGGTCTGCTGTTGTGCTGACTGAAACAAAATTACATATAAGGCATCAATGGGCTGGAGAAATCAAAGTTTGTATTTTGCGGATCTAGGTGGTTGTCATGCCCATATATGATGAAAAAGATTTTGAATGTTTCATTCCTGGAGCTGAAGGACCTGGGTATGTAGCATTTGGGACGCTGGCTCTACTAAGATTGTACAAAGATATCCATAACCTATGCGGCGGCGGCAAAAAAAAAAAAAAAAAAAAAAAAACAATGGCTGGTTTCAAAATATTTGGCAGAAATGATACTGGGGTAGGCCTCTACTAAGCCACTATGGTGTGTTTAGTAAATGACCACCAAGGAGCGGGACGATTTATGTCCATATAAAACGGTATTGAAAACCATTCAGACAAATAAATCCATTGATTCGGGGAATTGAAGGGCAAGACGAAATCAAATTATCTTTATTAGTCTTGAAGATATTACAATTTGACGCTTGAAATATTTCATGAAAACAGAGAAACTTTAAACTGCATCATTGATATTCATGAGGTATTCTATGATGTCATAGAAGCAATTTAAATTTTAATATGAAATACATTGTGTTATATAGTCCCAAGGAACTGTATAATCAGCCATTGGAATTATTGAAACTGATCTCAACTGATATGCTATACCATTTTCTTCCTATTTTAGTTGCATTAACTTTAACATTAATAAAAGCAGCTTCAATCCGGAGATCAGTCCTCCGGCTAGTCTGATCCAGAAAACATGCACACTTCATATTTTCCAGTTCTGTGATGTATTCCTTGGTTCCAAAGGATAACCCTTTTATAGAACACATTTAATGTCACTACAGCTGGTGTTTGGGACTGTGTGGCGGCCGTAAAAGTCTCCCTGACTTACATCATAGTGTACTTTATATTTTCTTGGCCTTTTGGATCATTGGTTTCATTGTGGAATTTTGAAAATATTTGAGGGTCACTGATGAGGCGTATTTGGCTGAAACTAGCTAGTCTGGCCAAGAAAACATATACCCTCCATATTCTCAAGTTCTGTGGTGTATTCCTTGCTTCCAAAGGATAACCATTTCTAGAACATATTTGACGTCACTACAGCTGGTGTCTGGGAATGTGTGGCGGTCGTAAAAAGTCTACCTACCCTACATCGTAGTGTAGTTTATATTTTCTTGTCCTTTGGATCATTGATTCCATTGTGGAATTTTGAAAATATTTGAGGGTCACTGATGAGGCGTAATTGGCTGAAACTAGCTAGTCTGGCCAAGAAAACATATACCCTCCATATTCTTAAGTTCTGTGGTGTATTCCTTGCTTCCAAAGGATAACCATTTCTAGAACATATTTGACGTCACTACAGCTGGTGTCTGGGAATGTGTGGCGGTCGTAAAAAGTCTACCTGCCCTACATCATAGTGTAGTTTATATTTTCTTGTCCTTTGGATCATTGATTCCATTGTGGAGTTTTGAAAATATCTGAGGGTTACTGATGAGGCCTAATTGGTCGAAACTAGCTAGTCTGGCCCAGAAAACATGTACACTCCATATTCTCCAGTTCTGTGGTGTATTCCTTGCTTCCAAAGGATGACCCTTTCGAGAATATGTTTAGCGTCACTACAGCTGGTATCTGGGAATGTGTGGCGGCCGTAAAAGCCTCCCGGCCCTACATCATAGTGTAGTTTATATTTTCTTGTTCTTTTGGGATCATTGATTCCATTTTGGAATTTTAAAAATATCCGCGGGTCACTGATGAGGCCTTATTGGCCGAAACTAGCTAGTCTGGCCCAGAAAACATGTGCAATCCATATTCTCAAATTCTTTGGTGCATGGATAACCCTTTCTAGAACATATTGGACTGTTTCTATAGATCTGTCAAACGCTTACCTTCAATTCACCCAGTATCTCGCAAATTCTTGAGATTTTCTCTGGAGTGATTTCGAAATTAAGGCAATGGGATATAGTTATCTACCAATGACGTCAATACATTCAAGAAGGTCAGTTGTCAGTTGTTAACGAAAACATGTACACTGGTCGGGAAGAGGGTCACTGATGAGGCGTAATTGGCTGTAATTGGTTGCCGGGAAGATACGAGGCCTGATGATGGACCCATGTTTCATCCATAGTGACACATTTCTGAAGAAAGTTAACAGGATCTTCCTCAAAAAAGGTTAAGATTAGCACGCGATAATAAGCGCCCGGTGGGCTTCTGAGGAAGCCACTGTGATTCAGATTCAGGAAGAACAGACTGCTTTAAAAGGAATATCAGGTCCAGAGTGTGAGCCTCTATATGACCTTACCAAAGCATTTGACACACTCAGTCTTAAAGACTTTGGTAGATTATAGCAAAGTTTGGTTGTCGAAATGGTACGGCAGTTTCACCATGGTATATTTACCCGAGTCCAGACTCCTCAGTTAGTTTTCTGAACAATTTCATGTGACTAATGGAGTCAAACAGGACTGTTTGCTGGTGCAAACGCTGTTCAGCATGATGTTTTCTGCCATGCTCACAGGACTGGTGTTTTCCGCGATGGTGACAATAGTTTTCATATCAGGTACGATTTGCTAGGGAGCTTTTGCTCCTTAGAAGTTTGCAAAATAAATCCAAAGTACAGGTAGAGGTGTTAGACTAGTTCCTTTTTGCTGATGAAACAGCAACGGGTGATCCTACAGAAAAGATGAAAAAAGTGCGTATCAAGTATATTTGTTGTATATGACATCTATGATCGCACAGTCATAAAAAACAGTCTGAGGTGTTTTATAAGCCGGCGACTGGAAAGCCTTACACGCAGACTACCATCACAGTGAAAGGGCAACGGTTGGGTCATATCCTTTTGGAAAGATGTGTCAATTTTGTACAATGTACATGTGCCTCCTGGTAGACCTGAAACTCAGGAAAAGTGTAGTTTCCTGTGCATAAAATAAGTTGCGTAGCATCACGTTAACAGGTCCATGAATCGATACAGTCAACCCTCTTTATACCAACATTCACCATAACAGCAAAATAGAAGTGGAGGCAATGATCAGGAATCGATACCCACAGCTCCCATCAGAGAAAGGGAAAGAAACACAAACATGAAACAACAGACCCTAATGGAAACATCAATAGCAGAAAGCCAAAAACCCAGTTACTTTCCCACAATGTGGCCAATAGGCTATCCAAAATAAAATAATATAAGCGACACAAACACCCAAAGACAAACCATTAAAAAAATAAACCGCCACAGAAGAACCGCCTTGGAACGGTCAGCGGAAACGAATTCCACTCGGGGGCTTAAATCGATTTTACGTGGCCACAATCCTCGCCCTTACTTCCGTCGCGATTAAGACAATAATTTGTTCAGTCCGCATGAAGGCCTCCTAACTCATCAGTGCAACATCCCCGTAAACACAAAAATGAAACAACCACAGAGATGAAACAACGGCGATGACTCGACAAAAAGAAACAACTGAAATGCTGGAGCAAAAGAAAACCAACAGTTAGACTCCGATGGGCCCAACCAGAGACAGAGCATCGGGTACCAACCAACATAAGCCTTTACGTTGGAACCGTCATAGAATCTGAGGCCTGACCCGCCGACGTGCAATTAAAGAAGGTAGCAAAATTTTCAACCGTGATTGGGTTAAATACCATGCATGCAGTCTGTCGTATAACATTTATGTTGTACCCAATCTTTTTATATCGCAGAATGATTTTACGAAATCGGGTGCTGAAGTCATTGCGGTTATATATTTTTCCGAATTTATATACTAAGATACTAAGTCACCATAAAATTCAAGTTCAGATAGACCTTGTTGCAGAAGAGATTTAAGTCCAATATTGAATTTTGAAATCAAATCAGAATGACGGGGTGTAAATTTGACTGACTGATAGGTATTATCAATATTTAATAAATCATCCAAATATCTAGAAGTGGAGCTAAAAACTTCAATGATTTCAGACTGGTTTTCAGCAGAAAGGGACATCATGAAGTCTCTCTCATAACAGAACTCGGCATTACGACAATTTCAGTGGAATGACTTCTTAGCTAGTTACGAGCGGCGTGGGCTTCCCTCGGGCTACAAAATGAACAAATCGAGTCTATGTTCATGAAAGATGATTGTAACCTAATACTCCAAGAAACAAATGTTATAGATATTTGTTACAATCGCCTGATGGGGTTAGGTGAACAATGGAGGCCCAGATCAGACGAAGCAGACTTCGTCGTCTGATCAAGGTCTACATGTTTGCTTAAAATACTGGAATTTAACTTGATGGTTAAGTGAATCCGTTTAAGTCCTAACCTACTGTCTGTATTTCTGTAGGGAAACCTTTCAACGTTAAGCTGGAATTTAGAGCACAAGAAAAGAAATCAAAAGTGTCTTTGATTATACTTGTGTGATCTGGGGTATCTTGGAGGTGACAGCTGGCGATTTGACTGAAGATTAATAATTTTAATTAATAAATAATCAATAAGAAAAAATACATTTCACAGAATTGCACGTAAACTAATAATATGGTTAATCTACATGATATAGAATCTGCTAAAATGACTAATAGTTCTAGAAGTTCACAATAAAACATTTCCACAAACTGATATTTTTCCACTATTTCGAAACACTTCATTTTTGGTAATTACAGGAAACACTTTTTCGATTTTAGATATTTAGGTAGAGTGTATTCGGTAATTCCGTGAGTCACGAATCATCACAATATCCTGATTGGTCTATCAGGTCACGTGCCCCTTTATATGGTCAATAGACCCGGTTTGCTCGCCCAGTTGGTAGAGTGTCCGCTCACGGGTTCGATCCCGGGCCGCGACATACCAAAGTCGTTAAGAATGGTACTAGCTGCTCCTCGCTTGGCACTCAGATTTACGGGGTAGAGCTAGGACTGGTCGACCCAGTGTCAGGATAATGTGACTGGGTGTGGTATCATGTAATGTGTCTGGGACATGATGCTTCAGCGAGGCAGCACTATAAAAGTGAGCATTGAGCTCCCTGTCGCAACCAGACACCGTCGTGATATGACTGAAAAATTGTTGAAAGCGACGTTAAACCCGAATTCACACACACACACGCATCATGGCGACCAAACCAAAAACAAAACCCAGGTAAAACATCTATAAACATGTTCATGTACAGAGTGTTCTGCAGTGCCAGTCAGATAGCCTTATATTATGCACTGTTTATCCTTTTTGAAGATGCCTCTGTAACGCAGTTGGTAAGTACATCCGGCCACTGCGACTTCGCTGCATCTATGCCCGGGTTCGAATCACAGCAATGTAAATATATTTTTTTTATCTCTGATTAGGTCTTCACTGTGGTTGAAAAGATGAAAGTTGCTTCCTTTGCTCAGGAAATTAACCATAATCGTGAAAAAATGTAATATAAAATAAACCCTAATAGACATAGTGTACTGCGGTGCCAGTGTACTGCGGTGCCAGATAGCCTTGTATGCACAACAGAGGACCCTCGTTATAACGACAGTATTTGTTCCCCAATATTGTGCCGTTATAAGGATTAAGCCTTTATAAAGAATCCCAATCAGTAGTAAAAAGGACTTACTCGCTTAATTACTCCAAGCGACAAAAATGTGGACATTTGTTAGAATCGCGTTGGTCAACAATTGTTGTGGACATTTGTTAAACAGAGGACTTCTCTTCAGTCAGCCCTGTGGGCTACATCATATTATGTAATGAAATGATAGTCCCCAATAATCAAGAATAAATGCATTAATGATAATGTCACGGTGTGTGAGTCAGTGCATACACGGGCGTAGCACCGAGGGTGTTGTTATTAAAAACAGAATCATATATTACTTTTTTGGTACGTTTATTTGTTTATGACATTGTTATTTGATTGATTATTATTGGACTAGGCTGCACCTTGGATTTTAAGTGTGCTTCCCTTAATATGATGGAAAAACAGTGTTTTATAACACTTTTATAGAACATATTTAATGGTGAAAGAGATATGAGCATTGTTTTTGTTTTGTTTCGTTTTTGTATTATGTATCGAGGACATAATTTATCTTTCTGGTGTGAATAACAGAAAATAGAAAAAAAAACCTTACTTTTAATTCTTTTTAGGTCGTCTCATATCACATCTGAGCAAGTTTCGACGATCAAAAGGCAACATAAGAGGTGTTTTGAGAATATTGTTATAACATTTCAGGATTGGTTTAAATTTTTAACTATTAAGTTTCATTCCATGCATGGTTTGTCATTACGTTTGGTAGAATTGTTTCACAGTTTTTGTAAGGTTCATTGTACTTAGTGCAATACTGGGGTGTGTTACAACGCATAATGTAGTAATGTAGTAATTTCTTCATTTTGAAATTTTTACTACATTATGCGTTGGCACAGTCGACGCGAAATGAAATAAAATGTCGTTTTTACTTCATTATGCGTCGATACTAAGAGGTTTGAGCAAAATGAAAGAATTATTTCATTTTGCGGCGATGGGTGGCATACTTAATTTTACTTCATTATGCGTCAACAGTTTGTTTGTTTGATTTGAGGTTTAACGTTCCCGTCAAGACTATTTAGGTCATTTTGGAGACATTGCTTCAAATTTTATGGGACTTTTACCCGATATTGAGATGAAATGACATCTCAATCGCTGCCGTCCAATTAAAAGCAATAGGGTTTATATGCATGGATGGGCCGACTCGCAGCAGTTTTCCTGGACAGGCTTAGACCTTCTAAGCAGATTACGAGGACTCATGTACGGGCGGTATCAGCTCTGCGTGGAAGCATCGTGCAGCCCATCTATTTATACCCCCGGCATACGAAGTATGCAAGGGGGTATTTAGTTTTTGTCCATTCTGTCTGTCTGTCTGTCTGTCTGCCTGTCTGTCTTTTGTTTGATTTGTTTGATTTGAGGTTTAACGTCCCCGTCAACACATCAGGCATGAGACCAAAATAGCGCAAGGCGTACGATTTTAATTCTACTGGCTTAATCAAATACAATGAAATTCCACTATTAAGACCACCTAAAATTAATACAAATTTTGTTTTTAAAGCATATTTGGAAGGTTAAAGCTACATTTTCTTTGTGATTTTGACCTTCAGTGTGCTTTTGTGGAAGACCGTCTTTTGGACTGTTCAACTGTGGTCTTAAAGACCACTTTTGAACCGTCTCAAATGTGGTCTAAATTGTAGGAATTTAACTGTATTGCTTCCTAAGTCTTTTCGAAGACAGCTATGTTCTACCATCATTACTTCATTATGCGTCGATATGGTGCATATCAACGCGAAATGAAATAATTTTTTTACTTCATTTCGCGTCGACTATGCCAACGCATAATGTAGTAAAAAAATCAAAATGAAGAAATTACTACATTACTACATTATGCGTTGTAACAGGGGTGCCTCTGGTGTATATGGCCATTTGGTTAGCTTATAAAGCAAAGGATTGGAAAGGCATTCTACGGGTTCTTCCTGTTAGACAATGTGTTAATTCAAACCAAATAAAATTCAGCCCCTAACGATTTGAACCAATGAAAGTCCATTATTTTAAAATTGTTCTAGTACTTGTTCGATGGATGTTCTTCTGACTGGATTGTTATTGTTCAAGGTTGTTTTACTGGCTGATTGATCAACTGGCCTTTACTGAAAAGATTTTGTATGTTTGGCATTGAGAGTCTTACATAACTATCATTACATAACTATCATTGAATTTATTAAATGAGTTGAGGGAAATAGATAAAAAGCAAGGCTGTGCCGAGCATTTTATGCATTTTCCACAACGAGGTTATTTAATATAAAAATACATGTGCACGTATGCAAGATTCTTTTTATCAAATGACATTTAAAATTCATTTTATCCACGATTTTTATGTCAATATTCCGCCAAATTAACAGCGACGTCGTTAAAGACATCGTAAGTGTAACGTTACGGGGCGTATCTAACTTATTTGCATATTTCATACACAAGTGGGTTACAGAATTTAATGCACGCCGTTATTTTTATCTATGACGCGACGTCATATAGGATATGAATCGAAAGCATTTCTGAGAAAGGTCTTACGACATTACATTGTGTGACGTAGTGCATTCTTTTCTATCCCCAAAATTGTTCCTTTTCCGATGGAAATTTTGCGAATTCTTTCTTAATAATACACCAAACCTATGTTGTATGTACTCGTTAGAACCGCCTCATCGAGGCAGTTGTAACGAGTACCCGCAATCTTTGTCTTGTAGCAAAAATAAGAAAAATAATCTATACCCCCGTAAACCCCAGTTTTCTCTATATAAACTGGGGTTTATGGGGTGTTCATTTCACGGACTTGTTCATGTGATGATAATAGAAAATATGTTTTGAAAAACGTTATTAGTCGTAGACCGTCTAAGTTTTTTGTTCAGCATCATACTACATAAGAAAAAGAAACATATTGATAGTAGTGAAAGTGGTCCAAATGTTATTTTTAACAAAGCGCGTTTAAAGACAAAACATGCCTTTCAAATTTATTGAAAATTTTATCAGCCAAAATGAAAATTTTCTGATTTTTTTTTTGTATTTCTGCTCAAAGCAGAAATAAGAGACACTATGTACCACTGTAAACCCCGGTTTAACTATATGAAAGTGGGGTTTCAGAGATCAAAATTACATAGGCGTGTTTTCGTGATGACTGGAAAGGAACAGTGATTGAATCTGCATCAAATCATTGGGCGGAAGAGCGTTTGAGTGACTTTATAAAAAGCCGCCATTTTATGACATCACTCGAAGTTTCTTTAACGTTAGGCGGCAAAACGTTATATTTTCGTGTGAAAACATTATATGTGACATAGGCAATAATGTTGGTGAGAACAATTGCGATAGGTTGGGAGATTTGAAGGAAACGACGAAATTATTGTCGAGTTTTAGTATGTTAAAATCAAATTTGATCAGCTCTTGTGTGATATTTGCTGAGTAATAAATAACAGTTTGTAGGTCAGTTGTAAGTATTCAAATTACTTGATCTACTTTGAACAGTGATTTGTTTCTCAACATGTCACTGCTAGAACTGATCTATTTCATAAATAATCCGCGCTGTACCATCAGGTTGACAAGTCCGTGTATTGGGCTGCATGATGCTTCCATGCCGAGCTCGAAACCTACCGCATCACGGAAACACACCTATATAATTTTGACCACCTTGAATCCTACTTTTATACAGTAAAACTGGGATGTACAGGGGTATTTCTTTGTTTGTTTGATTTGAAGTTTAACGTTCCCGTCAATACTGTAAAGGTCATTTTGGTCACGTTGCTTCCAATTTTGTGGGACTTTTACCCGATATTGAGATGAAATGACGACGCAAGCCCTGCCTCTCAATGAAACCAATAGGTCGTTTAAGCATGGACGGTCCGACTCGCACCGCTTTGCCTAGGCAGGCTTAGATAATCTAAGCAGTCCTCACCGTTGTTTCATCTCTGTGGTTGTTTGATTATTTGTGTTCACGGAGATGTTGCGCTGGTGGGTTGGGGGCTTCGTGTGGGCTTGGCAAATTGTTTGTCTGAGTCGCGACGGAAGTAAGGGCGAGGAATGTGGCCGCGTGGGGTCGATTTGGGACCCCCAGTGGAGTTCGTTTCCGCTGACCGTTCCAGGGCGGTTCTTCTGTTGCGGTTTGTTTTGTTGTAGTTTGTTTTTGGGTATTTGTGTCGCTTGTGTTGTTTTATTTTAGATAGCCTGTTGGCCATTTTGTGGAAGGGTGGTTGTCCTTTTGGCTTTCCGCTGTTGGTGTTTCCATTGGGGTCTGTTGTTTCGTGTTTGTGTTTTTTTCCCGTTGATGTCTCTGATGGGAACTGTGGGTTGATTGTATCGATTCCTGAACATTGCCTCGACTTCTATTTTACCAGTACTCGTGTGCGGGTTGGTTTCAGCTCTGCATGGAAGCATCATGCAGCCCATCTATTTCTTCAAGTTCCGCTGGTCGAGGTCCGGATTTACAGGGTTAAACCTTATTATTCTTATTTCTGCTCCAAAATATAGATTGCTGGTACTCGTTAGAACAGCCTCGATCAGTCGGTTCCAACGAGTACCTACAATCTGTATTTTGAGCAGAAATAAGAAAAATATCACAGTGTTTCACATTAAAATTTCCGTTTTTCGGCGGTAAAGTTTGAAATGTATTTGCATAGGCGTGTTTTCGTAATAGCTATTCAAATGTATTGAAAATTTCAACACAAAAAAAAAAAAAAAAAAAATTTGATATTTTTTTTTGTATTTCGTATTTCTGCTCAAAGCAGAAATAAGATAAAACACATACCCCTATAAACCCCAGTTTAACTATATGAAAGTGGGGTTTCAGAGAGGGGGGGGGGTGCAAAATTACACAGGCGTGTTTTCGTGATGACTGGAAAGGTACAGTGATTGAATCTGCATCAAATCACTGGGCGGAAGAGCGTTTCGACCGACTTTATAAAAAGCCGCCGTTTTATGGCGTCACTCGTTTCTTTGACGTTAGGTGGCAAAACGTTATATTTTCGTATGAAAACAATACAGAATATGTGTGACAGGCAATAATCTGATCGGAATAATGGCGATAGGTTGGGAGATTTGAAGGAAACGACGAATTTATTGTCGGAATCAAAATTGATCAGCTGTTGTGTGATATTTGCTGAGTAATAAATAACAGTTTGTCGGCCAATTGTAAGGAGACAAATTACTTGATCTTCTTTACAACTGACCTCCAAACAGTGATTTGTTTCTCAACATGCTAGAACTGATCTATTTCATAAATAATCCTCGTGGTAGCGTCAGGTTAGTAAGTCCGTGTATTGGGATGCATGATGCTTCCATGCAGAGCTCGAAACCGACCGCATCGCGAAAACACACTTATATAATTTTGACCACCTTGAATCCAACTTTTATATAGTAAAACTGTGGTTTACAGGGGTAAACCTTATTATTCTTAATTCTGCTCCAAAATATAGATTGTTGGTACTCGATGTGTCGGTTCTAACGAGTACCCACAATCTATTTTTTTGGCCATTATGATAACTTACCCGTGCGACATAGTACATTTTTCACATTTCCAAAATGGCTCCTTGTCTGATATAAATCCGTGATATTTTTTTTATAAATGCTCAAAACATAGGTTGCGGGTGCTCGTTAGAACCGCCACATTGAGGCGGTTCTAACGAGTACCCACAGCCTATGTCTTGGAGCAGAAATAGGAAAAATAATATATACCCCCGTTAACCCCAGTTTTCTGTATATGAAGTGGGGTTTAGGGGGACTTGTTCACGTGATGGGCGGCAAAGTTTACAATGTACATGTGTAGGCGTGTTTTTGTAATGGCACACGAGTAATGGTAAACCATCAGAAAGTCTGAGCCTAACCAAGCAAAGTGGTGCGAGTCGGACCGTCCAAACGTATAAACCCTATTGGTTTTATTTGGCGCCAGGAATCGAGATGTCATTTTATCTCAGTGTTGGGTAAAACAAGTCCCATAAAACTGGAAGCAACGTTCATAAAATGATCTAAATAGTGTTGACGGGAACGTTAAACCGCATATCAAACATATCACGCGAACAAGTCTGTGAAATGAGTACTCCCTGAACCCCATTTTGGATAGAGAAAATTGTGATTTACGGGGGTACATGTAAATAGTATTTCCTAATTTCTGTACCAGAACATAGGCCTCATTGAGGCGGTTCTAACGAGTACCCATAACCTATGTTTGTAGTAAAAATAAGTCAAATATCCCAGATTCTCATCAGAAAAGGAACCAGTTTGGGGATGTGAAAAAATGTACTATGTCGCACCCGTGTGTCATCGTAATGAAACAAATCAAACAAAACCAGTCTGTGTAATGAAACAAATCAAACAAAACCAGTCTGTGTAATGAAACAAATCAAACAAAACCAGTCTGTGTAACAAACCTCCTTGCAATCAGAAGAAGAAGAAGAAGTAGAAGAAGAAAAAAGAATTCTGATCAAATTAAAACGAATCATGTATAAGTAAATCAAACATATAACACAATTTGTTGGCGATCATAACGAAAACACACCTAAGTCAGTTTGACCCCCTGAAACCGCACTTTTACGTATATAGTAAAACTGGGGTTTACAAGGGTATATATTTTTCACAAAAGAAAATTGCCGACCACGGCAGGAATCGACCAGTCAGACGCGCATCCGACTGAGCTACCGAGGCCGGCTAAAATCCGTATTTATTTGTGTATGTAAAAGTTTATGCTTGAAAGGCATTTATTCTTGATTATTGAGGACCATCATTTCATTACATAATATTATGTAGCCCTCAGTGGTGACTATAGACACATCCAAAGTCTACGTCACACAAGGTCAAAGGTCATTAGCCTCGTTTCATCTGGTGGGCAAAAAAACTTCCGGTTCCATACACTACCGTTGATGTAGCATGAATTATTTTCTGTAATATCTATTGATAAATCGTCTTTCTATCAAAACTGTTTGTCACAAACCATTTTTGACATTAAACTGCTTCTTTTTCGTATAAAATTGGATAGAAAATATACATGCTATAATCTTATTTCCATTGGTTAAATAAAGCGCATCGACTACGTTTTGGCATGATGGTGGGTAGTTTTATAACGCTTTTTAGGCAACAAAATGTGCGATAAAATGTCAGAAGAGACTGGTTCTATATCATTTATTACTTCAAAAACACAAACTGACAAGGATCAGTTAATTTTGTGAAGAAAAAATGAGTTTAATCACACAATAAATATACGAAATTCTCATTGACACTGTACAGCAACAGATATGTTTTGCCAACCAGATAAAAGAGTACCTCTACAGGGGAGGTAATTGGCGCATGCGCAGTGAAATGTAAACAAGATCACGTGTCAAAACATTGGATCCGTCTACAGAGAAGTCCTCTGTCTGCAACAGGTAAGCAGCCTTCTTGGGGAAAATCAGTAATTGACTAACTGTTAACTACAGTGTACCTTATTGATTTTCCCTTTCAGTGCCTCAGCCAGGGGATTCAACAGGAGCTACTTATCACCCTATTAAAGGCTGCCTTTGATCTGCTATAGACAGTATATCACAGGGGGGCAATAAAACAATTATGAACACACGACGTGTCCTACTCTCTAAGAATAAATGCCTTTAACTATGGTAAGCTTATGTCTTAAATGTTGAAAGATTTTGGTGCACTGACGAAGTTATATTGGACCTACCACGTGTATTCGACTGCAACGTCGTGACGTCAAATTTGACGTCATATGTGTTGACGTCGAATATACGGTGATATAACACTCGCTTACACCACTCCTAGTTATCTGTGTACCAAGGTGCAATGAGGGGTGACATTCAGCTTTACTGTTTGTCAATGGTCAAATCATAATGATTAGATGAATGCTACACAACCCCCACTTGCGCGGGCATATCATCACACATCAGAGAGGAAGTTGAGGTGTGCCGAGATTATTATGAAATGTTTATTATTTTTCAGACGGCTATATCGCCTACGCCTCATGGGCTAGCTATTGTCAGCTGTATTAGAAGGCTAGGAAAGTCTATATTACCCCACACCCTAAAGGGTAGAGGAAATCAGTGCGTTTACTGAGATGTTGTCATATCAACGCCGTATACACATACGAACGTCGACACGCCAGTGTTTCGGACTTAATTATGTCCGTGAAGAAATCGAGAAGTACTTCTACGCGATTAACGCGAACACGGTCACCATAAGACTGATATCAGTCCTAGATGTTAATGGGTTTTTTTCCATACTTGCACATTTTATCTTATGCCGTCATGCAAGGCCAGATTTTATTTTATGCTGTCTCAACATCTAGGGACTGATCAAATCTGCAGAGGGTCCTGCTAGACTTTTAGCAGGCACATACATCAAAATCATTCCAAATGTGGTCTAAGCACTTCATAATTAGTGTTTAGCAGGCGCAGTCAAACCAGCTCACGGACATCAGGTGATTTATTGCCAGTATGAGACTAGACAGAGATAAGGGTCATAAAATTGTATAAGCTATTGGTACTTACTGTTTAATTGGTTCTCCAGTGGTATTGTTCATACTTTAGCTAAAAATCTTAGATTGTGGGTACATGTACTCGTTAGAAAGGCTTATAAATGATTCTATCGAGCAACCACAATCTATATTAGGGCTAGAAATAAAAAAAATATATATATACATTATCATATGAAAAAAAAAGCTATTAAAAGGGATAGATTTTGTTTGGTTTGTATTGGACTTTAACGGCCCAGTCAACACTATTTGGGTCATATTTAGCCGGTTAGTTTACCTACCCACATTTTCCTGGACAGGCTTATATATATATATACGTAAGCGGTTAACCAGTACACTGCACATTCTTTCGCCAAAAAAAAACTGACAACTACCCTTCTTGAATCAACGGAAGTGGGAGAATGACCGTAGAAAAGATTTCATGATCAATCTCCACGAAAGAACGTTGCCAACTCCGGCAGATATCGACCCCCCCCCCCCCCTAGATCCCCAGTGAGAAAACCTGCTTTACGCCTATGCAAACAATAAAGGTGCAGATAAGCCTGACCCGGCCTTGGTAGTTCAGTGGGATGCGCGTCTTGACTGGTTATCAGGAGGATGCAGGTTCGATACCTGCCGGGGTTGACAACATCTTTTCATGGTGACTGCCGGTCATTCTCTCCCTTCCGCTGATTCAAGAAGGGCAGGTGTCCATTTCAGACGAAAGAATGTGCACTGTACTGGTTAACTGCTTACGTATAATATGTTCTAGAAGGGGTTATCTTTTGGAAGCAAGGAATACACTACAAAACTGGAAATATGGAGTGTACATGTTTTCTGGGCCAGACTAGCTTGTTTCAGCCAATTAGGCCTCATCAGTGAACCTCATATATTTTCAAAATTCCACAATGGAATCCATGGTCCCTAAGGACACGAAAATATAAACTACTTTATGATGTAGCGCAGGGAGACGTTTTTCGGCTGCCACATATTCCCAGACACAAGCTGTAGTGACATTAAATGTTCTAAAAAAGGGTATCCTTTGAAAGCCTGCCCAGGAGAAGTGTGGGTAGGTAAACTGACCGTCTCAAAAATGACTGCCGTGAGTAAACAATGTAGATCCTGATCAGACAAAATATTTTTCTGCATCTTAACTGCTTGCTTATGGCTAGGCATAAGTTGGTTAATCGGCATTTATTTTTGTCTGGACTATTTGCCAAATTCCTAAAATAGGGATGCTAGGTTTATGTGGGTTAAGTGGCATCGGCACCGGGTCCGTGCTTTTTGCCTAAGCTGTAAAATAAATATGATAGGATTGCAGGCCTCGGTAGGTCAGTCGGACGTGCGTCCGACTGGTGATCAGGAGGGCGCGGGTTCGATACCTGCCGGAGTCGGCAACATTCTTTCGTGGAGATTGATCATGAACTCTTTTCTACGGTCATTCTCTCCCGCTGATTCAAGAACAGCAGTTGTCAGTTTCTGGGGAAAGAATGTGCGCTGTAGTGGTTAACCGCTTACGTATAACTATACCCAGGAAAGGTGTGGATATGTAAACTGTCCGGCTCAAAGATGACCTAAATAGTGTTAACCGGGCCATTGAACTCAATAATTTATTGCACTTTTTTGTTTTAATTTAGTCAGTCATTATTTTCACATTTTAAAAATGCCAATAATGTATTCACATCTGGGCATTCATGTTTATGCTAAGTAGGTTACACAAGAACAACCTCTTCACTCTATAAATACAAGAAACCTAATTTCTAATGCCTGCTGGAGAAAACTTAGTTAGGGACATTCATCTTGTCTTGCTGTGAACTTTGAGCTGTTAATGTTGGTGGAATTAGTGTACTTATATATTAATGGGCAATGGTCAGATTCCTTATTACATAACCAATCAACAGATTGGATAAGTCTGTTGAGATAGAGCTCAAGAGAGAGATTTAATGAGGGGAACTTTTTAATTCATCTAAGGATGACTTAATAAAAAAGTCACATCTCAACAGACTTAATAAGTCTAGGGCTCCATAAGAGCCAAAGAAATTATATGACAGCATATTATTGGACTGGTTTGTATCCGTGTGAGAGTGTGTGTTTTGTTATTTTGTTTTAATAGTTTTTTTTTTAAAAAATAGCATTTTGTTGTAAATACATACATACATATTGGCGTATACTTGGACCTTGTACTTTCTTGCTTAGACCACTCTCGTCTATCTTGGCGCTCGCTGCCTTTGGGTGTGTGTGAAGCTGAACTTGGCTGTGTGCAAGTTCAACTTCCCACTCACCGAAAGTCACGTGACATTGGTTTTAAAGTCCAAGTCCGAAGGAATGGTCAATTCGTTTTTACTGTGCAGAACATAGAAATGACACTAGTCCCCTAAGATATATATTTGGCGCTTATTTCAGTTGAACATTCAATTTTCTTGCTCATAAATATTCATAAACCAGCATGGGCTGCCTATTAAACAAATTGGATGACCTCTAGACAGAGGTTTTGCTTACTGTCAAATTTTAATTCTGACGATAATGATTTTTTGTTCTACGACCTTTAAAGATTATTTCACTTTTTTCGAGCTGATCGTTAATCTGAGGTGGCTGAAAACCAGAGTACCGGGAAACATAATCGTCCTTTGCAGAAATTTGCCTTTTACATGTGGCCCGGGCGTGGAACGCATCGCATGTGCTTGTACTTGATAACTACATGTATATAGGCGAAACCGTTGAAACCACTTGTTGTTGACTAATTTTGATATCTATGAATGCTAAGTATTATCCTCAGCTGGTCTGAGCATGAAAACCCATGACTGGTTCGTAATGTAACATTTTATACAGAGATAACAAATTATTCTGAGAAAAATATTTTATTTCCTCGAGACCCGAATTGTCAAATATTAGATTGGTATTCTGAGATTGACTTAAAAGTTAATACAGTCTGTCTTACATTGACGGAACTACAAACGTATGGGGCGCCGATTAAGTTTTTACTCCCTATTTATGGATATTCATAAATCGATCTGAATTAAGGATATCCATAAATCGATCTGAATTATGGATATCCATAAATCGAATATCTCCAATACTAGATTTATGGATATGTATAATTCGAATTATGGATATCCATTAATCGGCTGATTTATGGATATCATTAATTCGAATTATGGATGTCCATATATCTATTTATGGATATCCATAATTCGATTTATGGATATCATTAATTCAGATCGATTTATGGATATCCATAATTCGAATCATGTATATAATTAATTCGAATTATGGATATCCATAATTCGGTCCCTTTATAGATATCAATAATTCGATTTTTAGATATCCATAATACGCCTTTGCAAATAAATACAATAAATAATGATTGAAACCAAAGGCTTTTGTGGTGAATTATGGATATCCATAATTCGAAATATGGATATCATTAATTCAGCCCGATATATAGATATCAATCATTCGATTAATGGATAGCCATAATTCGAATTATGGATATCCATAAATCAGCGGAATAATGAATATCCATAGTTTGATATATTGATATCCATGATTGGAATTTGTGATATCCATAATTCGAATTATGGATATCCATAAATCGATCTGAGTTAATGATATCCATAAATCGAATTATGGATATTCATTATTCGATTTATGGATATCTAACATTCGAATTTTGGATATCCATTATTCGGCTGATTTATGGATTTACATAATTTGAATAATGGATGTCCATAAGTCGAATTTTGGATATCTATTAATATGGATTAAATAATAAAACGGCACCCCATACAAGCGGACAATAGTTTATATTAGCAACCATGACTGATGTTGCATTCATTTTTTGTCCAGAGTCATTTTGATTTACGCGGTAGGTAAAACACTTTCTTGGAAAGATAAGACGAGCTCCTTACAATACGATGGTATCGTCTGATGTTGCCAACAGGAAGATGAACAATTTGCAAACAGCATTATCTCTTTTTCTCCAAAGTTAAATGTTTCTTGTTATATTGGTTAAGTGGTGTTATTTCTTTTGAGATCCCCTTTGAGGTGAAGCTTTTAAAATATTATGAGAGGAAAAGTTTTTGAGAAGCTTTGGGCAACATTTTTTGAACATATATGTATGAGAAAAATTCTTATTTGAGCATATTGCTGCCTTATCTCCCAGATGGTCTTATAGCTTTAGCTTCAAGCAACTGTCTACCATATCGTTATTCCCGTCTCTATAGCAACAATCTTTATACAATAGTAAACTGTTATATAGTCGCGCGCAGACGTAACATCTCGTATGTTCATTGTCGTCTAATTCACAGACGCCGACTCTCATAGCCTTAGAGCGAGCCTGGTAGCTTCGTCTTATCTCTGGCGGAAAGCCGAGGGCGCTTGTGGCTACAAGTAGTAGAAGCAGGCATACTATGTTTGTGTGGACCATGTTCTGAAAAATACGAAAAATGCTACATTCGGCTACGAAAACATACCGCCACTAATGTACAGTTATTTCATTGCAGTTTGGAGTACAGTCAAAGCTATACCGAAGGCAGAAGGCCGAGAGCCATAGTGTATCAAGTACGAGGACTGTTCAAATATGAATGCAAGTAGAACGTTTTCTCATGCACTAATGCGAAAATCACCAGGAAATAAATATCACAGCGTAGAAAAACATTTTACCTTTACATTGATACCAAACCTGTTAAAATCCGTCCACTTTAGCCATGTATATCGTTCGATAAACACTGTCTACTCTTGTATAATAATACAAAACGTGTTTGGAAGAAGGTCAGAGTACGCCGTTGAAATACGGTCCTATATTAAGAATCGTTGTATTCTTGGTATACGGTGCAAAGACATTTTTGATGAAATATGTTCGGTTTATGGGCATAATGAAATGTCTTTTCCGACAGTTTTTCGTTGGTGTAAGAAATTCAGCTGTGGGCTAGGCTCAACAAAAGATGCACCACATGATCGTCGGCCGAAAAGAGCAACATCTGCCAAGATGGCTGCTAGAGTGAAAGAAATAGTTGCTGCCGATGCACGATACACCACTAGGCAAATAGCTAGTATGGTTGGCATCTCATTAGGAGCAGCTCATACAATTCTGAAACGGGCTTTGAAAATGAGAAAGATCTGTGCTAGATGGATTCCCCATCTGTTGACAGATGAGCAGAAAAAGACACGCGTTCATTGCGCCAAGAAGTTGCTTAAAAAGTTTCCAAATTACAATGCACGATCTTTCGCTAATGTCATCACAGGTGACGAGACATTGGTTCACGTTTTTGAGCCAAAACGAAAGATTCAGAATATTCTTTACAAATCAGGGCCCTGCTATTCAGGTTGCTGTGCCTAAAGGCAAATCTGTAAATGCGAAGTTTAACAAGAATAAAGTTCTGCGAAAATTGAAGAAATATTTCAAAGAACGAAGACCCGCAACTGGTTTGGCCAATGTCAGATTGCTACATGACAATGGGTCATCGCACAAGGCGTTCATTGTGCAAGACTATCTGAAGCAGGAAAAGGTTGTTGAACTCCCTCACCCCCCGTATTCCCCTGACCTTGCCCCATGTGACTTTTTTTTGTTCCCGCGGCTGAAAAAAATACCTTTCTGGTCGAAAATTTGTATAGCGCAAACACCTCGGTTCTGCAATATTCCAGTGCCTTCATAGTATACCTCGAAAAGACTACCAAAATGCATTCAATGATTGGACCAGAAGACTGAAAGTTTGTATATCTGTTAAAGGGGAATACTTTGAGGGGACAAAATAAATTTTTCATCGAAATCTATCACGGAATCATTTTTATGTGCTTAGTTGCATTCATATTTGAACAGTCCTCGTAGTCCACAATACCGAGGGGCAATAGTTTTGACTGCACTCCAAGCTGCCATGAAACAACTGTTTAATTACCCAGTCCATCTGATACGCTGTATAAGGAATCAATCAACATTATGAAAAAATGATATGATAATATCAGATCTAGAAAAAATACACTAATTTTCAATCATTATTATGACTTTAATAGTATGTTAACACAACACATGCATGTTTGTAGAACACATTGAACGTATTTTGACTTGGTTCTTTAAAACACTGTTTTAAGACATACGAAAGTTCAGAGAAACTTTATATGTGTTTAGTTTAGTTTAATCATATTTTGCATATAAACAGTGCAATGGGGTTGGGCCACAAGTTCTCACAACATTAGTTACGGCCCTTCCCCTACATAGGTACAACTTATATATTAATTTCACGCGACATGGGGATATATAAAGATTCAGATCATATAACATGATATGAAATAAGACTAAGGAAAATAATACATGTAAAGTAAGAAAGAGAAAGAAGCAACATTAATAAGCATACACTTAATACGTCCTGAGAGAGAGAGAGAACGATGAATACAACTAAATAAATAAATAAATAAATAAATAAATAAATAAATAAATACTGTCAGGTGACTAGTCGTGAAACAGGGGCGTAAATATAAAATAAGAAAAATTACTGGTCAGTATTAGCAAATCTGCCAGTAACTTTTATGTAGGTTTGGACTGAAAGGAGAAGAGAAGTATTCTCCTGTATTGACAGGTTATCGTCACCGCAGAGAAGTTTTTGAACATTTAGAGGATGATAGTTATGAGTAGAGTGAAACAATGAAATGCGCTTGTCTGAATAGTGTGGACAAATACTTTATATGTTTTTAGGTTATACTAATTTATTTTTGTTCGATTGCGATGGAAGCTTCAAGCTTATTTAATCGCCCTCAAACACTCATTCCGGATTTTTTCACGCGCGCGCGAGAGAGGCAGTGACTATTACACCACTGCTACCAATTTACACCTGGGTGGAGTGAGGCAGTGTCATAACGTGTCTCGCACAAGGGCACACCTCGATACCGGGTGCCGGATTCGAACGCACAACCTCACAATCATGGGTCGAACGCGTTAACCACTGTATGTTTTTCGATCAACGACCGGCCAATAGAACCCTTCTAATCGTAACAAAATATTGGAAGGGGAAATAATATAGTTCACTCAGGTTAAACTGGTTTGAACTCACCTATAGCCAAGAATAGATAATATATTAGCTTGGGTAATAAAATCCATTATGTAACATTTCATAGCTCTAACATATCAGGTTTAAGATTTTGTTTTTAGATGAAATGAACGTTACTCTATACATTTCTTTATATTTATCCACTACTGCATACATTTTTAATGACAGATTCTATCTGTCTATTCTTGCTGTGCTACACGTTTAAAGTAATTCGGGCTTCAGTTCTTCCGGCTTTGACAGCCATAGAAATATGAGTCCGCACAAAATGTAGTCCGGTTTGGCGCAGTAATCAAAATTGTACAAGCGTATTAGTTATCCTGTAAGCGTAATACAAACTTTAGAAGCAGACGACTTGACGATTTTATCTTACGATTCAGCTGCATCATGCGACGGGTTTGGCGACAACTGTAGTTGAAAAAGTTCCATGAAAGATCAGACGACAGATATCTTTCGTAAAACGGACAATGAACGTGTTAGTTATCTTAAAAGCGCCATACAAAACATGAAGCAGACGAATTTACATTTCTGTCTTATTTTTCAGAGATTGGATTTCTTTTGAATCAGCTGCCTGCAGAAGAATCGTAAGAAATATAAAGTTTGGGTCGCAATTTAAGAGAGAAAAAAAAGGGGAAAAAAAAGATGAAATGGCCTCTGCTACATTTCAAAATGGCCAGGTTAAGATTTTACTCCTTCCACCCACGAGTTTCTCAAGTTCCCTCTTCAGTCACTGAATTTGTACGCGTCCATTCTAAACATGTAAATTGGGTGTCTAGTCAATAGTCGCCAACAGCATGTCAAACCATGTAGTTCAGAATGCGATGTATCATTATGAGCCATCTCACCAGGTTCTACACTGTTTGCAACTGTAGGTATCTGTACTTGGCTATAAAGGGCTGAAAGGGTACAAACTCATAACACTTACATGGCCTAATTAAATGCGAAGTACGTGACGCTAGAAACTTCACCGTACGGTAGCAAGCCAGCAATAATATACTCCTAACAGTTATCACTGTCCAAGTCTGTTGTAGGTCTGAATAACTGAATATGTAAGCACAGTGTTGTGATAAATAATTAGTCACATGCCGCAAAACTTCTAACATCGCACAAAAAGTGTTTTCCTTTATTGTAGCGCACGACATAAGGCAGGTTCTTGACTGAGCCGCGAAACACATCTCAGTCAACAAGTGTAAGCTTTTACAAGTAAGTTGCGTCTACGCTTTGTGTTGTCATAAAACCAGCAACTATCCCAGCAGGCACATGACGTAATTGTGACGTCACATCAACGTCGGTGCAACGTCATGACGTTGACGTTGCATCGACGTTGATTTGACATTGCCCTAGTGACGTGTGCCTGCTGGGTTGTCATTTGCATGTTAATGTATTATCTATAATGTGCAAGTAAAATGATGATGAAAATGTATAACAGCCGATTCACCTCAGTTTTGTGAACCAAACTAAATATTAGCACTCCAGCGCCATTGTCCTTATCACTAAAGAAAGTAAATCTGAATTTTTCACAGAATCTGTCATTTCGGTGCCTTTTGGCGCTTTGATTTTACTTGAGGTTAAACGCCCTCCTCAGCACTATATAGATCCTTTTGGAGACGCTGCTTCTAATTTTGTGGGCATTTTACCCGATATTGATATGAAATGACATCTCAAGCCCTGCCTCCCATTTAACCAAAATGGTTTACATGCATGGACAGTCCGACTCGCACCACTTTGCCTGGGCAGTAATAGACACGCTAAGCGGTTTGCTAGTACTTATGTGTTGTCTTTTCAGATCCGCGTGCAAGCACCATGCAGTCCAATCTATTTCTCCATGCCCCTATGGGCGGAGGCCCAAAAAGGCTAATACGGATGCTCGTTAGAACCGCATTTTTAAGGCAGCTTTAGCAAGCGTCTACTACAGAAGAAAATAAACTTCCGCATTATACAAAACTTTTCCCTAATACATGCATATAGTTCACTTTACAAAGATCTATGTTTATTACAGGACGTGATGAGAAGACAATGATAAAGTTTCAGGTTAACATTTATAGTTTAAATCATGAACAAAAGCAATTAATCTTTGTCTTTTTCTTGTTAACATGGCTTATTTGTTCATTACATTAGGAGACATTCTGAATTAAACGCGGCAACAAATGGGCCCCGTCAAGCGATTTTGGTACTTATCGCCTATGCGAGCAGTGAATCAAGAGGAACCTTCAGACAGAAAGCCATATCCCTGGCTCCTCTGAATGGCTGGGCATGCGCAGTTAAAATTTGTCATGACGGAATGCTCGAAGACACAATATCGCTTGGCGGGGCTCAAATATGGTAGACTTTAGGAGTTAGGAGGCCTTCATGCGGACTGAACAAATTATTTGTCTAAATCGCGACGGAAGTAAGGGCGAGGATTGTGGCTACGTAAAATCGATTTAAGCCCCCCAGTGGAAATCTTCCACTGACCGTTCCAAGGCGGCTCTTCTGTGGCGATTTATTTATGTTGTTGTTTGTTACTTACTGTGTGTATCACTTGTGTCTTTTAATTTTGGATGGCCATATGGCCATTTTGTGGGAAAGTAACTGTCCATATGGCCTTCCTTTGTTTGGGTTTCCATTATGGTCTGGTCGCTTAATGTTTGTATTTCTTTCCCTTTAGTGTCTTTTATGGATGGAGTAAGTTAATTGTATCAATTCCTGATCTTTGTTTTACTTCTACTTTTTATACCGACATTTGTTATAACGACAATTGTTATAACGACAATACTCGTTATAACGACAACTGCATTGGAACAAATCAAGGTGAGACCGATTAATTTGAAGATATTTAAGACTGTTGCATTTAATAATACAAGAAACAAATGTTGTGGATATTTGTGTAATCATCTCGGCGATACATTACGTAAACACGCCTATACAAATACATTGCCACCTTTATCGCCGAAAAAATGAAATATGTTATGATGAAAATTGTGATAGTTTTTTCTTATTTCTGCTCAAAATATAGATTGTGGGCAATATACCCTCAATTTATATTTTAGAGCAGAAATAACGAAAATGAGGTATACCCCCGGAACTCCGGTTTTACTATATAAAATTGGGGTTCAAGGGAATCAAAATTATAAAGGCGTGTTTTCGAAATGAAAATTATGACAAATGCCACATATTTGGTTCCTTGTAGTAATTAATTATTTTGAGTTTATACTAATGGCAAATTATTCATAATGTCACAATGATCGGCAACAAAATACTGTCGTTATTACGAGGGTCCTATGTAAATTTATCGTCTGTGCTGTCGCCTAAATCATGCTGTTGGCTACAATGAAATGATAACACACCTAACAAAGGAACCGTGTCTATGTCAGGCGCTGGCACCTCTGTTTGTTTTCCAGTAACCTTGATCCTAATAGCAGTAATTATAACTAGCGAGCGGCATTTTCAATTTTTGTAAAGCAAAAATGCGTGACATTTCATTTGAATCCTCTAGACGAAGAATTCACTTGAAATGTCAAGCGTAATTGTCTCTGACAAATAAGAACAATTTCATTTGCTATAGAATTTGCTCTTGAAGGATTAAACTTACTCCCCAATAGCAACAGAAGACATGGGAGATACATTTGTATGTGGCGCCCTTTTGCTATTTACTCTCTATTTATAGATATTCATAATTATTTATGGATTTCAATAATTCGAATTATGGATATCCATAAATCACTCTGAATTAATGTTATTCATAAATCGAATTTCGATATCCATAATCCGATTTATGGATAGCTATTATTCGAATTATGGATATCCATTATTCGGCTGATTTATGGATATCCATAATTGTGGATAAATATGGATTAAAAGGTAAAATAGCACCCTATACATTTGAAGGTGTCGCCATCCAAGAGGCTAAAATCACTCCCTTAGCAGGTCAAGAAACCGAGCCTAGAAACGAGAAGAAATAACAAAATTTAAACAAAATAAAAATCAAAATGCTGAGCTGCGGCGTGCCGGCGATCGTAAATCATCACCTTTTAGATTTAATTCCGAAGTATAATCAGTATGCCTAGAGTCAGTGTTACAAAAGGGCCAGAAAATATTCCACAATATGATAAAGTGTGGGAGTGTTTTTACTACCGCCACACATACCCGAAACACCAGCTGGGGTAAAGTTAAATCATTACGAAAACACACCTATTCAATTATATAACAATTTTACAATCAAAAAAGAAATGTTTAGATAAAAATCATGATATTTTTCTTATTTTTGCCTTAAACATAGAATATATTTAGACGATGCGGTTCAAACTAGTACCCACAGTCATTGTTTTGAGTAGAAAGAACAACGCAATGTATAGCCCCAGTTTTACTGTGTGAAATTGGGGGTTAAGGGGGTGAAAAAAATATAAAGGTGTGTTTTTGTGATGGTGTTACAAAAATGCAATCCTTATGAAACCATGGTTGTGAACAATGAAGTAAAGTCACGTTGCTATGCCATAAGAAATTAAACAGAAAACGCAGGCATATGACAATTAAAATGCACAAATATCGAAGTAAACGCCACGGAAAGTGAGCGTGCTTGGTATTAGTGTAGGTACATCGTAACATGTTTCTCAAGTGTTTTGCGCTGAATTCAAAACAAAAAGATATAATGTAATAATAATAAAAAATGTAGTTCATAGAAGAAGAAGAAGAAGAAGAAGAAGAAGAAGAAGAAGAAGAAATACAAAGCAAACAAAATAGTTGACTAAGTAGCTAAGTATTTAACATGTAAAACACTTTTTATAAAATTCAATGCCGACAACAACGTTTCCATGAAGGTGTGATCTCGCCCAGCACGGTCTGAATTTAAATTGATAGAACTTGAAGCTAATATGTATGTATTGTAAAACGCTGATTCATGCCGTTCTGGAATTTAAAATTTAGGGTAATTTGTCCTAGGATCCCATTGCATTAGTTTTCTTCAAGGTTGGACATTAACATTTAGAGCCATTTGTCATAGGTTTCCATTGCACTGGCTTCCTTCAAGTTTGGACATTAACATTTAGAGTCATTTGTTATAGGTGTCAGTTAACATGGTTATCTTCAAGGCTGGACATTCCAGGAGACTGACTTTCAAACGTTTGTAATTTTATCTCAGATGTTAATAACATTGTCTAAGGCTCACCGATTATATTTTATTTTTAAAGACAGTAACCATGTATTTACTTTATCTTATGACGTCATAACTGAGATGTATTAAATTCGGTAATCCACTAGAAATTAGTTAGAAACGCTCCGGAACATTAGACGTTTAACGTCGCGTCAACCCTCTTTGTGGATCATAAGCGTCAGTCGGTTGATGATCAAACGTATGTTGAATAATATGGATATTAAAAGTAAAAAGGTCAGAATGATAATGTATAAAAATCTGAAAACAAAATCTTATGACAAAAAGTCCACTTTCTTTTAAGAATGAGATAATATTTTCAACAGGCACATCTTGAAACAATTGTTGCAAAGTGTCAGCGTTGAAGCATAATTACGGGACAGTAAAATGCTTTTTAAATGCCATATGATAAATAGAAGCTTGCACTTATGCTCAAGTATTATTAAAATTATTATAATCGTTGAGGATAGGGGAAAAGTCCTCGACGAAGCTTCGCATTTTATGCGTTTAATAAATTCAATATTTAATGAATACTCATGTAAGATCCTCTATAAAGTAAATACATGGTAAGTGACTTTATGTATTAAAATCGGTAATTCCGGTGTGGGTCGCTGTGTTGCACGTGGAGCGCTGTGGTGTAATGGTAAAGCATCGTATTTGAGATCGAGAAGTACCCGATTCGATCCCGCCAGCACCAATTGTTGTTTAATGTATCCACATTGCTCAGAACTGGTTCCTACCCAGGAAAAATTATGTGTTACCCTCTATAAATAAGGTCGATTTTTAATCATGCATTTAGTTTATTCCTCAATCCAAAAAAAAACAAATCAAGGGGTTTTGCAATAATTAGCAAATTTCACTTACAAAGACTGCAGACAGCGTGGCATGTTAAACGACTTTCAGTGCCATGGCGCGAGCACGTAGCATAGCGAACGTCAAAGGGTGCAACGTTTCTGACTTCACCGCGCCACAGACATGTCAGAAACAACATGGTCGTTCGAATTAAAGTTTGTAGGCGCTTTACATTCTGCATGAATATCTGCAAATAAATAGTTTATGTTAGTTTTAGAAATTATTGTCGTGTTTTAGACGTAACCATAGTAGCAGCGCGCAATTATTCCAACGGACTCTACAAGCCAATAAAGTCCGAGAAGGTAAGAATGTATACCTGAACTTTATCAACATTTATTTCAATAAATGTAGCAAAGTTACAAACTTGTGTTTGTTGTTTTTCAGGTACAAAAGGATTGCATGTTATTGTTTACACTTGCAAATTAGATACATGAAAAGTAGTTCCGGTCACTAGTACATGTATAGGTTAGTACTTGTATAGGTCAGTAGAATATATTATCGATTATAGCGTGTATTATTCGGCCGCATTTATTAGGTTAACTTAGTAAATTGGTTGATTGCGGTATAAATATTAAAAAAAACTGTGCACATTCTTAAGGGCTATCAAAATATCTAAATGACACGTGTGCTAAAAATTACTGTTGCTCAAGAAAAATAACCTACGGTGTTCCGAATGTTTGGAATAATCATGAAACATGAAATTTTGATGTTCGGAGAAAGAAGGTAAAGGTTGATTTTGAAAAAGAATTGCCTTTCAAAATGGTCTATACTTTTAACATTCTTTAGGCGGTTCTAACGAGCACCTACAGTTTATCCCTTGAGTTTTAATGAGAATACAATCTGATTGATGTCCGATCTTGTCGCAGCAATTGTGTTACTGCCGTCATTGCAAACGACAGTCTGAATAAGCCGCCTTGCCGGCTTGACGGTCGTATTTGTAGAGTTTATATGGACATTATATAGAACTTTGGGACGTTTCCGTCAAAGTTTGCTGTGGGAATCGAAAGTTTGGAAAGAACAACCAACCGCCTTTTTACCTCTTCAAATGACAAATATCAAAGCAATTATTCCATTAGTTTCAATATGTATGAATTTGCATATGAGTAAGGGCCAGGGATTGAATATTCATAAAATTAAAAGGAACTGCAACTAGTGGCTTGACGCCAGTGTACATGTAATGTGTTATTCGTGCTCGTCTTTTGTTTTGTGCTTTTGTGCGCGCTTTCATGACAAAACATTATGAAGACACGTCACCGAAGAAAGTGAAAATTTTCGGATAAAAATTCTGATATTTTTGTGACTGGAGCTTTTAATTGACCGAACTCTTAAGGCCATTAATAGTATTCTTCAATACCTTTACACATAATTCTAACACGAGTTGCTTACACGCTCTATCAATAGAACTGTGTATTTTTTCTTGCAGTTCAGAAAAGGATTTGTATGTCACATTTTTTATTGACAGCAACAAAAAATTATTTCATAGACACTTTCTGAAAAATAATATAGGTTCTGGTTATTATGGATACAATATTAAAACATCATTTGACGGATATTATAACATAGTGGACTCAGTACCATTGCCGTTTTTGTATGGGAAGGTGTGTTTCAAACTTGCTAGCATGTACGTTGTGCTGTGCCCTGGCTTTGGAGAGAAGCAATACAATATGCTAACTTAAAAGATGTTGCACTTTAGTCAAAAAGATAAATATAAAGCTGTTCACTAGATATCGTTTTATTATGTTTTTTTTTTTTTTTTTTTTTTATTTGTAATACATGTATTGTTTAGTTATTTGTTTCTTATGAAGTTTATACCATTTAAGTGAAAGGGACTGAAAACAATTTGCTATTCAGCCACAATTATCCTGTGTAAATGGTATTTCTCTAACGATACAATTGCAGGTTGAAATGTAAACCTTGTTTTTCGTGGAATAAAATCGGATTTACAAGGGCATTACATGAGCATGTTAACGTGATGAAAATAAAATTGGATAAAAATAGCCAATAGTGTTTGTTGGAATGTACACTAATTAAAATAATAATAATAATAATAATAATAATAATAATAATTATTATTATTTCAATAATTAAACGATGATGATTAAATTTATAATGTTACTACTTTTTCCACTACAGCTACTATTATTGGGTCCCCGCTGATTGGGGCTTGAAGAAATAGGTTTGATTGCAGAGTGCTTCCACGCAGAGCTGAAACTGACCGCACATGAGTACAGGTAAACCGCTATGGTGGTATTAGCCTCCCTAGGCAAAACGAGTCGGACCATCGTTGGTTTATTCGGCCAACAGGGCTAGAGATGTCTTTCATCTCAATGCTCAAGAAAAGTCTTACAAATTGGAAGCAAAGTCTCAAGAATGACCTTAATAATGTTGTCGGGAACATAAAATCTCAATTCAAGCAAGCAAACCACTACTACAGATTATACTGCTGATAATAACGAAAATATCAATGAGGCGGTTCTAACGAGCACCCGCAACCTATGTTTGCAGCATAAAAAAGAAAAATATCACGGAATTTCTTCGGAAAAGTAGTCATTTTCGAGGTGTGAAAACTGCACTATATCGCACGGGTGTGTTGTCATAATGTCTATTAAAACTAGAGCTGTCAGTGAAACTGACTAGGGCCCCGGCAGCGCTATCAGAGGAGTAGGAAAATTTGTGGACGGACAGACGGACAGACAGACAGACGGACGGACAGAGTGATTACTATAGGGCACCCACACTTTCAGTGCGGGGCCCTAATAATAACAAAGTTATTAATTGGACACAGGAAAGACCCTTTTTTGACCTTTAACCTCTAAGTATGACCTTGACCTTTGAGGTACGGACCTGAGTCTTGCGCGCAACACTCCATCACATTATGGTTAACATTTCTGCCAAGTAATATTTAAATCCATCCAGGAATAAGAAAGTTATGGAGGATAAAAAAATTTGTGGACGGACAGACAGACAGACGGACGGACAGAGTGATTACTATAGGGCACCCACACTTTCAGTGCGGGGCCACATTATGGTTAACATTTCTGCCAAGTAATATTTAAATCCATCCAGGAATAATAACAAAGTTATTAATTGGACACAGGAAAGACCCTTTTTTGACCTTTAACCTCTAAGTATGACCTTGACCTTTGAGGTACGGACCTGAGTCTTGCGCGCAACACTCCATTACATTATGGTTAACACTTCTGCCATCCAGGAATAATAATAACAAAGTTATTAATTGGACACAGGAAAGACCCTTTTTTGACCTTTAACCTCTAAGTATGACCTTGACCTTTGAGGTACGGACCTGAGTCTTGCGCGCAACACTCCATCACATTATGGTTAACATTTCTGACAAGTAATATTTAAATCCATCCAGGAATAAGAAAGTTATGGAGGATAAAAAAAATTGTGGACGGACAGACAGACCTTTAACCCCTAAGTATGACCTTGACCTTTGAGGTACGGACCTGAGTCTTGCGCGCAACACTCCATCACATTATGGTTAACATTTCTGACAAGTAATATTTAAATCCATCCAGGAATAAGAAAGTTATGGAGGATAAAAAAATTTGTGGACGGACGTTCTAACAAATCCGGTTTATGGGCTTTTCCCATTATAAACTCCCATAGAGAAATTAAGCTCCTAAGCCGAAAAATAGCCCCTAAGCAGTAAGGTTTATGAGTTTATAGTGTTAACTTAACGGAATAAACCCATAAGGTTGGACAAAATATAACCCCTAACACTTATATGTTTGTCCGGACAGACGAACAGACGGACAGACAGACAGACAGACAGACAGACAGACGGACGGACAGAGTGATTACTATAGGGCACCCACACTTTCAGTGCGGGGCCCTAATAAAGTGTGCAAGTACATGTACATGTATTTTAGCATATAAAAAGTTCGTATTAACAACTCCATGCAATGAAAACTCTTGTAAACCCTATTTTGTGTGTAGAAAAAGGCGGGGTTTACAAGCACATATAGTATTTTCTTAAGTAATGATTATCATCAACACAGATTATGGCTATTTGTTAGCCCCACAAGCACCCACAATCGATGTTTGGAACAGAATTAAGAATCGTATCACCAGGTTATATAGGGCTGGATTTGATTTTGAACTAATATTATTATTATTGTTTTCATCATCATCATCATCATCATCATCATCATCATCATCATCATCATCATCATCATCATCATCACCACCACACATATCGGCCCCGCCGATCGGGGTTTGAAGAAATAAATGGGCTGCACGAAGCTTCAACGCAGAGCTGAAACCAACCGCATACGAGTACTGGTAAACCGCGTAGAGGATCTAAGCCTGCCCAGGCAAAGCGGCGCGAGTCGGACCATCCATGCTTATAAACCCTGTTCGTTTCATTGGGCGACAGGGCTTGAGATTTCGGGTAAAAGTCCCACGAAATTGGAAGCAACGTCCCAAATGATATATACAGTGTTGACGGGGACGTAAAATCTCAAATCAAGCAAACAAAATCATCACACGTGCCCTCAAACGTAAACATTTGTTTTGAATTAAATAACACTGTTTTTTTTTTCTTTTCTGTTTCAAGAAAACAACCAAGAGTTGTTCTGCTTCTAATTTGATTTAACAATCGGTTGATTGACAATGTTATCTACTTATGCGATAATGTAAATTTAATTTGTCTGGCGAGTGAATGCATTTTACTTTTGCCTGCAAACAATATTAAAACTAGGAGGAACTTGAACTTTATAACACCAACTGCCTTTGTTATAAAGATTTGTCGCCAAGGCAATATATTTGGTTGTTACATGTAAGTGTACACATTTGTTTTCTTCTTGAAGTCCTGGTTCGAATTTTATCAGTTATTATTAATTGCATACTGACCTGATAAAGATATGCTATCTCAGGACAAGGCTTTATCAGGTCGACGGTGACATTGCACTTTTATGAATGAACCGGTATACAAGAAAAACGGCAAAAATATTATTATTACTGGACAAAATGGAAAAAAAATACTTGAAAAAAATATTATAGGAAAACAATATGGTCAGCTGATACAAAATATATCGACAGCGGGAATATTGGGACTCACTTAGGACCATCGATAACTGATCATAAGTTGCTAATTTAAGAGCACTGATAAGTAGAATACCAAATTCGTGTCATTTGATATCAAGTTTATCAGGCAAGGCTTCATCATAGTGTAAATTATATTTTCTTGTCATTTGGGATCATTGATTCCATTGTGGATTTTTTTAAAATATCTGAGGGTCACTGATGAGGCCTAATTGGCCGAAACTAGCTAGTCTGGGCCCAGAAAACATGTACACTCCATATTTTTCACTTCTGTGGTGTATTCCTTGCTTCAAAAGGATAACCCTTTTATAGAACATATTCGAGAACGCATGTAGAATCGCTCGGCAAGCCTCGCGATCAAATGACACGAAGCTGGTATTCTCTTTATGTCCGTCCCTGTCGCTATGTATTCAAACCTGCCCAAAATGTAGTAGAAAACGAACTCGACAACCGCAAGGTCCTTCAAGCTTGTTTATATGATTTATCTCCAAGTTTATATTGCCCCCAGCCTTCGGGGTTTGAAGAAATAGATTGAACTGCATTTTGCTTCCACGCAGAGCGGAAACTTATCGCACATGAATACTGGTAAACCGCTTAGAAGGACTAAGCCTGCCCAGGAAAAGTGGCGTTAGTCAGCCCGTCCAATGCATATACGCACATGTACGTAAGCCTTTTTGTTTCATTGTCAGGCAGGGATAAAGATATCATTTCATCGTAGTGTCGGTTAAAAGTCCCACAAGATCGGAAGCGACGTCTCCAAAATGACCTAAATAGTGTTGCCGGGAACGTAAAACCTCAATTCAAACAAACAAAAGCTCTAAGGTCATATGTATTGTGTACAATATTTGGAACTTAAATTTAATCTAACATGGAGCCAGTCGTTTAAAGCTTCGTTTGCTTAATGAGCTCTTTCATCACGAAAACACGCCTATATAATTTTGACCCCCTTGAACCCCACTTTTATATAGTAAACCTGGGGTTTGCAGGGGTAAACCTTATCTTTCTTATTTCTGCTCTAAAATATAGAGGCGGTTCTAAAGAGTATCCACAATCTATATTTTGAGCAGAAATAAGAAATATATCGCAATTTTTCATGATAAAATTTTCGATTTTTCGGCGGTAAAATAGTCAACGTATTTGTATAGGCGTGTTTTCGTAATGGATGGTCAAAATGTTACTTGTTCCAGCAAGTATGACATACATGTATCATACTGTGGTAACTTCGCTGATTTGCAGAAGTAAATGCGAGTAGCTTTTGCTGCTCTTTTTATGCAAAACTATTAGATTTGCAAAAGCTACTCACAAATACATTGCCACCTTCATCGCCGAAAAAATGAAAACTTTATGATGAAAAATTTTGATATTTTTCTTATTTCTGCTCAAAATATACAGTGTGGGTACTAGTTAGAACCGCCTCGATGGTACTCGTTAGAACCGCCTCATCGAGGCGGTTCTATCGAGTACCCACAATCTATATTTTAGAGCAGAAATAAGAAAAATAAGGTATACCCCCGGAAACCCCAGTTTTACTATATAAAAGTGGGGTTCAACGGGGTCAAAATTATATAGGTGTCTTTTCGTGATGTGTTTCAACAAAACTATGAGTAGATTTGCCATATTAAATGACCAAAGTTTCAATGATATATTAACTACATTACGAATGCAGACCTGTTTAAATATATTGAAAGTTTTGCCACCAAAAACGGAAATCTTCAGATTAAAAAAAAATCTGATATTTTTGATAGATTGTGGATACTCATAGAGTGTAGGTAACCTCCAATCTATGTTTATTAGCAGAAATTAAGAAAAATAATGTGTACCCTGTAAACCCAAGTTTTACCATGTAAAAATATATATAGAGGACCCGCGTTATAAGACATTCGTTATAACGGCAAAACTCATTATAACAACAATTTCAATGGAATGAATTCTTAGCTCAAGGTTTAGCCCCGATTCTGAGCGGCTTGGGTTTCCATTGGGTTAGAAATACCCAGATCGAATCCATAGTCATGAAAGATTCTTGTAATTTAATATTCCAAGACACAGACATTTGTTAGAACCGTCTTATCAAGGCGATTCTAACAAATGTGTTTCTTGGAGTAATGATGTGGAAAAAACCATTCATAAGCTATCATGCTCCTGACTGGGATTCTTTATTACAGCAAATTCATCATAAAGGCACAAAAGTAGGGAACAAATATTGTCGATATTACGCGGATCCTTTGTATGTGTGTTTCGCGATGTACATCGCAAGTTTTGGACAACTGGCACGATGAGGATTACATTTGCCTCTGCTACTGCATTCAATTGGCCGTTCAACTCATCTTTGTAGCACTTGTATTGGGTGGTCAGCAAAAACATAATATTCTGAAATGCTAGGTAGCATGTTTGGATTTCGTGGTCCTCCTGCTTTTCCTATACGCTGAGTAAAAATCTTGAAGTCTGACAAAAATCATCCATGGTCTCGGTCTGTGAGAATTAGCAATATATATATGTGTGTGTGTGTGTGTGTGTGTGTGTGTGTGTGTGTTTTGAGTTTTACGTCCCACCAACCGCTAAGATCATTAGGAGAAAAGACACATCCGAAAATTTGGAGAAGCCCGGAATCGAACCCACGACCCCTGTGTTATGAGGTGAGTAGCCTTTCCACTTCAACACGGAGGCTTCTATTCACAAATCGTAAATGCATTTTTGTATTATTATTTTGTAAGCAGAGGAATGCATAAACGAAGAACGCGTACTTAAAACGGCTGTTCTATCGCCTCATTTGGGCAGTGGTAGGTAACTGCAGTTTGGCCACGCTTAGTATTCTTGAAAAAAAAAAAAAAAAAAAAAAAAAACACGGAGCATACACATACCATTAAGATAACATATCCATGCAAATTTATGGAGTTTCTGATTTGTCCGGAGCTAGTATTTTTCAGGTAGATTTTGTGATACTTTTATTTCTGCGCCAAAAACAGATGTATATGCGCTGTTAGAATCGCCTTGTTGAGACGGTTCTAACGAGTAACATGATCTATGGTTTCCAACAAGAATAAGGCAATTAAGAAAGGACGAAGTGCCTTTTTTCACGTCACCAAAAGGGCTACTTTTTCTGATGAAAAGCCGTTACATTTTTATTATTTGTACCACAAACACAAGGTATGGGTGCCAGTTAGAATCGCCTTATTGATACGGTTCTTACGAGTACCCACAGCCTATGGTTTGGAGCAGAAATAAGAAAAATAATGTATACCCCTGTTAACCCAATTTTTCCCTAAAGTGCGGTTTAGGGGGTGTTCATTTCACGGACTTGTTTTCGTGATGCGTGTCTTGAACAGGAGGTTTAAGGTAATTGTAGCTGCCTTCCCTCGTTAAAGTACATTCCTATATATCTATTTTATGTTTTTGTTCAAGAGACACAGTTCGATACAGATCAAGTTTCTTTAAAATTTACGTCAAATGTAGCCCAACATCGGCAAATCAGCCCATCATCGTCTACTTAACAGACTGCGTCAATATCAATGTACCCTATTGAATAAAACGAAAAACAAAACAACACAAAAAAAGTACATCAGGTGTTTTTTGTGACAATATTTGTGAGTATCATGCAAGAAACATGCTCCCAGCCCTTATAGTCCAACCTTAAACGAACAGCATGAAGCTAGAGACAAAGGGGGTGCATATCTGCTTTGAAACATTACTGGAATAAGACAAGTTTTAAGTTACATAAACATTAATGCATTTAATTTGTTACAATATTAACATTAGTGTAACATTGCTGTAGTTCACGCAACATAAGCATCTGATGGCCTTAGTTTAAACTTACCCAAAGAAACAGAAGAAATATGAGGCGCATCGTGAGGAAATCTGTGTTATGGCTTTTGCGATGTAAAGTCGCTGATAGGCACATCCGCACAGTCTGATCAGCATTCTTGTTCATTGTTTGGACAGTACAATGTCAAACATTCAAACATTCAAGACTCTTGGCAGACTGTGCAGCCACGCTACCTTTTGGCTTTATGATGACGCTAAAATCATTACGATAACACACCCGTGCGACATAGTGCATTTTACACATCTCCAAAATGGCTTCTTTTCTGATGACAATTCATTATGCTTTTTGTGTGTTGTTGTTGTTTATTGTTTTTTATTCTTCGAAAACTGAGGCGGTTCTAACGAGTACCCACAAACTATGTCTTGGAGGATGCGGTAATGGTCAAATGTGACCGACGCAGTATCAGTAGAAAGAAAGAAAGAAAGAAAAAACATAATGTATACCGCGTTAACCCCAGTTTTCTCTATATAGAGTGGGGTTTAGGGGGTTGAACATAACACGTCTCCCCGTACATCAACCATAGTGCAGTTTATATTTTACTTTTGGTCCTTTGAGATCAGCGTGAATATTCTGAGAAATCAGAAATAAATTGTTAGTTTAGACTCAAGTTCTAGATTATATTTTACTTTTGGTCCTTTGAGATCAGCGTGAATATTCTGAGAAATCAGAAATAAAGTGTTAGTTTAGACTCAAGTTCTAGACGGGTTTTTAGTTGTTTGGACCTCGTTTTGGTTTGTGTCGGTCTTTGAATCGACTGCCTGTTCGGGGTTCGCGGGGTTGCGGTATGCTTCCTCTGGCTTTCGTTGCCGGATCGTTGCGGGGTCGCTGGTGGGGCTTTGTTAGCCGAGGCTGCGTAGTATGACCCATCTTCTTTCTTATGAATATTTTCATTGCTCTTAAAGGAACTCATTTTTGATTTTTATTTGCCTTCACTGCAGCTGGTGTTGTGCCGTGTGGCGGCCGTAAAACGTCTCCCCGTACATCAACCATAGTGCAGTTTATATTTTACTTTTGGTCCTTTGAGATCAGCGTGAATATTCTGAGAAATCAGAAATAAATTGTTAGTTTAGACTCAAGTTCTAGACGGGTTTTTAGTTGTTTGGACCTAGTTTTGGTTTGTGTCGGTCTTTGAATCGACTGCTTGTTCGGGGTTCGCGGGGTTGCGGTATGCTTCCTCTGGCTTTCGTTGCCGGATCGTTGCGGGGTCGCTGGTGGGGCTTTGTTAGCCGAGGCTGCGTAGTATGACCCATCTTCTTTCTTATGAATATTTTCATTGCTCTTAAAGGAACTCATTTTTGATTTTTATTTGTTAACGTGATGGTGTTGTTTTTCTTATCTTAAGAACTAGAATTTCCGGATGAAAATCGGATATTTTTATTTCCAGCTCAAACATAGATGTTGAGAGCTCGTTAGAACCCGCTCATTCAGGCGGTTCTAAGGAGTACATCAGAACTGTCTAATTGAGGCGGTAATGACGAGTACCCACAGTCTGGGATTTTGAGGTAAAATAAGAAAATTAATGTATACTCTTGTAAACCCCACTTTTCTCTGAAGAGAGGCTTAGATGGGCTTTCATTACACAGAGCTGTATATTTGATGGTGAGCCCAGAATACACTGCAGGTTTTCTCGCTACAGGCTCACATAAAGGAGTGTCCATTTGATTTTAGAGGGAGGTGGGGAGATGAAGATGGTCCTGGATTTTTTTCTTTCTGCCTTTATTATTTTTGAGACCCCCGTCCTGTTTTTGTTTATTCTTGAGACAGCTTCTTTCAAAATGGAACGATACGGAAAAAAGATTAAGATTCTATCTCTCTATATAGAATTTAAAAATACGAAAAGCAATATATAAACTATAGTAACTATTTGGACCTTTATTTTTAGCTCACCGTCACGTAGTGACGAGGTGAGCTTTTGGGATCACTTTTTGTCCGTCGTCCGTCGTGCGTGCGTGCGTCCGTGCGTGCGTGCGTAAACAATTTCTTTAAACGACATCTCCTCCTAAACCACTGATCGGATTTTGACCAAACTTCACAGGAATGATCCTTAGGTGGTCCCCTTTCAAAGTTGTTCAAATGGTTCCGGTCCGTTGCACATCTAGGTCACAGGAGCCAAAAATAGATTTTTTTCACCAAAAATTTAAAAAATCTTCTTCTCTGAAACCACAAGGCCCAGGTCTTTGATATTTGGTATGAAGCTTCATCTAGTGGACCTCTACCAAGATTGTTAAAATTATAGTGCTGGGGCCAAAAATGCCCCCGCCCCGGGGCCCTTTGGTTTTACATAGGCTTATATAGGGAAAATCTTTAAAAATCTTCTTCTCTGAAACCACAAGGCCCAGGACTTTGATATTTGGTATGAAGCTTCATCTAGTGGCCCCTACCAAGATTAATCAAATTATAGTGCTGGGACAAAAAATGCCCCCGCCACGGGGCCCTTTAATTTAAATTGGCTTATATAGGGAAAATTTTTAAAAATCTTCTTCTCTGAAACCACAAGGCCCAGGTCTTTGATATTTGGTATGAAGCTTCATCTAGTGGACCCCTACCAAGATTGTTCAAATTATAGTGCTGGGACCAAAAATGCCCCCGCCACGGGGCCCTTTGGTTTTACATAGGCTTATATAGGGAAAATCTTTAAAAATCTTCTTCTCTGAAACCACAAGGCCCAGGTCTTTGATATTTGGTATGAAGCTTCATCTAGTGGACCCCTACCACGATTGTTCAAATTATAGTGCTGGGGCCAAAAATGCCCCCCGCCCTGGGGCCCTTTGGTTTTACATAGGCTTATATAGGGAAAATCTTTAAAAATCTTCTTCTCTGAAACCACAAGGCCCAGGACTTTGATATTTGGTATGAAGCTTCATCTAGTGGACCCCTACCAAGATTGTTCAAATTATAGTGCTAGGACAAAAAATGCCCCCGCCCCGGGGCCCCGGGACCCCTACCAAGATTGTTCAAATTATAGTGCTGGGACAAAAAATGCCCCCGCCACGGGGCCCTTTGGTTTTACATTGGCTTCATCTAGCTTCATCTAGTGGACCCCTACCAAGATTGTTCAAATTATAGTGCTGGGGCCAAAAATGCCCCCGCCCCGGGGCCCTTTGGTTTTACATAGGCTTATATAGGGAAAATCTTTAAAAATCTTCTCCTCTGAAACCACAAGGCCCAGGACTTTGATATTTGGTATGAAGCTTCATCTAATGGACCTCTACCAAGATTGTTCAAATTATAGCCCTTGGGCCAAAAATGCCCCCGCCCCGGGGCCCTTTGGTTTTACGTAGACTTATATAGGGAAAATCTTTAAAAATCTTCTTCTCTGAAACCACAAGGCCTAGGTCTTTTATATTTGGTATGAAGCTTCATCTAAAGGCCCCCCTAACAAGATTATTCAAATTATAGTGCTGAGGCCAAAAATGTCCCCGCCCCGTGGCCCTTTGGTTTTACATAGGCTTATATAGGGAAAATCTTTAAAAATCTTCTTCTCTGAAACCGCAAGGCCCAGGACTTTGATATTTGGTATGAAGCTTCATCTAGTTGACCCCTACCAAGATTGTTCAAATTATAGTGCTGGGGCAAAAAATCCCCCCGCCCGGGGCCCTTTGGTTTTACATAGGCTTATATATGGAAAATCTTTAAAAATCTTCTTCTCTGAAACCGCAAGGCCCAGGACTTTGATATTTGGTATGAAGCTTCATCTAGTGGACCCCTACCAAGATTGTTCAAATTATCAAATTATAGCCCTTGGGCCAAAAATGCCCCTGCTCTGGGGCCTTTTGGTTTTACATAGACTTGTATAGGGAAAATCTTTAAAAATATTCTTCTCTGAAACCACAAGTCCTAGGTCTTTTATATTTGGTATGAAGCTTCTTCTAAAGGACCCCTACCAAGATGATTCAAATTATTGTCCTGGGGCCAAAAGTGGCCCCGCCCCGGGGCCCTTTAGTTTCACATAGGCTTATATAGGGATAATCTTTAAAAATCTTCTTCTCTGAAACCACAAGGCCCAGGACTTTGAAATGTGGTATGAAGCTTCATCTGATGGACCTCTACCAAGATTGTTCAAATTATAGCCCTGGGGCCACAAATGCCCCCACCCCGGGGCCCTTTGGTTTTACATAGATTTATATAGCCCCGGGGCCATTTGGTTTTGCATAGGCTTATGTAGGGAATATCTTTAAAAAAAATCTTCTTCTCTGAAACCACAAGGCCCAGGTCTTTGATATTTGATGTGTAGCTTCATCTAGTGGACCTTTGCCAAGATTGTTCAAATTATAGCCTTTGTTGATGTTTGGTATGAAGCTTCACCTTTAAGACCTCCCTCAAAATTATGCACATTAAAGCCCTGGGGCCAATAATGGCTCTCTCTGGGGCCCACTTGTTACACTATGGATCAGGCGAGCGATCCAGGGCCATCATGGCCCTCTTGTTTAAATACATTGTACATTTTGTAGATACTTAACACTTGAAATGTAATGAAAAATCTGTCTAGCTTTCATAGGCAATCTTAAAAGAACCGTACATGTAAGACAGATCTTCAATTTTATATAAAGTTGAACACTTCAGTTTCTGCCGAACACAAAGGCATTACATATTAACATCGATTAGGTTAATAAAACGTGGAGTCATAGCACGCTAAACATTGGTACATTACAGTTTATACCCTATAATACTCCAATCCACACTTTATTCCCCACTACGAATAAACTATGTTTTGATCAGTCTGATCCTGGCTATTTATGTCAGACTCATTGTTATTTCTTGTTTTACCGTGGCCTGGCTACACATACACATCCTCATCCCCAATGAAAATCAAATCCGTGTGACATTGTACATTCTATCATATTTCCAGAATGGTTACTTTTCTGATGAAATTTGTGGTATTTTTATTTATTCTCCAAAAAGAGGTTGTGGGTGCTCGTTAGAACCGCTTCAATGAGGCGGTTCTAACTAGTACCCACAACCTATGTCTTAAAGCAGAAATAAGAAAAAATAATGGAGTCCCCGTAACCCCCCAGTTTTCTTCAGATGGTGTGGGTTTGTTCGGGAAATTTCATTACACGGGCTTGTTAATGTGATGTAATATGAGCCACATTAAGTGAAAATGGGTCTATGTCATTTGCGTTCAGCGAAAAAACAAATTAGTCTGCTAACCAAGTCAGTCCACTTGCTTCTACGAAAATGCTGGTGTTCTCGGGCTCCCGTATCGTGCAAAACGAAGACTAAACTCCGTTCAGAAAATCTGAATCATCGATTTTTTCATTTCTTGCTGTTAATACTCATTTTAGCCCATACATCACCATGGGAAAGTTTTAGACCTGACCCTCCGCCGATTTCTTCAGCAAGTCGTATGCCTCTGTGGCAACCAGGAAAGACTGTGATTATTTGGAGAAAATTGCAAAATCGAATTTCCTTTCACAGACTAAGACATTTTGACAGGTTCGGCACACCCATTTTAACCCTATATAGAAGTGGTTACTGCTCTTGTAAATTACATGGGCGTATATGGTTTATTTGCACGATCACTTCATGGAAAATCATTAGCTGTGACATCATGTCTGATATCGGTATAATTCTTTTTGATCACTGTTGACAGTACATCGCATTTTTATCCCCCGCCGTGATGCGGAACGGGGATTATAGGAATGGCCTTCGTCTGTCCGTCCGCTCCCATGAGAGGGTATTTGTGAGTTGATTCATATGTACTGTCCGGACTTGTGGGGAAAAATCTACTTGTGAGTTGCACCGCATAAGTCGATATTTTCTAATTACTTCCAGGGGGTAGAGGGGGGGTATAGGTGTTATTCCCAAACATCATATACGCACAAGTTCGGACACAATGTCCATGGTTGACTATCACTTGTGGGGCTGAACGTACGGAATCGAGTTCTGAGTTGCACAAACCCCGGTAGTAGGGTCTGTACCAATGTGTCCATGATGGACAACATTCTGGGTTGCAAATTTGTCCGAATTTGTGCTGTGCAACCCACAACTTATCCCTCATGCGTACGTCCGTCCATCTGTCTGTTCGTAACACTTTCTTGTCCGCTCCATATCTCCTGAACCCACCGACAGATTTTCATTAAACTTTGGTCAATTATTCGTCTCACTGAACTGATGTGCAGAACTCATACATAAATCATGCCGACTCAAGGTCAAGGACACAGTTTAAGGTCACAACTTTGAAACATTTTTGAATTTTGTGTCAGTTCCATATCTCCTTTGCCCTTGGAAGGATTTTCATTAAACTTTGGTCAGATATTCTTTTGAGTGAGCTGGTGTACATGGGCCATAAATAAACCATGCTGACTCAAGGTCAAGGTCACATCTGAAGGTTAAGAGTTTGAAACTTTGTATTTTATGTCCGTTCCACATCTCCTTTACCCCTGCAAGGATTCTCATCAAACTCTGGTCAATTACCTTCCTCAGTGAGCTGATGTGCAGAACTCATAAATAAACCATGCCGACTCCAGGTCAAGGTCACATTGGAAGGCAACGAGTTTATAACTTTGAATTTTGTGTCCGTTTCATATCTCCTTTACCCTTGAAAGGATTTTCATTAAACTTTGGTCAAATGTCCCCCTTAGTGAGCTGATGTGCAGAACACATAAATAAATCATGCCGACTCAAGGTCAAGGTCACAGTTGAAGGTCAAGAGTTTGACACGTCGAATTCTGTGTGCGTTCCATATCTCCTTTACCCCTGCAAGGATTCTCATCAAACTCTGGTCAATTACCTTCCTCAGTGAGCTGATGTGCAGAACTCATAAATAAACCATGCCGACTCCAGGTCAAGGTCACATTGGAAGGCAACGAGTTTATAACTTTGTATTTTATGTCCGTTCCACATCTCCTTTACCCCTGCAAGGATTCTCATCAAACTCTGGTCAATTACCTTCCTCAGTGAGCTGATGTGCAGAACTCATAAATAAACCATGCCGACTCCAGGTCAAGGTCACGTTGGAAGGCAACGAGTTTATAACTTTGAATTTTGTATCCGTTTCATATCTCCTTTACCCTTGAAAGGATTTTCATTAAACTTTGGTCAAATGTCCCCCTTAGTGAGCTGATGTGCAGAACACATAAATAAATCATGCCGACTCAAGGTCAAGGTCACAGTTGAAGGTCAAGGGTTTGACACGTCGAATTCTGTGTGCGTTCCATATCTCCTTTACCCCTGGAAGGATGTTCATAAAACTTTCATCAAATATCACTCTCAGTGAGCTGATGTACAGAACCCATAAATAAATCATGCCAACTCAAGGTCAAGGTCACAGGTGAATGTCACGAGTTTGAAACTTGGAATTTTGTGTCCGTTCCATATCTCATTTACCCATGGAAGGATTTTCATTAAACGTTTGTGAAATATACCCCCTCAGTGAGCTGATTTGCAGTACCCATAAACAAACCATGCCAACTAAAGGTCAAGGTCACAAGTTTGAGCCCTGATACAAAGTGAGGCTGGGAATTTGGTTGTTCCTCAGACTGCATTCTTGTATAGTTTAAACTTATAGGACTGCCACAGACTGGCGTATTATTTGTTTGTTTTGAGATTTAACGTCCCCGTCAATACTGTAAAGGTCATTTTCGAGACGTTGCTTCCAATTTTGGGAAACTTTCACCCGACCTTGAGATGAAATGACATCTCAAGCCCTGGCGCCAAATGAAACCAATAAGGTTTATAAGCATGGACATGCCGACTCGCACCGCTTTGCCTGGGCAGGGCTAGATCCTCTAAGCGGTTCACAAGTACTCGTGTGCGGGTCGGTATCAGCTCTGCGTGGAAACATTATGCAGTCCCTCTATTTCTTCAGGCCCCGATGGACGGGGGCAGAACTGGCGTAGGAGCTGCAGAAATTCAATCAAGAGACATATGTATACACCAGTGCAACTCTATTCTCAAATTAAAAGTAGAAAGTATTTTTTCGGCCCCCGCTCATCGGGACTTGAAGAAATATATGGGTTGCATGATGCTTCCACGCAGAGCTGAAACCGACCCGCACACGAGTACTGGTAAACCGCTAAGGGGATCTAAGCCTGCGGTGCGAGTCGGCCCGTCCATGCTCATAAACCCTATTGGTTTCATTGGGCGGCAGGGCTTGAGATGTCAATTCATCTCAATGTCGGGTATGAGTCCCACAAAATCGGAAGCAACGACTTCAAAATGACCTTTACAGTGTTGACGGGGACGTTAAACCTCAAATTAAACAAACAATGTCTTTTTTTGGCCTTCTCTCTCTCTTTCTGATTCGCAAGAAGGTGAGCGAAATAGTGATAATAAATTTGTTACAACAGTGAATGCTATGCCTTGTGGTTAAGGCCTCGTCGGGCCGGCCAGTTACAAGTACTGACGTGAGATCGCACCCCCACCCCCGCCGATATAAGAGCCGGTGGTCATCGGCCGAGCCTAGTAGAGCCGTTCACCTTAAGCCGTCTTCCGAGAAAGGTATCATCGAAAGATGGAATGATGGGATAGAGAAAAACAAGAAAGAAACTAGAATTGCGTCCATAGGACACGAATGCCCCGCCATATGACATTGGACACAGAAATGTTATGTATAGTCTGTGCGAGGAAAACAATTATGACCTCACCTTTGAGCTACAGACCTGCGTGTTACGTACACCATCTGATAATGATTAACATTTTGGCCAGGTGATTTTAAAACCCATGCAGGAATACGAAAGTTATTGACAGGACTCAAAAAGACCTTTTTTGCTATTTGACCTCTAAAGATGACCTTGGCCTTGGTGGCATCTACCTGGGTCTAGCAAGCCACAAAAATCTTCTGAGGATGGTTAACAAAAACGAATGTTACAGACTGGACACGGAAAATGTCTTTTATTTGACATTTGACCTCTAAGTATGACTTTGACATAAGTCTTGCGCTCGACACATCGGCTTATGATGGTTTTACATTTCTGCCATGTAATTTTAAAAAAAATAATAATAAGTTATTGATCGGACATGATAAAACACCTTTTTGACCTTTGACTTCTAAGTAGGACCATGACTTTGGAAGTACCGACTTGGGCCATTCGTGTGACACATCGTCTTATAATGATTATCATTAACGTTATTTGGAAATCAATCCAGGCATAAGAAAGTTTTTGTCCGGACACGAAAACAATCGCTTTTTAACCTTTGACCTCTAAGAACGACCCCTATCTTGAAGGAACCGTCCTGGGTCTTACGCGCGACACATCGTCTCGTAACGGTTTATATTTCTGCCAAATCCATCAAAAAATATATAAAAAGTTAAACGCTATTGCTCGAACGCGATACATACATACATACATACATACATACATACATACATACATACATACATACATACATACATACATACATACATACATACATACATACATACATACATACATACATACATGCATACATACAAACATACATACATACATACATACATACATACATACATACATACATACATACATACATACATACATACATACATACATACATACATACATGCATGCATGCACAAACATACATGCATGCATGCATGCATGCATGCATACTACATACATACATACATACATACATACATACATACATACATACATACATACATACATACATACATGCAGCATCCATCCAGCCAGCCATCCTCATCCGTGTTATCATCCTCATCCTTATCCATCTATCCATCCATGCCACAAGGACCCAGTCTTCTGACAGTTTTATTCCAGACAAGATGAATTTCAAAGTGTTTGACCATACATGGGCGTAGCGGCCAACGTGGTCATTTCACCCGAATGACGGACAAACATACGTTGCCCCATCCACTGGAGGCCCTGTCTGAACTTGTCTTCTAATCGAATTTTCAAATGACTGGCCTATAAACAGGTGGCAGAAAGGACTAAGAAAACGTATCAAGAAGAATGACCTTGCTAGAGGCTCCACGGTCATAGTGAGCCTCTATCTAGCCATTCGAATGTAAAGTGTGTCGTAATTGCATATCTATTTATATAGTGTGTCACATGTTTTTGAATATTTATTATTTCAACTGACAATCATCGTCAAATGGACTTAGTCTGTGGTCTCATTTTTTTGTTTTGCAATTTTCTCCAAATTTTCTGCAAATAATCACAGCCTTTCTTGACTGTTGCAGAGGCATGCGGTTTGCTGGAGAGGTCGGCGGAGGGTCAGGTCTAAAACTTTCCCACAGTGATGTATGGGCTAAAATGAGTATTAAAAGGAAGACACGAAAAAATCGATGATTCAGATTTTCTGAACGGAGTTTAATACCATGCTGTCTAAATACATGTACATCGGCTGATATGAAGCCCCACTGTGCGCACGTGTTTTCTAACACACATGCTCGCATGTTACTGCTCATTTAGCATCCCGTCACAAGAAAACTTGTCATCGGGATTTGCGAACAGGTACGATAAAAAGATCTGATCAACCTCGTACATGTACAAAGGCTAGCAAGAACCTTGAATATGTTGAAATTTTGGTACAGAGGAACCTCGCTATAACAACAGTATTTGTTCCTTAACAATTTGCAGCGTTTGCCGCTACATGTTAAAAGAACCTTAACAAGGATATATTAGGTAATAAAGGGCCTGTTTATACGCCCGTTTTGAAAAAAAAAATACGTATTATGTTATGGGGGTCGGCGTCCGTCCTTTTCGTTTCCGGATAACTCCTACAGTTTTCATCCGATTAACCCGAAACTTTGTAGATAGTAAGACAATGAGGTGGACATGTGCGTAAAGATTCAAGGTTAACCATACCCCAAATATTAATAGAGTTATGACCCTTTGAAAATTGCAGTAAACATTTTCGTTTCCGGATAACTCCTACAGTTTCCATCCGCTTAACCTGAAACTTTGCAGATAGCAAGACTATAAGGTGGACATGTGTGTAAAGTTTCAAGGTTAACCATACACCAAATATCAATAGAGTTATGCCCATTTGAAAATTTCGGTATACATTTTCATTTCCGGATAACTCCAGTTTTCATCTGACCAACCTGAAACGTTGTAGATAGCAAGGTTACATGTAACCGTACACCAAATATTATAGACTTATGCTCCTTTAAAAATTTGGGTAAACATTTTCATTTCCGTACAACTCCTCCTACATTTTTCATCCAAATAGTAAATAGTAAGACTACAAGGTGGAGATGTGCGTAAAGTTTCGAGGTTAATTATACACCAAATATTTATAGAGTTATGCCCCTTTGAAAATTTTGGTATACATTTTCATTTCCGGATACATGTACCTCCTCCTACTGTTTTCATCTGATCAACCTGAAAGTTTGTAGATAGAAAGACTATGTTGTGGAGATATGCGTTAAGTTTCAAGTTTAACCGTACACCAAACATTTATAGACTTACGCCCCTTTGAAAATTTAGGTAAACATTATCATTTCCATATAACTCCTCCTACAGTTTTCATCTGATTAATCTGAAACTTTGTAGATAGCAATGCTGAGGTGGAGATGTGATTTAAGTTTTGAGGTTAACCATACACCAAATATTAATACCATTATGACCCTTTGAAACTTTTGTGAAAATTTTGTTTATGTAAAACATCTGATAAACCTGAAAAATATGCTCATTTTGATAAAAACGGTCGCATTATGTTATGGAGTTGGCGTCCGTCAGAAACGCGTCCGTCCTCCTGTCCGTCCATCTGCCCATAAGCGTTTTCTTTTCGGGACAACGCCTCCTACAGTTTTCATCCGATCGACCTGAATCTTGGTAGATAGCAAGGCTGTGATGTGGAGATGTGTGTAAAGTTTCGAGGTTAATTACACCTGAATTAAGGTGTGGCAGAGTTGGTCATGTAATCATTTTCCATTTATTAAGGCTGAAACTTGAAAAAATAGTTACACCATGATGGAGCAGTGAATACAGTTTTCAGGTTTCAGTCCACATAATATGAATTTGCCACGGGCGTATAATGCCCCGCTTGCGGAGCTCTTGTTCCCTGAAGTATTCCAAGAAACAATGTTGTGGACATTATATACACAACATTTATTTCTTGGAGCATTAAATATAGTTTATTTGTTTATTTTTGTTGTTTGATCGATTACGGTGAAATAATTCACAAGTGTTCCAAGGCTACCGAGTAAAAACGATTGACCGATAGCGAACGAGTTGCTTGCACGAAAGCCTTAGAACACGAATGAATTATTTCTCCGTAATCAATCAAAACAACAAAATTAACTGTTTATTATATTTCCATTCATGTTTTATCTTCATCCATTTTCATTTCCATCTACAATAGTTCCAGTCAGGTCATGGATATCATGAGCCGTGTTTTAGTTGAAAAATCAGTCGCCATCTTGTTTTCATTTCAACGCAAAAATCAGCCTGTGCTTGAAATACAGATGAAAAAATGTCATGAAAGTAGAACAGAAAATCATACTTTATCTTCGTGTTGCAGGTCTTTCTTCAAAAAGTCAAATGTACTTAAAAATTGAAGTATGAGTTCTGTGATTTTTTTTTTTTCAGATTTTCCGCTCAACATCAACTATTGTTATTGTTGTTACAAACGACGTCAGCAACATCGCCTAGCAATTATGACGTCAAAACTTTCGAAATGAAAGAATTCACTCAGTGATAATTCACTGAGCACTACTGCAAAATGTAATAAAAAGAGGATCTTACATGAGCGTTCATATATTATTGAATTTATTAAACGAGTTGAGGAAAAGGATAAAATGCGAAGCTTTGCCGAGAATTTTATGCCTTTTCCTCAACGATAAATGTGATACATCACAATAGTCTTGAATATCTCTATTAAGTAACTCTCATCTTAAGCTAAACATTCATTCCATTGAAATTGTCGTTACACATATTACATGTTACAAGTTTTGTCGATATATCTTATGTCTGTATAAAGAGGGTTGACTGTAATAGAAGATGGTATAAGAGTCCTTGTTATACACAAGCAGCGAACACAAAGGTGCTGATCAGACTGTGTGGATGCGCAGCCTGATCTGCACCTTTGTTTTCTTCGCGATGCAGCTCATATGTTTTTATGGGGAATGAATTCAGCTTCAGAGAAACCAGTGCATTCCAAAAATGTTTATGCAGTAATTTTCTCAGTGAATCATGATCTATAATTCACTCGAGTGAATAACTTCATTCGAACGTTTTGACGTCAATGCTAGGCGACATTCCTGACGTCGTTTGTAACAACAATAACGATAGTTGACGTTTGGCGGAACATGTGATAAAATCATAGAAATCAGACTCCAATTTTCACGTTCATTTGATGTTTTGAGGAAAGACCTGCAGCACGAAGATAAAGAATGGTTATCTTGATAATAAAGTCACTGATGCATCTGTACAAGACGGCGACTGATTTTCAAACGAAACCACGCCTCCTGAAATTCATGCCATGACTGGAACTATAATATTTTGGTAGGAAATCAGAACAGCTGAAATAAAACTTTGATTTTTTGTTTTGGTCGATTACGGAGAAATAATTCATACGTGTCTAAATCTTTCGTGTAAGAATATCGTTCGCTATCGCTCACTAGTTTTTACTCGGAAGCCTTTGAACACTCATGGATTATTCTATCGATAAATAAATAAATAAATTTATAAACTTTATTTCCTTATTCCAATATCAGTTTTGCTCCGATTTCACCAGAGCAAATAGAATGACACAGATACTTGTACATTGCAAGAGAAGGCGAAGATTCCGGTGAGGCCAGCGATTTTTCTCCTTCTGTTTTATATTGTTTGAAAAATGCCACCGAAAAGATCATATGGTAGGTTATTTACTCTGATTTTGTGAATTTTTAAGACTTATGACTTGTCACTTATGAATTTTGACTTATGAGTTTTGACTTGTCACTTATGACTTTTCACTTTCGAATTGTGACTTTCGAATTATGACTTGTCACTTATGACTTTTGAGTTTTGACTTGCAACTTAAGACAATTTCTTGGCGCGAATCTAAAGTAATAGGGCATAACAACACAGGCGGTAGTAAATTGTCACTAAAACAGGGTCTTCTAAGTGGCATGAAACAGGGTAATACATGAAACAGGGTCTTCTAAGTGGCATTTCTAAACAATATGCACCGGAATTGTCGGTGCCGTTGTCCGCTACCCGATATTTTTCGGGTTTGCACCAAAAGTCAACAAGTCATAAGTCGAAAGTGATAAGTCACAAGTCATAAATCACAAGTCAAAGTTATAAGTCGCAAGTCATAAGTCATACAAAGATAACAAAAACGGAGTAAAAAACATAAACAAGTCTTCTTAATGGCATTCATCAAACAATATAATACAGGAGCAGCAAAATCGCTGGATCGACACCGTCGTTGACCGCCGTCTTCCACTGCGTCAGATTTGTCGAAAGTCAAAAGTCATAAGTCGCAAAAATTAGGCATGCAACTCCGACGTCGCAAGTCATAAGTCAAAATGTCCCCTATCGGCTTCCATACTTTACCCCTCTCACCTCAAAGCGATAAGACAAAAGTGGATAACCAGTACCTACATTTTCCTACAAATGGGCGATAGTCACGTGGACTTTAGCACTGAAGACATATATTGCACTATATAACTTTGGGTCGATCTATAAACAATTGACTTAAAGGGGCCCAAACCTTTAGTGTACCTTTTTTAGAATATTCTTCCGCAGATTTTCACTCGGACAGATGCATGAGGTCCCAGTAAGAGGGTGTACTGGCAGACAGTTTTTTCCCTTGATCTTTGATATAGCTATATTTTGGAGAATGAATAAGAAATATCACAGATTTTCGACAGAAAAACGGCTGCTTTGAAGAAACGAAACAGTGCAATAAGTCCCACTTTCATGAAAACTTTATACTTTGTCTCCAGGTTTCACACTACTTATTTATTCTTGTCTAGTCAAGCGCTGGCGACAAATAGGAAGCCTAGTTCTGCTACACGTGTGGATGATCAGATGTCTGTATTCTGAGAAAACAGTGATATTTGCCAATCGCTTCATATCAGTCACGTATAAAATGTATTTGAAAGGACAATCAAATACAAATAAAGGAGGACTACACAATTCTTCAGTGCTCCTGCATGTCTATCTCCTAGCTCCTAGCTCAACTGCTATTATTATTTCTATTCCACATCCCATGTGAGAAAATGTTCCCCGTTTTCAGCTCAAAAAATAAATTTATCTAATGCAAATTACGAAAACACGCCTTACAAATACATTGTAACCTTTATCACCGAAAAAACTGAAATTTTAAGATGAAAAACTATGATATTTTTTTTTATTTCTGCTCAAAATATAGATTGTGGGTACGCATTAGAACCGCCTCATCGAGGCGGTTCTAACAAATACCCACAATTTATATTTTAGAGCAGATATAAAAAAAATAAGCCTTACCTTAAAACCCCGGTTTTACTATATAAAAGACGCCCCCGGCCATAGGGGCTTGAAGAAATATACGGGTTGCATGATGCTTCCACGCAGAGCTGAATCCGGCCCGCACACTGGTACTGGTAAGCTGCTTAGAGGATCTAAGCCTGTCCAGGAACCGCGGTGCAAGGCGGGACCGTCCATGCTAATAAACCTTATTGGTTTCATTGGGCGATAGGGCTAGAGATGTCATTTCATCTCAATGCCGGGTAAAAGTCCCACAAAATTGGAAGCAACGTCTCCAAAATGACCTTTTACAGTGTTGACGGGAACGTTAAACCTCAAAACAAACAAATAAAACTATATAAAAGTGGGGTACAACATGTTCACAGAGGTCAGAATTATATTGACATGTTTTGTAATGAAATTTCATTATTATAACATACCTGTGTGACATAGTGCATTCTTTCATATCTCCGAAGTTTTTTTTCTGACGGACAGTTGTGATACATGTGCTATTTATACTCCAAACATAGGTTGTGTGTACCCTTAGAACCATCGCAATGAGGCGGTTTCAACGAGTACCCACAACGTTTGTCTTGAAGCAGAATTAAGAAAATAAAAAATACAGCTCTGTAAACACCTGGGGCCAGTTGTTCAAAGCATTGTTAGCTTAACGATCTCGTTAGTGGTCAAATTGTTAACTGCTCTAGCAAGAACAATATCTAAAATTTTGGTATTTTTGCTGAAAAAATGTAAGCAGCTTATGCAAATGCAAAAGCTACTCACATTTTTTCAGCAAACATACTAGTATATTCACCATATTTAATGATCAAAGTTTTAACGATATGTTAGCTAACGACGTCGTTAGTTTTGAACAACTCGCCCCAGTTTTCTCTATTTAAACTGGGGAATGAGAGTCGTGTTCATACCACGGGCATGTTATCATGATACAATGATATTCTGATTCTACTACATACATGTACAAAGATTACAGGTACTCGTCAGGTCTACTTTCAAATTATTGATTGACTTTTCAAATCGGCGTCCATAATATACATTTAAGATATAAATTTTATTTTTCTGCTGTATATGAAATTATGAACGAAGTGGGTCGCCTGTAAAGTAAAGGGGTTCCTGTAAACTTTGCTAGCGACCCGCTGTCGTTTGCATGCTATAGGTTCACATTAGACTTTCATGTTTGTTGGTTTGATTTGAGGTTTAACGTCCCCGTCAAAATTGTATAGGTCATTTTGTAGACGTTTCTTCCAATTTTGTTGGACATTTACCCGTAATTGAAATGAAATGACATCTCAAGCCCTGTCGCCCAATGAAACCAATAAGGTTTGTAAGCATGGACGGTCCGACTCGCCCCGCTTTGCCTGGGTAGGCTTAATCCTCTAAACGGTTTACCAGTACTCGTAAGCGGTCGATTTCAGCTCTGCGTGGAAGCATTATGCAGCCCATCTATTTCTTTGAGCCCCGATGGGAGGTGGCCAACATTTGACTTTAAATTAGGCTTTACATTGCTTTCTATAATTCACTTCAGGCTTTTCATCAGGTTTTACACTGTGTTCTATTGTTTTACATTAAGCTTTACATTTGTTTTCTATATATTTAAATACGGGAGAATTAGGATCATCATGCCTCATGTCAAATCAAGGGACCTTACCTGTAATGGCAGTTTTTCCATCTCCGAAAATCCCGAACAAAATTAAAACAACCTCAAAATGACCCAAATTGATTTTATTTGATTTTCTCAAATTTAACATTGGAGGAAAGAAAAATAATTTTTCTACTTAAATTTTCAGTCCCATTTTCCATTGCATAATGAATGTTTTAATTACTGTAGTTTAAAATCAGATACCGCGTATTTTTGCTAATTTACTATTGAAATAAATTAGACATAGGGTCCTATATTTATTCTAAAATTGACCTATATCCTGCTATAGGTGTGTGTGTGTGGGGGGGGGGGGGGTGGGGAGGGGTTTACAAATGACTAGTGCATAATGCATTCGGCAGGAAATACACATCAACGCGAACCCATTAAAACTGTATCATGTGTATGCGTTAAAGACCATGGTAAACCATACTTTCCACTTTATACGGGCGAATGTGCGGGCTAGTTGCCCTCTGTGTTCCTCTGCAGTACCGGGTATATGCAGGGGTTTTGATATTATGCAAACATACCGCAGTGGAATTAACTATTATAAACGCCTGGGCAATAACCGCAGTTCAGGGCTGGGCTGTGAAAAGTCATTGCCCCAGATGTTGTGTGTGTGGAGGAGGGGGGGGGGGCAGTGGTTTCAAATGACTTTATACATGTACATTATGCCATACAAAGATCAAAGCGCCAGAGGCACTGAAATGACAGATGTTTTCAGAACTTGATGAAACTGAATTTCGTATGGGAAGACTTGCGTTGTTGTTGTTGTTGTTGTTGTTTTCTTTGTTCTTTTTTCATGGAATTCTGCAAGTGAGCAGCTGGAATTATTCGCCTTTTTGAACTTTATGTTGGTCATTGTTTTCCGCTGCATAAATATTTCTTTAGTTTTTCGGGAGGAAAAGCTCGGCATTCAATTTGTTTTTAAAACCATTCTGTAATCTAGTGAATGTGAATTCACTTTATAACCTACTAAGGTTGGATGTGTGTGGTTGATTTTGACGTCCCACCAACAGCTAAGGTCATACCTAGATTTGGGTTCGGTTTAAAGACTCAACCGAAAGTCTGGAGAAGCCCGGGATCGAACCCAAGAAAGTATTGCAAAAAGCACAAATGCACAAGTTCAAAAGGTGACAAATACAGAACAGTGAAATCAGCAATGTGCCTAAATTTTAACAATGAATAAGAACATTACAAATGAAACAAAATAGTTATTGACACATGGCACGAGATAAAAGTCATTCAACTGACTTGATAATGCATTTCGATTATGATGATGACCTGTAGTTTACATTATACAAAATAACGAAATGTGTTAACATGAGGGCCATGGGCCTTTATGCTCACCAGAGTTCATATGGGCACTGCCCCTGACAGTCATGTATTTTAACAAGATATGATTATAATCTACCGATTACAGAGTCTCCCAAACGAACCCCATAATCAAATGAGCACCAATGTGGACTCTTTATCTGAAATAATAGGCCTTTTATGATATGGAGGGAATGGAGCATGGAAACAACGAAGCTCTGGTTGGTATCACTAAATGTGTCTTATTATAAAGAACAAAAATATATCTCGTTTATGGGTGGGGGTCTGTACGTTTCCTGAGATATAACAAAAATAGAAGTGAAGGCAATGATCAGGAATCGATGCCTTTCAAGTAGTGGGGGATTAGGGCGTGGCCTTGGTAGACTCAAAGAAGGCCCAAGAGTGTTATCACTGAATGTGTCTTATCATAAGGACTAAGAATATATATGGTTTTCGATGGGGATCTGGATGGTTTCGGAGATATGAGACCTTTTTATAAAGTGGAGGGGTGAGGAATGGCCCCTGTGGCCCTGCTGGGACACCCAGGGTTGGTGTGACTGAATGTGTCTTATCAGAACGAACAGGAATTAATATAGGTTAGGTGTTGGGATCTGAAAGGCTTCTGGGATACATCGTCTTTTATGAAGTGGAGGGGTGTGTCATGGAACAGGTTGGTGTCACTGAATGCATTTTATCACATGAAATATGAATATATATGGTTTAGGGGTTGGGCTCTGAATTATATTGCCTTTAATGAAGTAGAGGGCTGGGGCATACCCGGCACAGTGGGCACCCCGGGAGACCCTCAGGCTGGTGTTAATGAATGTGTCATCATAAGGTGGTTTAGGAGTGGGGATTTGAAAAATTTCTGAGATATTATGGTTTTAATTAAGTGTGGGGGGTGTGGCCTGGCGAACCTGGGGTCACCAAATGCATCTTATCATAAGGAACAACAGTACATCATGGTTTGGGGTAGGGGATTTGAATGTTTTCTGAGACACGGGCTGTAAACATTCAAATTGAATGTGTGTGGGTACTGTTGTGGCCTATATGGAAACATTAAATTTAGTAGAGTCTCGCACTGCATGACCTAATCAAAGATTGTAGGAAAAAAGCTTCAAAAAATCTTCTCTGAATCCACAAGGCCCAGAGGTTAGATATTTAGCATGTAGCAACGGCAAGTGGTCACCTACATTAATCCTGCCAATCATGTCCCTGGGGTCCAAATGGGCCACGCCCCAGGACCCCTTAGCTCCCATAGACTTATAATGGAAAAAAGCTTCAAAAATCTTCTTCTCTGGAACCACAGGGCCCTGAGCTTAGATATTCAGCATGAAGCAACTGCAAGTGGTCACCTACATAAATCCTACCCATCATGTCCCTTGGGTCCAAATGGGCCACGCCCCGGGGCCTCTTAGCTCCCAAAGACTCATAATGGAAAAAAAAAGCTTCAAAATCTTCTTCTCTAAAACCACAGGGCCCAGAGCTAAGATATTTAGCATGCAGCAACGGCAAGTGATCACCTCCATAAATTCTTCCAATCATGCCCCTTGGGTCCAAAAGGGCCTCTTAGCTCCCATAGACATATGATGGAAAAAACCTTCAAAAATCTTCTTCTTCTATGAAACCACAGGGTCCAGAGCTTATATATTAAGCAAGCAGCAACGGCAAGTGGTCACCTACATAAATCCTGCCAATCATAGATATCTAATAATATTTACTGATATCCTATATTTTATTATAAATCAAATTATAGATATCTATTAATCAAATTATAGATATCTATAAATCAAATTATAGATATTTATAAATCAAATTATAGATATATTTACTTAACATTATTGGTATCTATAATTATCAGTATTTTTTATATCATACAATGTAATCAATGAAATGTAATTTATATTTCTTGGTATCTATAAATTTGTTGCATGATATCCATTATTCCTTTGCATTTCAATAATGGATATCAAAATATATATTATAGATATCAATGAATGTAATTATTGATATCCTAAACTGTTCTTCAATATATATATAACGAATATATATTTTGTTCACAGGTCAAGGTCACAGGTCAAGGTACTACTTTATCATAACTTTTGAACCTTTTGAGATAGAGCCTTCATATTTAGCATGCACGTTCACAGGTCAAGGTGCATGCTATATATATAATGATAGATATCTATTATTGGAATTATAGATATCCTTAACATTTTATGGATTTCATGAAAGAGTCAATAGATATCTAATATTATTGATAGATATCTAATAACATTTATTGATATCCTATATTTTGATTATAGATATCATTAATTTTATTTATTGATATCTTGAAATTCGATTAAATAGTAAAACGGCACCTCATATGTTCTGAGTTTTTGCTTGGCCCAAATATAAATTACAGGAAATGCTGCTCGAGCAGTGTCGTGAGAAATTCTGCTAAAAGCCTGTGCAAATAACAAGGAAACCAATCAGCCCTATTCATGCACAGTTTAATAAGTGCTTCTTTTCCGCTCACCTGACCAAAGGTCATGGTGAGCTTTTTTGACTGTGACATGTCCGGCTTCGTCGTATGTCATGCATGCGCAAACTTTTCTTGTGAACACTTTAGAAGCTACAATTTTGGGCAAATCATCATCAAACTTAGTCAGAATCATCATCATGACAATATCTCGGTCCTATACGAATATGGGTCATGTCAGTTCAAAAAGAAGGTCACTGCTTTTGTCCGATCATCCTGGAACTTGCTCAGGAACACTATCTTGGTCAAGTTTGAATATGGGTCATGTCGGACCAAAAAGGTGGTCATGCAGTAGGTCAAATCATAGAAAAACCCTGTGAACTCTCTAGAGGCCACAGTTTTGGGCCAGTTTTCATAAGACTTGCTCAGAATGATCAACTTGACAATATCTGGGCCAAGTTCGAATATGAGTCATGTCAAATCAAAAAGTAGATCAGTAGGTCATTTTGCCATAACTTTTGAACCGTTTGAGATAGAGCCTTCATAATTGGCATGCAGGTTCCCTGTGACAAAGACTGTCCAATCATGTGACAAGGACTTCCCAATCATACACAAAATCGACCTGTGACCTTGACCTGTGACCTACTACTTTATCATAACTTTTGAACCTTTTGAGATAGAGCCTTCATATTTAGCATGCACGTTCCTTGTGACAAGGGCTTCCCACCCATACAAAAGGTTTGACCTGTGACCTCTTGAGTAAAATTAGTTTTCCAGAGTGTAGCACAGTCGAACATTATTAAGTTTCCACTCACCAGCCTGCTCAAAACTGTTTTTTTTTTTTTTGGTTATGGTTTTACGAGCCTTCCAAGATTATTTCACTTATTTTGAGCCAAGCGATAATCAGTGGTCGGCAAAAACCGGAGTACCCTGAGAAAAAACACCTGATCTTCCATTGCAGAACTTAGCGTCTCACAACCGATGCTAGTTAATGCTAGTTCAAATCTTACAAAGTCTTTTTTTTTTTTTTTGGAGCATATTTACTTTAAGTCGTCTTATTTTGATAGGAGCCGAAGCGTAAAGTCGACTTATTCTGATGGGACCGAAATTGAACCTTTCCTGATATGATTCAGGTTCAAAAAATAAATCTGGAATAAGGACAAAGGAATAAAGGTCTCTTTAGTCTCTATCTCTGAATGTAGGTGTGGTTAATTTGTTCATACAGGGGAATTGTGCTTTTTATGTATTTCTAGCTCACCAGAGCCGAAGGCTCCGGGGGAGCTTATAGTATAGGCATTGGTCCGTCGTCCGTCGTCGTCGTCGTCGTCGTCCGTGTCTGCGTCTGCGTCGTCAACATTTTCAAACAACATCTCCTCTGAAACTATTAGACCAATTGAAACCAAATTACATGTGGAGCCTCTATGGGATGGGGGAACGAAAGTTTGTTCGTGAGGACTGGGTCACAAGACCAATATGGCCACCATGCCCATATATGGTATAAACCTTTAAACATCTTCTCAAGAACCGAACGGCCGATGATCTTGAAACTGTGTATGCAGCATCGGGGACTCGGGCCCTACCAAGTTTGTTCAAGTGATGACCTTTGGTTGACCTTGACCTGTTTTACGTCAAGGTCAAATTTGGTCACTTAGACATGTGTATGGAAAAATGGCCAAACAGTGGATTTTTCTGATTGTATTTTAGCTAGTGGCATCAGAAATGGTATTTGCAATCAGCTGAATGGAAGTTTATCAGTTTCAGAGGTCAAGGTCATTTACCACCCTTTGTCCAGGACGGCTCAGATTCAGTATTTTTATCTTCTTCTTCACTTAAACTACTTGGCCAATTGAAACCAAATTACATGTGGAGCCTCTACAGAATGAGGGAACGAAAATTTGTTCGTGAGGACTGGGTCACATGACCAATATGGCCGCCATGCCCATATATGGTAAAAACCTTTAAAAAATATTCTTCTCAAGAACTGAATGGCCGATGATCTTGAAACTTGGTATGCAGCATCAGGGACTCTGGCCCTACCAAGTTTGTTCAAATGATGACCTTTGGTTGACCTTGGCCTGTTTTAAGTCAAGGTCAAATTTTGTCACTTAGACATTTGTATGGAAAAATGGAAAAACAGTGGATTTTTCTGATTGTATATAACTAGTGGCATCAGAAATGGTATTTACAATCAGCTGAATGGAAGTTTGTCAGTTCCAAAGGTCAAGGTCATTTACCGACCTTTGTCCAGGACGGCTCAGATTCAGTACTTTTATCTTCTTCTTCACTTAAACTACTTGGCCAATTGAAACAAAATTACATGTGGAGCCTCTACGGAATAAAGGAACGAAAATTTGTTCGTGAGGACTGGGTCACATGACCAATATGGCCGCCATGCCCATATATGGTAAAAACCTTTAAAAATCTTCTTTGCAAGAACCGAATGGCCAATGATCTTGAAACTTGGTATGCAGCATCCGGTACTCTGGCCCTACCAAGTTTGTTCAAACGATGACCTTTGGTTGACCATGGCCTGTTTTAAGTCAAGGTCAAATTTAGTCACTTAGACATTTGTATGGAAAAATGGCAAAACAGTGGATTTTTCTGATTGTATATAACTAGTGGCATCAGAAATGGTATTTACAATCAGCTGAATGGAAGTTTGTAAGTTCCAAAGGCCAAGGTCATTTACCGACCTTTGTCCAGGACGGCTCAGATTCAGTATTTTTATTTTCTTCTTCACCTAAACTACTTGGCCAGTTGAAACCAAATTACATGTGGAGCCTCTATGGAATGAGGGATCGAAAGGTTGTTTGTGAGGATTTGGTCACATGGCCAATATGGGCCGCCGTGCCCATATATGGTAAAAACCTTTAAAAATCTTCTTCTCAAGAACCGAATGGCCGATGATCTTGAAACTTGGTATGCAGCATCAGGGACTCTGGTCCTGCCAAGTTTGTTCAAATGATGACCTTTGGTTGACTTTGACGTGTTTTATGTCAAGGTCAAATTTGTTCACTTAGACATTTGTATGAAAAAATGGCAAAGTAGTGGATATTTCTGATTGCCTGGTAGGCTGTGACATCAAAAATGATATTTGCAGTTAGCTGAAAGGAAGTTTATTAATTCCAAAGGTCAAGGTCATCACTGAACTTTGTCTTGGATGGCTCGGATTCAGTATTTTTATCTTCTTCTCCAGTAAAAGAGCTGTGCTGATTGAAACCAAATTACACGAAAAGCCTCTATGGGGGTGAGGGAATTAAACATTATTTGTGGTATTGTTGTCACATGACCAAGATGGGCACCTTGCCTGTATATGGTATAAACCACATGACCTCTGGTGAGCGTAGTGGCCCATGGGCCTCTTGTTTTATTATTTTATTTTATTTTTATCAATTAGTTCTACAATGTACAATTATTTAACAGACTTGGGCAAGTTTAAAACTTTTTGTTTCAATGTTGAATCAAAGTTGAGCTAATGTTGTGTGCCTGCAGGGTTACTTACTTACCTACTCGCCCACTCACTTGCTCGCTCACTCACTCACTCACTCACTCACTCACTCACTCACTCACTCACACACTCACTCACTCACTCACTCACTCACTCACTCACTCACTCACTCACTCACTCACTCACTCACTCACTCACTTACTCACTCACTCACTCACTCGCTCACTCAAACCTGTTTCTTTTTCCTAGAAATGAATTTTCCACTGTAAAGTTAAAAGCCGAGTTTTAGGTGATCTGTATTGTCCTTAGCTAAATTAGCAACTTCTTGAGTGTTTGTTTCCAGATTTTTTCCAGCTCTGGTAATAAAATATCTATTCTAACAGTCCAAAGCAAAGAGATGGTTCAGTTTAGAGAATTGAATCTGATAACAAAATAGAGAAAATTCACAAAAAGTCAGTATTTTGTAGGACTGAGAGCGTAGGTATTTAACATGTTGCAATGTTGTGTGGTCGCCTACATGAATTCTGTCAATCATGCCTCTGGGGTCCAAACTGGTTAAATCCTGTGGCCCCTTAACTCCAATAAACTTATGATGAAAAAAAAGCTTCCAAAAACTTTTTGCCGGCCTCGGTAGCTCAGTCGGATGCGCGTCTGACTGGTGTTCAGGAGGACGCGGGTTCGATTCCTGCCGGGGTCGGCAACATTCTTTAATGGAGATTGATCATGAAATCTGTTCTACGGTCAGCCTCCCATCACGAAAACACGCCTATATAATTTTGATCCCCTTCAACACCACTTTTATACAGTAAAACTGGGGTTTCCGGGGCATACCTTATTTTTCTCATTTCTGCTCTAAAATACAGATTGTGGGTACTCGTTTGAACCGCCTTGATGAGGCGGTTATAACGAGTGCCCACAATCTATATTTTGAGCAGAAATAAGAAAAAAAATCACAATTTTTCATCTTTAAATTTTCATTTTTTTCGGCGATTAAAGTTCCTATGTATTTGTATAGGCGGTGTTTTCGTGATGCTTCCACTGATTCAAGAAGGACAGTTGTTGGCGAAAGAATGTGCACTGTACTGATTAACCGTTACGTATAACCTTGCCCAGGAAAAGTGTGGATAGGTAAACCGAACGGCTCAAAAATGACCTAAAATAGTGTTGACTGGGTCGTCAAATGCCAATACAAACAAACAAATAAAAAAACTTCTTCTCTGAAACAATGAAATACAGACCTTAGATATTCAGTATATAGCAACATAAAATGGTCGCCAACCATGCCCTTTGGGTCAAAACTGGCCACGCCCCAGTACTCATTAGCTTCTGTGAACTTATACTGGAAAAAAAACTTCAAAAATCTTCTTATCCGAAACACTAAGGCTTAGATATTCAGTATGTAGCAATGTCAAGTGGTCTCCTACACTAATGCTTTTTGGATAGACAGGTGAGCGATATAGGGCCTTAGGGCCCTCTTGTTTGGTTTGGTCGCCATGAGAAGAGCAACCAGGAGATCTAATTCAAGGTAATGTTGGCTGATGCCTGATGCTCTATCTCTGGTCGGGCACATCGGAGTCTAACTGTTGGTTTTCTTTTGCTCCAGCATTTCAGTGGTTTCTTGCTGTCGAGTCCTTACCGTTGTTTCATCTCTGTGGTTGATTGATTATTTGTGTTCACGGAGATGTGGCACTAATGAGTTGGGAGGCCTTCATGCGGACTGAACAAATTATGTCTAAATCGCGATGGAAATAAGGGCGAGGATTTTGGCCGCGCGGGGTCGATTTGGGCCCCCCCCCCCCCCCCCCCCCCAGTGGAGTTCGTTTCCGCTGATCGTTCCAAGGCGGTTCTTCTGTCGCGATTTATTTTTGTTATGATGGTTTGTCCTTAGGTGTTTGTGTCGCTTGACATGTGTTATTCTATTTTGGATAGCCTATTGGCCATTTTGTGGGAAAGTAACTGTCCTTTCGGCTTTCCGCTGTTGGTGTTTCCATTAGGTCTGTTGTTGCATGTTTGTGTTTCTTTCCCTTTGGTGTCTCTGAAGGGAGCTATGGGTTGGTTGTATCGATACCCGATCATTGCCTCTACTTCTGTTTTTAATTGTTCCATGGAGGGGCACGTGACCTGATAGACCAATCAGGTTTGTCCGATGAATGGTGGCTCATGCAATTACCGAAATTCATAAACTGCCATACGACTGTTCCAAAGTTGTCTTAAATACTACTTTTAAGCATTCCAAAAAGTTAGTCTGGATGTAGGATTTTTACTGCCTGTCTTTGTAACACCAACGTTTTATATATAAAAAAATATGCTTATTAAAATTGAATTTATATTACGACAACACATAGGTGTGACTTACTGCCCTAATTCGTTTCTTCAAAGCTGTAAGTTTTTCTGACGGAAACTTGTGATATTATCTTATTTATATAAATTTCACCAAAATATAGGCTGTAAGTGTTCGCTAGAACTGCCTCATTCAGGCCGTTCTCAAGAATATCCATAACAGTCTTGGAATTGAAAAAAGAAACAAAATACTCCATATATGTACCCCTGTAAACACAATGTTTCTTCATATCAGCAGGGTTTACGTGGGAGTTCATTACACAGACTTGTTTACATGATGTTGTCTCTTACACGTCACGTCTAAACTTCATGTACTGCATGTGTATGAAGTTGTTGTGCCTTCCGAAAACACGCCTACAAAAATACATAGTACATTTTATCGCCGAAAAAATGAAGATTTTTAGATGAAAAATTGTGATATTTTCTTTTTTTTCTGCTCTAAATATAGATTGTGGGTACTCGTTAGAACCGCCTAGTCGAGGCGAGAAAATTATATAGGCGTGTTTTCGTGATGGTTTTGTTTGAGTTGAGGTTTAACGTCCCCTACAACACTGTACATGTCATTTTGGAAACGTTGCTTCCAATTTTGTGGGACTTTTACCAAACATTGAGATGAAATTACATCTAAATTCCTGCCACCCAATTAAACCAATAGGGTTTATAAGCATGGACGGGCCGACTCGCACCGCTTTGCCTGGGCCGGCTTTGATCCTCCAAGCGGTTTACCAGTACTCGTATGGGGTTCGGTTTCAGCTCTGCGTGGAAGCATCATGCAGCCAATCTATTACTTCAAGCCCCGATGGGTGGGCGCGGAATGTGTATGAAGTTGTATCCCGTCAACAATATTTAGGTCATTTTGGAGACCTTGCTGTCAATGTTGTGGGACGTTTACTCGACACTGAGATGAGATAACAGCTCAAGCCATATCACCGAAAGAAACAGCCAGGACGGTCCTAATTGCGGTTAACCAGTACTCGAATGTTCGGTCGGTTTCAGCTCTTTGTGCAGCCAAATCTATTTGTCAAAGCCACGATGGACGGGGTGCAATATTTTTCAATTCTATATAGACTTGAAATATGAGAGAGAAAAACAAACAACAACAAAACAAAACATACCTCCATACAGAAGTTGGCGATGATTAAAAATGTAATGATTGCAATTTCATGACCCATGGTCTAATTCACTTATTACGTGTAGTTTCCTCATTTATTTGGCGTGCTACGTGTTTATCTTGCCATTGTTTAACCCATATAAGACAATGGAATCTTTCACTTAATAAGTTTGGAGTGATCTATTTCCAGTTATTGCGATGTCAGGCTTGCTTTTGTTTGTGGTAAATTTTACAAAAATGTATGTTCTCAAACAAACAGCGTGACCCCCGGATCAGACGCCGCGTTCTTATCTTGAGCTACACTTTCTGCCAAAGTCTCAAAAAGGAGCCGCTAGGCATATATGGGTTATTAAGGATGTCGCAATGAATGTTAAAACCGCCATTCCAAGCAAATGAAATAAGAGGAGTTAGCGACACGTGCAAAAACATGAGCATGCGCACGCACGCACGCACTCAAAACAAGTAATTTGTCAACAATACAGCCATGTGGCGCCCCTTCCAGCAACGTTTTGTACGTGCCATCCTAATGGAGACCGCGCCTCATTTGATGTCCCATACTCCCATGACATGCTTTCTGCTCGACATGTTTTTTCATTTAGCTATTTTTAATCATTTTTGTTTTCATCAAATGCTCCAATTAAGACATGTATCTATTTTTCCTGTAATGTACATAATATTATACCATTTCTACATGTATTGCCATCTAAATATATATTGTAAAACGTTTGCAATTGTAAGCATAAAGGTAAAAAGTGTGTACAAATTTGGTATTATGTGATATGCATGCACATGTAGGTTTTACATATTGCACGACCCTTCAATGGTTGGGGATAAGGCCAATTTGGCTTAGTGCTCTAATCAAAGCCAACGTTTATCAGTTTTGAAGAAACTTCAGTTCTATGGTCTTTAGAAAATCTTGATTTTCATTGGTCGCGCTGCCAAGATTGTACAATCTATGTATAATCTTCTATTGAGAAAGGAACTATAAAAAAAACTCCAAGCTCCTTTTTTTACATGTAATCCCATAGAATATCATTGTTTGTCTATATGGCTAGCATGTCATAGAGAAATTGTGTAATATAAATGTTTAAACTAAACTAATACATCCATATGGCCAAACATTTTCCCTGATGGATGCAAAAGTGGCATCTTCTGATGCGAATTTGCGATATTTCTTACGTTCCTAGGGTTGTGATAACCATACATCAATGAAACGCTAAATGAAATTATCTCCAAGAAAGATAAAGTAAATGTTAGAAGATACCAGGAAACGCCTCCACAGGCATTGCCCGTATAGTAGGTTCTTTTAACAATGGCATATTTGCTATTGCAATGATTTAATAGTTTCTACTTCTAAGTCGGCTTGAAGAAATAGATGGGTTGCCAGATGCCTCCACGCAGAGCTGAAACCGACTGCACACGAGTACTGGTAAACCGCTTAGAGGATCTAAGCCTACCCAGGCAAAGCGGTTCGAGTCGGACCGTCCATGCTTTATAAACCCTATAGGTTTCATTGGGCGACAGGACTTGAGATGTCGTTTCATCCGAATATCGCGTAAAAGTCCAACAATTGGAAGCAACGTCTCCTAGTGCACATGATGGAGATAATCGGGGCACTCTAACTAACAATGCCTTAACTGTATATGAAACCAGTCGGCCACAGTGAAGGTCCTGTTTTGGTCATTGGCTATAACTTGAACAATCTTGATAGAGGGCCACTAGATGAAGCTTCATTCTAAATATTGAAGATTTAGGCATTCTGGTTTCATACAAGAAGATATTTTAAGGCTTTCCCTATATACGTCTAGTGTGTAAAACCGGTGGGCCCCGGGGTGGTGCCATATTTTGCCCCGGGACTACAACTTGAAAAATCTTGGTGAAGGTCCCCAACTTGAAGCTTCATATCAAATATCAAAGTTCTGGACCTTGTGGGTTCAGAGAAGAAGACTTTTAAAGGTTTTTCAAATATAAGTTCATGTAAAACCGGTGGGACCCGGGGCGGGGCCATTTTTGGCCCAAGGCTATTATTTTAACAATCCTTGTAGAGGTCCATTAGATGAAGCTTCATACCAAACATGAAAGAGCTGGGCCTTCTGGTTACAAACGAGATTTTTAAAGGGTTTCCCTATATTAGTCTATGTTAAACCGGTGGGCCCTGAGGCGGGGTCATTTTTTGCCCAGGGGCCCTTTTACGGCCCCAATGCTATAATTGAAACAATCTTGGTAGAGGTCTCCTACCAAATATCAAAGGTCTGGACCTTTTTGGATTCAGAAAAGACAACTTTTACAGGTTTCCTTTCTGTAAGTCTATGCACAATATGTGGGCCCCAGGGCAGGGGCCATTTCGGCCCCAAGGCTTTGATCTGAACAATCTTGGTGGAGGTCCATAAGATGAAGCTTCATACCAAATATCAAAGACTTGGGCCTTCTGGTTTCAGACAAGAAAATTTTTTAAACGTTTGTCCTATACAAGTGGGTGTAAAACTGGTGGGCCGCGGGGCGGACCATTTTTTTGGCCCAAACAATCTTGGTACAGGTCCACTAGCTGAAGCTTCATACCAAACATCAAAGGCATGGGCCTTCTTGTTTCAGATCAGAAGAATTTTAAAAAGGGTTTCCCTATGTAAGTCTATGTTAAACCGTGGGGGTGGGGTGGGGGGTTGGGGACATTTTTGACTCCCGAGCTATAATTTGAACAATTTTGATAAAGGTCCACTAGATGAAGCTTCATACCAAATGTCAAACACCTGGGAATTCTGGTTTCAGACGAGAAGAATATTAAAGGGTTTTCCTGTATAAGACTATGTAAAAGCGATGGGTCAGGCGGGGGGAGGGGTTGTATATATGGCCCAAGGGCTATAATTTGAACAATCTTGGAAGAGGTCCATTAGATACAACTTCATACCAAATATCAGACACCTGGGTCTTCTGGTTGAGACAAGAAAATTTTTAAAGGTGTTCCCTATATAAGTCTATGTAAAACTGCCCGGCGCAGGGGCATGTTTTGGCCCCAGGTCTATAATTTGAACAATCATTTTAGATGAAGCTTCTTGCCAAATATCAAAGACCTGGGCCTTGCGGTTTCAGAGCAGAAGATTGTTTTAAGTTTTCAGTAAAAAAATATTTTTGGCTCTTATGACCCGGATATGCAACGGTCCGGAACCATTTGAAAAACTTTGAAAGGGGACTACCTATAGATAGATCATTCCTGTGAAGTTTGATCAAAATCCGATCTGTGGTTTAGGAGGAGATGAAGCTTGAAGTAATTGTTTATTTATTTATTAGTAATTTCATGACTAATTAACATATAATATATATACATGTCAATATGTCATTGGATTGGATGTAGGTTTATCCTCTCAGAAGAAATTGTTTACGCAAGCACGCGCGACGGACGACGGACAAAACGTGATCCCAGAAGCTTACCTCGTCACTACGTGACAGATTAGCTAAACATGGGGTTTACTTGGGTATATATTGTTTATGCCCCTGCCACGAAGTGGGGAGAGGCATATACACTTTGCATTATGCACTTCCAGTTCAGACATCCATTGAACATACAGCATCATATCCCCTTAAACGACTTAAACATTTTGGCTATATGCGCAACAAAGGGGGTAAAATATGACAGTTATTGTCTCCGCAGATCTTCCTAAAGTAGTTTATACAAGGAATTGAAACTTGCAACACAGTTCAGGGATGCAATGAACATGTGTATAAAGGAAAAATGATTCTAACCCACAACCTCTCGATTATAGGCTCAACGCGCTAACCACTGAGGTATCGAGGCGTCCGATCTAGACTAAGTGACTGTTTGAGTTTGACGGGACCTCGGTTTAAAGACTAATCCGAAAGTCTGGCGAAGCCATGGATCGATCCTGCGACCCCTGGTTTACAAGGCGAGTAGCGTAACCACTACACCACGGAGGCTTCTATAAAACCAATTAACTCAATGAACCCGATTCTGCTATTTTCTTTTATTTGCTGTATTCCTTGCTTCCAAAGGATCTAACTTCAGAACTTATTTATTTTCACTGTAGCTGGTGTTGTGCCGTGTGCACGGGGGTAATACCATTTTCTATACCTGTGTTGTCGACCGAGCCGGTACTGTGTAAAGCTGCTGTCGACCGAGAAATACGGCTTTCGACCGAGCAGTACGGATGTCGACAGAGGGGGTTCTTCGATTTTGATGCACTTGGAGAGGCGAAAACGTTAGTTTAAACATTTACAAACGATGTCGGTGTTTTAAAGAGACAAGCTGTTAATTGTCTGTTCACTTATAGAGAGTCGTGAGTCTGAAAAACACTATAAAATACCGGTTCTTTCGAAAAAAAATCAGTTTTCACAGAATTTCATTAATCTAATGCTTTATGAAAAGTAGGAAAGCAATAAAACACCATATATATTTTATCTACCATTTACGCTTCGACAACAACGTGGGTTTGACAAAATTCATGCACTCTGGGAGTTTTTATAGACCTTTGAAAAATGTCGGGATACGGATGTCGATTATTAGAAATACGACCGTCGATGGTATCCTAGTCTGATTGATACGACTGTCGACGAAATATACAAACTACATTTCATGTACTGCTGTTAAAATACTTGATTTATTCTATGATTATTAGTAAAATCTGCACTATAAGGCAGATTTCACTGGGGGCCATGAAGAAAACTGTATGTTTTGTGCAAACTGGTGTCTTAAAGTCGCAACAATCACCAAGAATAACTCCATCCTTAACTCTCCCATATTTAGTTTACACAACAGGCTACAAGGCTGGTCACTGATGTAAACACTTGAACATGTAAATGCCAAATCAGATTGAAATTAAACTGCAAAAAAATGTTGTAAACCTGTGCAAATGCTCTTGAAGAATATGTCGGAAAGATCACAGGCGCTTGAAGTTTAAATGCTTAAACATTTCAAATTTGTTTGAAAGGCCATAACGAAATTGAATATTGACTACGTCAATATTAACATTCATGTTTAAGTTTTTTTTTTTTTTTTTTTTTTTGCGGTGGGGGGGGGGGGGGGGGTTACGGCCCTTTCAAGATTATTTAACTCATATCGAGCCGATCGTTAATCAGAGGTGGGCGAAAACCGGAGTACCCGGAGAAAAACCACCTGACCTTCCGTTGCAGAACTTGGCGTCTCACATGTGACCCGAGCGAGGCTCGAACCACAGCGGTGAGAGACCTAATGATCAAGAGTCAGCGCTCTTAACCACTAGGCCACGGAGGCCCGCTGTTTAGGTTTTGAGCTCAGAACTTCAAGCGCATGTGCAGAGACGAATATTTCTCAACAAATGCCCTGACAAACAGTAGGGTTGATCAGCAGACTTTACGAAAACGTGCCTGTTAAAAAAAATTGAAAATTTTACCCTAAAAATAATCAAAGCACTGAGAGTACTGGTGGGTCGATTGTCTCTGGGTGTAGTTAGGAAAAATGGGCCTGAGCGTGGACTGTTTCGTTTAACCCTTAAACTCCTTTACTGAAAGCAAAACGTTTAGACCATGATCAGACGCTGCGTTTTTCTGCGCCTGACCCTTAAATTCCTATACTCTAAGCAAACGGCGAAGACCCTGATCAGACGCCGCGTTCTGTGGCGTCTGATCTGGGTCTACACTGTTTGCCTAGCCCAACCCATGATTCCGGCCCAGATTTTACAGTTAACCTTTTCACGTAAACACGCTGACCTCACTGCGATAAAATTCTATAAATAATCTGCGTGGATTCCTACAAATCAGTGATAGTCACGTGGACTCCAGCACTAATAGAGGTTTTGTCCTTTATATCTTTAGGTCGATTGATAAACAATCTACCAAAAAAATGAAAAATTTCAGAAAAAAAAAATATCTGATACTTTTTATATTTCTGCTCAAAAATAGATTGTGTGAACGCGCGGTTCTAACAAGTATACCCAGAATCTGTGTATATGGGCAGAAATATGAAAAATAAGGTTTACCCCTGTAAACCCCGGTTTCACTATATAAAAGTGGGGTTCAAGGGGGTCACAATTATATAGGCGTGTTTTCGTGAAGAGCTCCTTTTCCGATTACCCAAAATTCCTAAGCAGAAAAGCTCTTCAGTCCACGTGACTATCACAGACTTGTACGAATTACTTTTTTATAGTAAACAGCCGCAGTGACTGAGGTCAGAGTGTTGTGTAAGAGGGTTATCTTGGAATCATAGGTTGGGCTTGGCAAACAGTGAAGACCCAGACCAGACGCCACAGATGCGGCGTCTGATCAAGATTTGCACTATATACTTAAAAATCGGATTTCAAGGGTAAATTAAGCAGTTTAAATTACAGTCCAGGACTTTTTCCGACCTATAATCAGCGACAATAGACCCACCAGTACTCTTAGTGCTCTGATTTTGCGTTTGTTATGTGTTTAAGTAAAGGAGGTATAAATGGTATAAATGGTTAACGCTGAGCAGAAATCGACCGTACATGAGTAGTGGTAAACCGAGTAAACCGCTTAGTGGGTCTTAGCCTGCCCAGGCAAAGTGGTGCGAGTTGGACCGTCCGTGCATATACATGTAATGACATTTTATCTCAATGTCGGGTAAAAGTCCAACAATATTGAAAGCAGCGTCTCCAAAATGACCCAAATAGTGTTGACGGGAACGTTAAACCTCCCTCAAACAAACAAACATAACCACATAACTGTACCGACATGTTAAGATAGTTTATCAGTTGTCTATGTTGATATTAGAACAGACTTTTTGTCATTCCTAACGGGGATTCACTGGGCAGTGTCTTGACATGTCCCGTGCTTAGCTGTATTTGAAACAAAAGTCACCTATCAGCGGTAATATGGTTTCTAATAAGTTGTTTGGAATTGTGGGTATACAAATGCTCACGGTTGGTCAATGTCAGTATGGTCGTCGTGATTTCCTCACCAGATGCAGTTTTGCAGCCAGTGTCGGACCCTGGATAACACAACGCAGAACTGTTCAAGACCGCTGTATCCTATAACTTGTCTACGGAAGGCTTTCTAAGATTTTTTAAAAAGCTACACGTGTATATTTAAACGAAATTTAGTAATCGGCATAATATGATTTAATAGAGAAGAAGAAGAAGAAGATGAAGAAGAAGAAGAAGATGAAGAAGAAGAAGAAGACAGTATAGATGAGTTTAGGCTGATTAACTTCCTTGGTAACGCTGCGCATGCGCAGTCTTGTGTGGCAAAAAGTAATCAGTCAAGCGTGCGTGTGTACAGTAAACTAAGGAAAAATAAGATTTTTTAAGGATAATGTTTGTCATTTCATCCACAACATTCAACATTCAACAGCCCCCGCCCATAGGGGCTTGAAGAAATATATGGGCTGCATGATGCTTCCACGCAGAGCTGAATCCGGCCCGCACGCTAGTACTGGTAAACCGCTTAGAGGATATAAGCCTGTCCAGGAACCGCGGTGCGAGGCGGACCGTCCATGCTAATAAACCCTATTGGTTTCATTGGGCGACTGGGCTTGAGATGTCATTCCATCTCAATGTCGGGTAAAAGTCCCACAAAATTGGAAGCAACGTCTCCAAAATGACCTTTACAGTGTTGACGGGGACGTTAAACCTCAAATCAAACAAACAAACAAATCCACAACATTCATAGACTTTTATACTGCAGTTCAGTGCCCCCGCCAATCAGGGCTTGAAGAAATACATGGGCTGCATGATGCTTCCGCGCAGAGCTGAAACCGACCCGCACACGACTACTGGTAAACCGCTTAGAGGATCAAAGCCTGCCCAGGCAACGCGGTGCGAGTCGGCCGCCCGTCCATGCTGATAAACCATATAGCGTTTATACGAAATCCAATAATGCACTATTAATAGACGGCACTAATTTTAGCAGCCTGTGACGTCATCAATTTCGGACAAACAAATGTGTACGAAATGCGTGTAAATGCATAATCTGACAGGTGAAACCATTATCGCTTTGCGTTTTTTCACTAATTTTTTCATGTTCAGAGTTAAAAGTCCGTTTTGTGGTGTCCAGTAAATGTTTTGTTCGGTTTTACGGTCCTTTCAAAATTATTTGACTTTTTTCCAGCTTGTGAGCGAAAACGGAGTACCCAGAGAAAAACTACTGTTCTTCCTCTCACATATGGTCTGAGCAAGACTTGAACCACAGTGTTGGTGGCTTAATGAGTCAGCGCTCTTACAAGCCTGGATAGTTATTATTATTATTTTTTTTTTCACATCTACAGAAATGATCCTAAGATTTCAGACAGTCCTGGTCTAAGCAAACAGTGCAGACCCGGTTCAGACTGCTTCTTCTCAGTCTAATCAGGATCTTCACTGTCTGTCATTTTATCTGCATCTTTTGGTCTTATCTGATGTCAGATCTTATTTTTTCCCAGAAAATAGATTCAGCATTTCATTTGTTTGTTTGTTTGTTTGTTTGAGGTTTAACGTCCGCGTCAACACTGTATAAGTCGTTTTGGAGACGTTGCTTCCAACTTTGTGAGACTTTTACCCGACATTGAAATGAAATGACATCTCAAGCTCTGTCGCCCAATGAAACCAATAGGGTTTATAAGCATGGACGGACCGACTCGCATTGCTTTGCCTGGGCAGACTAAGATCCTCTAAGCGGTTTACCAGTAATCGTGTGCGGTCGGTTTCAGCTCAGCGTGGAAGCATTATGTAGCCCATCTATTTCTTCAATCTCAGAAGGGCGGGGCCGCATTTCATGCAAATTTGTTTGGATCTGAGAAAAGTAAGGATGGGTTTTCTTCATTGTTTTCTTCTAAAAAAACTGTTGTTGCTGCTTTTTGGGTTTGTTTTGTTTCTTTGTGGTTATATAAAACAGATGGTCATAATAAAATATTAATAATAATAATAACAGCATTGATAATAATGCAATATCAGTTATCCAAAAAATTTGATTTCACAGCAATGCAGGTGCATGTATCAATTGACCTGTGTGTATCCATCGTTCTATAAAAGGGTTAAGAATACACTTAAGAACTTAACCCGTGGGACGCCAATCACGAGAATTGTCGTCTGCTTTGTCGTCTGCCGGTTACTTCAAAACTCATTTTTTTTTTTTTGGCAAACAATGTGGACCCTCTAGGAGGAGTCTGATCTGGGTCCACACTGTTTTCCTGGATGAAAAAAAAAAAAAAACAGTTTTAAAAAGTTTGCAATACGATCAACAGACAACATAAGAAGATGACATTTTCAGGTGTAGTTTTCTCGGCATTTTAGGAGTGTACAGTTTTCTGGGCCAGACTAGCTAGTTTCGGCCATTTTCGTGAATTAAGTCCGTGAAATGAACACCTCCATAATCCACACTTTATAAACACAGAAAACAATGCAGAGTTTACAGGGGTATTCAATATTATCCTTATTTCTGCTCCAAGCCATAGGTTTTGGGTACTCGTTAGATTCGCCTCTATGAGGCGGTTCTAACGAGTACCTACAATCTATATTTGACGAATAAATAATACCTGTATCACAAATTTTCATCTGAAAATTAACCATTTTGGATATGAAAGAATACACCTGTGTGAAATGTTTGTCCGAAAGTCATCACGTGACCGCGTGGTGCTATTTAAAGATATCGGTTTTTCCTTTTCATGACGTAGGCAGCCTGGCAATTTGTATAAACGCTATTGGTTTCATTGGGTGGCAGGGCTTGAGATGTCATTTAATCTCATTGTCGGTTAAAAGTCCCACGAAATTGGAAGCAACGTCGCCAAAATGACCTTTACAGTGTTGACGGGGTCGTTAAACCTAAAATCAAACTTCATAATCTTTTGAATCACAACAGTACTTGGCAGATATGTCCGAATTTCCGAATTCTCTTTTTACTATTCCATTATACATGTACATGCTATTTTTTGTTCATCGCCGCTGCCTTTTGCTGTATGTTTTAAATGGATGCTTGTTTAATGCTCATACTCTGAGTAACGGGGCCCTGAATAAATCTTTGACCTGATTTGCCAGAAAAAAATGAGCAGTTAAAGCCCCGGTCCCACAGACCTTGCGACTGCGATGCGACCTCTCTGCAACTGATTTCGTTGCAACTGGCCCGCGACCTTTGCAACTGTTGCAACTAAATTTGCTCCGTAAATGTGATCGCCGACCCGTCGCCGACTAGTCGGCGACCGGTCGCCGAACAATCGGCGATTAATGTTGCCCAAAGTCGGCGATTGATCAGCGACTTGTCGCCGAAGAATCGCCGTATGATCGGCGACTGACTTTCAACAAGTGAAACATGATCGGGGACTAGTCGGCGATCAATCGGCGACTCTTCAGAGACTGGATAAAACCGATCGGCGACTTGTCGGAGACTTTTTTTGCGCTTTTTTTTTTTTTTTGACACAGACAAAAATAAACTAAATTTTCGACTGCTGAGAGTCTTCCCTGGGCTGCTGCAAGTCCTCGTCAGTCGAAATTGGCGACCGAGCCTTGCCTACCGTTTTTTTCGGCTGCGCCGCCGTTTTCTTTTGCCCGCCTCTCCGAACCATGTTGCCTCTTTGAAAGCTGTCGTCGAAATGATGCTAGGATGTTAACAGTTTTATATTGTAGTTGGCGCTATAATCGTTCGGTGGTTTTAACACCTTTTTACAGCTTGTCGGCGACCAGTTGCAGACCAATCGCAGATCAATCGCCGACTTATCAGTGATCAATCTCCGATCGATCGGCGACCCATCGCCGAACATTTGCCGAGTGATCGTCGATAGGTCGTGGATCGATCGCGGATCAGTCGGCGATTAGTCGGCGATCGGTCTGTGATCAGTCTCCGATAAGTTGCAATAGGGTTGCTAGAATTTACAGCCAAATTTGCATAAATTCGGTCGGGGATCGATCGGTGACTGTTCGGCGATCGATCGGAGATTGGTCTGCGACGTCTAAAAAACCATTGCAACTAGTCAGCGATCAAAATCAGTCGCAGCCAGTCTTTTGTGCATGCACAAAAGACGATCGGCGACTAAATTTGATCGGCGACCTACCCGCGACCTTGCTGCAACCTTTATAAAACCTCCGTGCGACTTCTGAAACCGCTCCGCGATTGCCATTTTTTTTAGTCGCAGAAAGGTCGCATCGCGGTCGCAAGCTCTGTGGGACCGGGGTTTAAGGCAGAGTTTTCGAAGCGATACACATGGAAGTTCCATAGCCAGACTGGATAGAACTTAGGTTTTCGGGACGAATCTCATTAGGCAGGGGGTGGGGGATGTAAAAGGTCGAAGATGTGGCCCGGTATCTCAGTCGGTAGAGTGTTTCTACTGTATACGAGAGGTCCTGGGTTCGCAGAGCTAAAACTGACCGCACATGAGTACTGGTAAAACCGCTATAAATTCTCGCCCCCGCCCATATGGACTTGGAGAAATAGATTGGGCTGCATGGTGCGTCCACGCAGAGCTGAAACTGACCACACATGAGTACTGGTAAACCGCTTAGAAGGACTAAGCCTGCCCAGGTAAAGCGGTGTGAGTCAGACCGCCTACTGCATATAAGACTTTTAGTTTCATTGGGGGCAGGGCTTGAGATGTCATTTCGTCTCAATGTCGGGTAAAAGTCCAACAAAATTGGAAGCAGCGTCTCCAAAATGACCTAAATAGTGTTGACGGGGACGTTAAACCTCAGTTCAAACAAAACCGCTATAAACATGATAAACTACATTTTTTTATTTGGTGACAGGGCTTGAGATGTTATTTAATCTTAATGTAGGTATAGGAAGCAACGTCTAAAAATGACGCAAATGGTGTTGGCGGGGACGGTAATTCGTTAGTTGTTTCTTTGTTTTAGTTGAGATTTAAAGTCCCCGTCACTATATAGGTCATTTTGGAGACGTTGCTGGCTTAGATCCTCTAACTGGTTTACCAGGTTTACCAGTACTCGTGTGCGTCGGTTTCAGCTATGCGTGGAAGCATCATGTAGCCCATCTATTTCTTCAAGCCTCGATGGGCGGGGGTCGCGGGGCCGGTGAATTTCCATATTCAAACAACCCGGCTACTGGTCGTAAACGATTGATCTTTTTCATCCACATGTTGAACCCGTGTGGGTGGTAATCCTTCCTGGCGATTAGCGCAATATGACGCGAACATTGTCAGTCAATTATTCGATTATTATTTGTTTTGGGTTTAACGACACGTCAACTCCTGTGGGTAATTTTGTCTCATCTCCCAGAGAAAGGAAGAAAAAATTTAGAAGAGATCGTAGGTTAAAGTAATAACAGAGGATAAAGAGGAAAATGAATGGAGTGTACAAACAGAAGGAATAAGAGCACTCCCCTCTACTCTTACCTGCTGCAAGGATAGCAGGTCTTACCCAACTGTCAGCCAATATCAGGTGGACGCCACAGTGACGGAAGACATACGTCACCGTTACCTTACGCTATATTTAAAATTGTCATATTCAAAGAAATTAATGACTGCTATCGGAGCAGTCTGAACAATGGTTATATTTTTGCCACACAAAACTGCGCATGCGCAAAAATACGGAACCGTGGGATAGTATTTCCTTAGCGACCGGTGGCGTCCTAAACTCATCTATACCTTGCCACACACCTGCGTAACTGTCACCACCAACACTTCCAATATGTCTAGGAATGGCTTTGTTGAACCGTAAATTTCTCATTTCCTAAATTTCCACCCAAATTTACATATGGTCAGTTTCGAAAAATTTTGATGTCTGAATTTTCTGACTTATAAAGAATTGGTAAGTATTCGTCACACCTGTGAAAAACTAGTGCGACTTTTTATAGGGTGTGAAGAATTGGTATCAATTCCTCACACGTGAAGATTTCGTTGACAATGTCTGACGTGTAAAGAAATGGTAAGTAATCGTCACACCTGTGACCTGTGTTTATGGGGTGTGGAGAATTTGTACCAATTACTATTACACCTGTCTTACATGTATCGAACTGGTACCGATTCCTCACACATGAGAAGAATTGGTACCAATTTCTCACACAAGAGTGTATTTGATACCAATACTTCACACATGTGAGGAATCGGTACCAAATCCACACAGACGCCTCCGTGGTGTAGTGGTTACGCTACTCGCCTTGTAAACTAGGGGTCGCAGGATCGATCCCTGGCTTCTCCGGACATTCGGATGAGTCTTTAAACCGAGGTGCCGTCTCCATTATGACCTTAGTTGTTGGTGGGACGAAAAACTCAAACACTCACTCACCAAATCCACACACATGTGAAGAATCTCAATTAGTTGCCTACCAACTTTCACTGGCTGTAATAGTTTCTGAAAAATTAATTATTTTAATTTTTCCTATAGAAAAGGACAGGTTGTAAAATTTGACCGTGTCTGGAGATAAGTTCGGGGTAATCCTAAGATCATCATTTTAACAAATTATGATGTGCTGGAGTCCTATCTGTTACATACAAAGTTTCTTGACTGGTCCTAGAGAAGCGTTTCAATGGTTTAACCATATATGGGTGTGATAGCCATCTTGGTCATGTGACCCAGATGTCGCGAACAAACTAGCGTTCCCCCTACCCAAAGAGGTTCAAAACATGTTGGCTTTGATTGGCCAATCGGTTTTCAGACATTACGAAAACACGTATGGGGCACCGTTTTACTATTTAATCCGTATTTATAGATATCCATAAATCGAATTATGGATATCCATAATTCGATTGATGGATATCCATAAATCAGCGGAATAATGGATATCCATAATTCGAGTTATGGATATCCATAATTTAGATCGATTTATGGATATCCATAATTCGAATTATGGATATCCACAAATCACCGCCAAAGCTTTTGGTGTAATGATTTCTCCCTAAAACAAGCGATTGTTTATTGCAAAAATCGCAAAATCTTCAAGGCCTTCATCATCGCTGGAAGATGATGGCCGGTCAAAGGGACCTATCTGCCGTGCAGCCTTTTCAGCCCGTAAGGCTTCCAAAGCAACGGACGGCATACGCTGAAAGCCCGCCATGTGTGCAGTTAAATATCGGAACCAGCCGTAAGATCTGGAAATTCCGGTCAACGCATCCGGTCCCTCTGGAATCACCTCTATGAGGACTGCGCACCTAATCGGACGAAAGATTATAATGATCCAAACAGGCAATCCGCGCATGCTTTCTGGAGAAAAATGCACACGGTCGTTATATATAGTATTAACATATATCCATATAACACTCTTTTTGACGGCCCCTGCCCATCTGGGCTTGAAGAAATAGATGGGTTGCATGATGCTTCCACGCAGAGCTGAAACCGACCCGCACACGAGTACTGGTAAACCGCTTAGAGGATCTAAGCCTGCCCAGGCAAAGCGGTACGAGTCGGTCCGTCCATGTTAATAAACCCTATTGGTTTCATAGGGCGACAGAGCTTGAGATGTCATTTCATTTCAATGTCGGGTAAAAGTCTCACAAAGTTGGAAGCAACGTCTCCAAAACGACTTAATGTTAACTCTTAAGGTGTCAATTATGACTGCGGCAGACCATCACGAAAATTTGACCCCAAATAACACCACAGTAAACTTGGGTTTGCAGGGGTATACATTATTTTTCTAATTCTTCTTAAAAACATAGATTGTGGGTACTCGTTAGAACCGCCTAACGAGTATCCACAATCTATGTCTTGAGCAGAAATAAGAAAAATATCATTTTTTTTTTTCATCTGAAAATTTTCTTTTTTTGGTGGTAAAATTTACAATGTATATGTATAGGCGTGTTTTCGTCATGGAACAAAATTGGTTTTAATGTAACAACTTTCTCATCTGAATTCATCTCGGTCCCGCCCATAGGGGCTTGAAGAAATATATGGGCTGCATGATGCTTCCACGCAGAGCTGAATCCGGCCCGCACAGTAGTACTGGTAAACCGCTTAGAGGATCTAAGCCTGCATGTCCAGGAACCGCGGTGCGAGGCGGATGCTAATAAACCCTATTGGTTTCAATTGGCGACAGGGCTTGAGATGTCATTTCATCTCAATGTCGCGTAAAAGTCCCACAAAATTGTAAGCAACGTCTCCAAAATGACCTTTACCGTGTTGACGGGGACGTTAAACCTCAAATCAAACAAACAAACAAAATCTGAGTTCATCTTGATCGAGTCTTATAGGCGTTTGTTCGTGATTGGCTAGCAATATTTTTCATGGCGTTATTTATTTAAATAAATAGATGAAATAAATGCATAAAAAGATCGGAGTCAAGAGATTTCACGTATCATATTTGACCTTAATCCTTATTTAAAATCACTGGACAAGAGACTGACAAGAGATATAGACCCAATAATATGATTTCCAGACACTTCGGCCCCACTACCACCTCGGCCCCTAGACAGGTCGGCCCAAAACCAAGTCGGCCCTAGACACCTCGGCCCTAGTCACCTCGGCCCTAGATACCTCGGCCCCACTGTCACCTCGGCCCCTAGACATCTCGGCCCCAAAGACACCTCGGCCCCACTTTTGATATCTGTTAGGGTATGGGAATTTATATCATGTTAAAATCGGCCCCGCCCATCGGGACTTCAAGAAACCGACAGCCTGAGACATGAGTACTGGTAAACAGCTTAGAGGTTCTAAGCCTGGCCAGGAAAAGCGGTGCGAGTCCGACCGTTCATACTTATAAACCCTATTGGTTCCATTGGTCTGCAGGGCTTGAAATGTCATTTCATCTCAATGTCGGGTAAAATTCCCACTAAATTGGAGGCAAAGTCTCCAAAATGACCGATACTGTAGTGTTGATTTGGGCGTTAAACGTCAAATCTAACAAACAAAACATCATGTTAACAAGCCCGTGTAATGAATACCCTGCTATACCCCATTTTATATGGGGAAAACTGAGGCTCATAGGGGCATACATTATTTACATCACGAAGACACGCCTTTATAATCGCCCCCCGCCCATCGCGGCTTGAAGAAATCTTTGGGCTGCATGATGCTTCCACGCAGAGATAAATCCGACCCGCACACGAGTACTGGTAAACCGCTTAGAGGATCTAAGCCTGCCCAGGCAAGGCAGTGCGAGTCGGACCGTCCATGCTTATAAACCCTATTGGTTTCATTGGGCGACAGGGCTTGAGATGTCATTTCATCTCAATGTCGGGTAAAAGTCCCACAAAATTGGAAGCAACGTCTCCAAAATGACCTTTACAGTGTTGACGGGGACGTTAAACCTCAAATCAAACAAACAAACACCTTTATAATTTGACCCCCTTGAACCCCACTTTTATATAGTAAAATTGGGGTTTACAGGGGAAAACCTTAATTTTCCTATTTGAGCAGAAATAATGGAAAATGTCACAATATTTTCTCTTATAAAGTTCGTTTTTTTTCGGCGGTAAAGTTTACAAGTCATTTGTTTTTGGCGTGTTTTCGTAATTCTTATTTCTGCTCCAAGATACAGGTTGTGTGTACTGGTTAGAACCGTCTAAATGTGCAGGACTTATCAGAATGCGTCTTTGACAACCTTTAAACACAACCAGTTTAATATTAATGTGTTTATGCAAACTGAGCATTTCTTAGATCCCTTTCATATAAGTTAACAGTTCTGTGCGATAAACCATCTCCATGAGAACGATTGAACCAGTATCAAAGATCTATGTTTTCGTGCAGAAGCAAGAAATATAATTTTTATCAACTTTTCGTTATATAATCTTGGTTTTACGGAATCTTCTATTAAGTTGATAGGAAATAAGATCAAATTATTTTATTGCTATTTTTAGTTCATATAAAAAATAACAAATAACCAATGAGACGTTTATAATAAACATGACAACGCATACACGACATTTTCAGGTTTCTTAAGGACAGCTAATCGCCCGCCGCCTTCAACCGTGTCGTTGACCTTGAGTCAGCATCACGAAAAGTGGGGTTTAGCGGGTTGTTCTAATTGTGAATATTTGATTTTGATAGTCAATGAGCCTTTCCTACAAAATTATATGGGGCCATGAAGACTTTGCACTCGGTGCTCATCCAGATCCAGCTGATCTGATCTACACTGTCATTCAGTTTGCGAATTTTAAATGAATACAATATATATGTATCAAGTAATTTGAGGGTCTGAAATGTGTCTAATAAATAAATAAATTATACTGTATACTTGTTACGGTCCGTCTTTAAATAGAGCTGAAATAACAATCAAATAGGAATTTCTAAATGTGTGAAAAGTGATAACAATGGAAACATACTGAGCAATTCCTACAAAAATACGAGTAGTGAAGACTTTGCACACAGTGCACATCCCGATCACACTGTTTGCCACTAATATATACATATAATATACATGTATCAAGTAATTTAAGTGGCCGATAGTCAGAAATGTGACTAATAAATAAATACATAAAGTATACAATATACTCGTTACTGTCCCTCTTTAATTTGAGCAAGAATGACAATCAAATGACGTGTGTGAAAATTGATAACAATGATCTGTTTATCATCAAGGGTCTCTTTATTGGGCAAAAGGGATTAGTAACGCCTGGTTGTTTATTGAGCTTCACACTTTACTAATTTGAGTCAATAATTAATTGTTCTTGTATAACTTTTTGCTAAATAGTGTACTAACCTGAAATTCATTAATCCTTATCCCGCTGAACACGATAATCCTTATCTTTGCAAACAGTGTAGATCCTGATCAGGTTGCTTCTCTGAACCGGATCTGCACCGTTTTTCATGCAGTTTTTGAATTGCAGCCATACATTAAATTAATTGGTTTACTCTAGTTCAGCGAACCTGAATACTGATAATTACCTAATAAATAAATAAATAATAAATTGTTTGTTTGTATTAGAGTTTAACGGCCCAGTCAACATTATTTTAGTTCATTTTCGAGCCGGGCAGTTTACCAGAATAGAACAGAACATAACTATATTGATGAATAACATCTCAGACCACTCGCAGATGGCATACGAGAATAAATGTTTACATGAACATAACCATACCTACCCACACATATCCTTGGCAGTCTTATACGTAAGCGGTTAACCAATACAGTGCACATGATTTTTTCCAGAAAGTGACAACTGCCCTTCTTGAATCAGCAGAAGGGAGAGAATGACCGTAGAAAAGATTTCATAATCAATCTCCACGAAAGAAAGTTGCCATCCCCGGTAGGTATCGAACCCGCGTCCTCCTGATCACCAGCCAGACGCGCACCCGACTTAGCTACCGAGGCCAAAAAAAAATATGTTAACAAATATAAGATTACCCCCCATCATCACCATGATTGACGAAACCGAGGAATGATTTTTTTTTTGGTAGGGGTGGGGGGAGGGGGTGGGGCGGATTACGGCCCCATCCTCCGATCCATCCAGATATCCATCAAATTAGTAAGGAAAATTAGGTATCATGTTCTTATTGAAATTAATTTAAAAAGTATTTTAGCGGTGTGGAATTATGCCGGCTAATAAAAAAGCCTATAGATGATCAAAAGAGCAGAAATGTAGAAAAAAAAGAGCCTGCTCTAAAGCATGCTGCAATGCAATTAGAATTATACATTGAAATAAAGAGGGGAATTAATGTATCTTCCATTCTGCTTAAATGGACATATAGCTTTTCTATTTAGTAACGGTTCAAATATTCGTGGCTCTCTATCAAAATAATCAAATCAGCAAATAAAAAAAAAAAAAAAAAAAAAACTCATCGGGCATCCAACCCGATCTCCTGTTTAAGTGGAAGCCCCGTGAAAAGCAAAGTGGGGCCGACGTGTCTAGGGGCCGAGGTGTCCAGGGGCCGACCCGTCTAGGGTTTCAATTTTATGTGGGGCCGAGGTGGTTTTGGGGCCGAGGTGTCTAGGGGCCGAAGTGTCTAGGGGCCGAGGTGGTTTTGGGGCCGAAGTGTCCTGTTACCAATAATATCCTACATGTCAAAAAAAAAAAAAAAAAAGAAAAAAAAAAAAAAGAAAAAAAAACAACAACAAAAAAAAAAAAAAAAAAAAAAATACTACTACTACTAATAATAATAATATTGATAATTATAATAATAATAATAATTATTATTATTATTATTAAGCAATTTTACATAATGTAGCTCTTCAATATGTTATATTTACATTTCCATTGTAACGTCTAATGTAAACCTATAGAAAACAATTGCGTTCATACTTCCATGAACGCATCGAATCACATGATTTTCAGTGACGTTAAGTGACGTCATTCTTAACCATTGTTATCTACGAGCGTTGATGACGTCACCGCCGCTCCGCTCTTTGTAGAAAAACAGCGTGTAAATGTTTTTCAGCTTAAAAAGTTTACCTACAAGCATTTTTTCGCCCAGTGATGAGGGGCAAATAATGTAAATATAAAAAATAAACTTAATTTTTCTGCTTTTCATGAAAGTATGAACGACAGTGGGTCGCTAGCAAAGTTTACATGAACCCCTTCGGGGTTCATTTACTTTGCACGCGACCCACTGCGTTCATACTTCCATGAACTGCAGAAAAATAAATTTCATTTCTTAAAAATGTGTTCGTTCATACTAGAAGGCTCGAAATGAAAAGGCATGGTTGTTTCTTCAAGAAGTTCTTTTTCACATTTAGATAGCCTTAATTTGAGCACTACTTAAGCGCTCCTTTGAATACCTACAGGTAGATCAAAGTGTCATATCTGCAGATATATGATTAATGATTCCCTGAGGTCAGCGACTAGAGAAAAAATATTGGCTATTCTGTACCTTGATCCCAGTGGTGTACAGGGAGATAACTCGAATATCTCGCCCAGATAGGTTTTAACGGAAATTCACGACTTATTCCGATCGCCGCCTATGAAGGAAAAAGTTCGGTATGTACAGTGTTGGCGCGGACGTTAAACCTCAAACAAACAAATAAACAGACAAATGAAATGCTGAATCATATTTTCTGGGAAAAAATAAGATCTGACATCAGATAAGACCAAAAGATGCAGATAAAATGACAGACAGTGAAGATCCTGATTAGACTGAGAAGAAGCAGTTCATTTGGGCGACAGGGCTTGAGATGTCATTTCATCTTAAGGTCGGGTAAAAGTCCCACAAAATTGGAAGCAACGTCTCCAAAATGACATTTACAGAGTTTACGGGGACGTTAAACCTCAAATCAAACAAACAAATCCTCTTCTTGAGATGTATGGAGCACCAAGCAGATTCAGATATATCTCCTGGCCCCCGCCCATTGGGGCTTGGAGAAATAGATTTGGCTGCATGAGCTGAGAGTACTGGTAAATCGTTTAGAAGGTCTAAGTCTGTCCAATGGGCGAAAGGGATTGAGATGTTTGTTTGTTTATTTGTATTTGAATTTAACAGCACAGTCAACACTAATTTAGGTCATTTTTGAGCCGGTCAGTTTACCTATCTACACTTTTCCTGGGCAGGCTTATACGTAAGCAGTTAACCGGTACAGTGCACATCCTTTCGCCAGAAACTGACAACTGCCCTGCTTGAATCAGCGGAAGGGAGAGAATGACTATAGAAAATATTTCATGATCAATCTCCACGAAAGACTGTTGCCGACCCCGGCAGGTATCGAACCCGCTTCCTCCTGATCACCAGTCAGACGTGCATCCGACTGAGCTACCGAAGCCGGCGGGATTGAGATGTCATTTAATCTCAATGAAGGCTTAATGACCAACATAACTTGAAGCAACGTCTCCAAAATGCCCTAAATAACATTGAAGGGGACGTTAAACCTCAAATCAAACAAAACATATCTCTCCCACACCATAGGCCACCACTAAGCCTACCCGACATTTTCTCCCCCTCCATCCCGGCTTTTATTACACACCTTAATCGGAAATCTGACGCGAATAGTCGATTTTTTTTATTTTTTTTTGCAAAGGGAGCAGTCATTATTCATTAGGTTTATATGCAGAGGAGAATTATGGATATCCATAATTCGATTTATGGATATCCATAAATCAGCCGAATAATGGATATCCTAATTCGAATAAAGGATATCCATAATTCGATTAATGGATATTCATATTTCGATCTAAATTAATGATATCCATAAAACGATTTATGGATATCCATAATTCGATTTATGGATACCCATAATTTGATTTATGGATATCCATAAATCAGCCGAATAATGGATATCCATAATTCGATTTATGGATATCAATAAATCGAATAATGGATATCCATTATTCGATTTATGTATATCATTAGTTCACATCGATTTATGAATATCCATAATTCGAATTATGGATATCCATAAATAATTATGGATATCCATAAATACGGAATAAATAGTAAAACGGCGCCCCATAAACACGCCTCTCAATATGAAACTTTTCGCAATGAATTTTGTTTATTTCTGCTCTAAACATAGATTGAGGCCACTCGTTAGAATAGCCTCGACGAGGCGGTTCTAACGAATACCCACAATCTGTTTTTGCTGAAATTAGAAAAATAATATATACGCCTGTAAACCCCAGTGTAACTATAGAAAAGTGGGGTTTACGGGGGGTCAATATTACATAGGCGTGTTTTCGTGATGGATGAGATGTTTGCAGAATGTGGACGGACGACGACGGATTCCGGGGCATGAGTATACTCACTTGCTGAGCTTGCGGCTAGGAAAGCTAAAAACCTAATGACCAATCTCATTGTTGACGGGCCTCCGTGGCCTAGTGGTTAAGAGCGTTGACTCTTGATCATTAGGTCTCTCACCGCTGTGGTTCGAGCCTCGCTCGGGTCACAAGTGAGATGCCAAATTCTGCAACGGAAGGTCAGGTGGTTTTTCTCCGGGTACTCAGGTTTTCGCCCACAAAGTTGGAAGAAACGTCTCCAAAATGACATTTACAGTCTTTACGGGGACGTTAAACCTCAAATCAAACAAACAAAACAAAGCAACGATAGTTCATTATCAATCAGCCATTTCAAACAAACAAACAAAGCCTGACGAAGAATGCAAAAGTATTTCATTGTTTAACTGGGGTTAATTTCCAGTAAATCTGTCCCTTACACTCTCGTTGAATCATCGACATCCGTACCCAGCAACGTCGACAACTGTACCCCGCAAACTTTCACTTCATCGACAGCCGTATCGATGAAACTATAAACAGTTCCACAGATGCATATAAAGACATGTTGACACACAAATAAAAGGTTATCGCGTATGTTAATGATGTTTCTGCATCATTTCGTCCTCGATATTCCATGACACTGAATAAGAGCCACGCATTTCCCCGGAAGCACTTATTTTATATATTTTCCCGTTTAATTCCGCTAAGCGTCAAAACAGGCTATCAGTCAGACTTCCAAAACACTTGAAACAACAGCAAACTATTTCACAAACGATTTGACACCACAAAAATGGACAGACGTACACAAAAATAACACATTTACAGCGAATTTATCGACTACCCTCCTCTGTCGACATCCGTACTGCTCGGTCGACAACCGTATTTCTCGGTCGACAGCAGCTTTACACAGTACCGGCTCGGTCGACAACACAGGTATAGAAAATGGTATTACCCCCGTGGTGTGGCGGCCGTAAAACGTCTCCCCGCACATAGTGCAGATTATGTTTTCTGGTCCTTTTGGATCATTGAGTTCATTTGGTATCATTTTGAAAATAGAGTTCTGCTTAAGCCGGTGCTAGAGGGCGTGGCCGGGGTTGCACATTTCTGTACTGGCCATGAACAGGCTCAATAAAACCGAGTCTGTTATTTTCTTTTATTTGGTGTATTCCTTGCTTCCAAAGGATCCAACTTCAGAACTTATTCTATGCGTTCGATCTAGACCATCGCTTTTAATCCCCCGACCGAATAGGTACAGGGGATATAGCGATCAGCCTGGCGTCCGCACCTCCGTCCGTCCGTCCGTCCGTAGACGCAACCTTGTGATGGCCATAACTCCAATACCCTTTAAGATTCATTGATGTTTTTTGGCACAAACTGTTCACAAGGCTGGGGCGGCGTGTCATGCGCAAGAAATAGAACTATGGCTGCCACAGTTTTTGAGTTATGTCTCCTTTTAATAAAATAGAATGACAACCTTGTGATAGCCATAACTCCAATACCCTTTGAGATATATTGCTGGTACTTGACACAATTGTTACAAAGGTGGAGAGACGTGCCATGCCTAAGAACCACAACTCTAGGCGCTATTCCCTTCCAATATAATCTTATGACCACCTTGTCATCAAACTCTAATACCCTTTGAGATGTATTAAAGGAACTTGGTACAATTGAATACAAGGTATAAAAGGCATGTCATGGGCAAGAATCACAACTCTTGATGCTGTGGTGTTTGAGTTATCTTCCATTTCAATATAACAGTACGACCACCTTGTGATCACCATATCTCGAATACCCTTTGAGACAAATTGATGGTACTTGGTACATGTATACATGAGATTAAGCAGGCGTGTCATGCACAAGAACCACAATTCTGAGTGCGTTGGTTTGAGTTATCTCCCCTGACAGTATAATCTTGTGATGGCTATAACTACAATACCTTTGAGATATATTGCTGGTACTTGCCACAATTGTACATGTATATACAAGGATGAAAGGCATTTCATGTGCAAGAATTTGTGCATTGGGGATCTTGGATCTTCATTATGTTGAGAAGAGATCCTTTGTATCATTAGGTGAATATAGTCTCAATAAACATTACATATACAAAATATATTATAGGCTTACCAGTGTGTTCTAATTCTGGTTTATTTGGTGTCCAGAGGAGTTTCGACGTATTTTGTCGTGCAGCAATATGAATTTCATTACAGAACAGTAATCTCTTTGTTTCTTATTTTGTCCGTATCGAATTTAAATCGGTCTGGTCGTCACAATCGTATTACATCATAATGACATTACACCAATCCTTCAAAAGTTCGCAGACGTCTGCTGTTCTTCAATCAAATAAAACTCCAATATTATTATCTTACAGTTTTGTTCAGGATCATGATAAAATCAAAGCACTGATAGCACTTTAGGGTCTATTGTCGATGGGTTTAGGCTGGGAAAATTTCCTGAAAGAGGATCTTACATGAGTGCTCATGCATTATTGAATTTATTAAATGAGTTGAGGAAAAGGGATAAATGCGAGGCATAAAAGGGATGAAATGCTATACCTCGCATTTTATCCATTTTCCTCAACGAGTTTAATAAATTCAATAATTTATTAAATGAGTTGAGGAAAGGGGATATCCCTTTTCCTTAACGAGTTCAATAAATTCAGTAATGCTTGAGCACGAACGCAAGATTCTATTTATTATATGCATTTAAAACGCATTGAATTAATTCTTTTTTGTTCAAAAATGTCAATATTCCGCCAATATTAAACGCGACGTCGTTGAGAACGTCGTGCGTATAACGTTACGGAACGGATGTACATGTAACTAATTTCCACCAGTGGATAATTGGATTTATTACATAGAGGTTATTATATGGTAAAGGTGTGCCTCTAAGTCATATTGGCACCGGTATGTCATATTGGCCCGAGGGCTTTAGCCCGAGGGCAAATATGACTCCCGGTGCCAATATGACTTAGCGGCACACCTCCACCATATCATAACCTCCTTACTACATCATTTACATGTATATAGCATAGTTATATTGCAACGTGAAGAAATGAAGGCAAAGAGAATATTTACTTTTTAAAGGTTGATGCCGGGAACGTTTCATCGAGTGTGTTGAGGATATATTTTCGGTATCCGCCGAAAAAAAAAAAAGAAATTCCTTTTAAATTATATAACTTATTAGTAGGCCTACACTAACCATGCTCACGGCAATACAGTAACATAGTAGTGCGCAGCAAATTACGCCACAAGTGACGTCGCAACTGTAAGTTTCAAAACAAAAACAAATCGCAATTTTAAATACAGAATTTCTGCAGTTCAAAGAATGCTTTTTAAGGTATTTTACAAAATGTTTTGTGCTTATTTGAAGACCATTTTAATTTTAAAGGCTCTTAGTGTCATTCACCAAGCTACAGCATAATCGATTCCGTGTGTAGCAGCCGGTCGCGGTGGTTGTTTACGTTAAAATACAAGACAATTTTTGGGGACATTTTCCCACCCACAGATTTCTTCCGCACAATTTCCAGCTCTTCGGAAGTGAAGGGATCTGTTCGTTTAAGGTTGTTGGCAAAACCGTATTGTTTCAAATGTTGGGACATCCCTGCTGTGCTTGAAGGCATCTCCTTCCCAATGCTTCCCAATCGTGAGTGAACTTCTTTTAAAAAGTTTTTTTTTTTCATTTTTCATGCTTGCCACGTAATATCAGACTTTTCTCAAAATCTATTGTTATCACTGTCTTCTAGAAGTCGGGTTGACATTGCTTCAAGTGATTTTTCTGCGGCCATTTTGAAACTTATGGAGTACGGCATTAACGTTCTATTGCTATAGTAACAGAGTGGAGCAGTGCCAATATGGAAAGGCAGTGCCAAAAATCCATATTATATGGATTTTGGCCCCGTCACGTGACTGTGCCATCAAAATAGCGAAATAATGAGCCTGTATTGAAAGATTCTAATGTAATTTTCCTATAGTAGGTATTCAATAAATGGCGTTATTATATTCTCAGACCCGACGTCATATGATAAACTGTTTTCTTTAACCCTTCAGTATCTGCACTATAAGCAACCGGTGTAGACCCTGATCAGATTCCGCGTTCAGCGGCGTCTGATCTTGGGCTATACTGATTTTCAAGTTCATAAAAAACGAGCCCGGTCCAGATTTTATACTTTACAAAGTTTTAACCCTTTTTACATTTTTACACAACGCTCTGACGTCACGGGGAAAATAGCGCTGATTTGTACACGGTCACCGACTGTCACATGGACAATAACAGGCGGATCTATAGATGAAAAAATCAACCCAGTATTGCATCGACAGTGGGGGGCGCTCAGTTCAGCATGAATACCCATTAAGTACAGCCCCCGCCCATCGGAGCTCAGAGAAATAGACTGGGCTGCACTATGCTTCCACTCACAGCTGCAACCGACTGCGCATGAGTACTGGTAAACCGCTTTGTCTGTCCAGGCAAAGTGTAGTAGAAAGGACTGTCGCTACATACAAACCCTTTTGGTGTGTTTGGCTGGCAGGGCTTGAGATGTCATTTCATCTCAATGTCAGGTAAAATCCCACAAAATTGGAAGCAGCGTCTCCAGATTGACCTAAATAGTTTGGACGGGGACGTAAAACCTCAATTTAAACAAACAAACAAATAGATGCCCATTAAGTTATTCTACAGTCTTCTTATAGTCTTCACGACGAAATCTGTAGATATTCGTGCAAACAATGGGAAACTCGACTTTGAACATAAAGTTTCAAGGATGTTCAATACAAGTGTTTGACTTATACACTTATTTCTGTTGGTTGTCGTTACAGTTCTAACGAGTACAGTACCCACAATCTATGTTTTGTGCAGAAATAAGGGAAGTATCTCAATTTTCCTCTGAAAACTTTCTTTTTTACCAGCGGTTAAATTTACAATATATTTGAATAGACTTGTTTCCTAATGTTTATTATTATTATTATTATTCTTTGCCTCCCCTGAAGATGTATCCATCCTATCTCTGGTTATGACATTGCTATCAAGTCTCAGCTGCAGAAATTTGCCTCCGCAGATTACTTTATAAATTGGACTGATATTCATAAATACCGTAAGGCAACTAACAATGACATCACACCTCAGCAATCAGAATGGTGGTTTATCTCTGGAATAACCGCAGTACTCTGTCCTTTTGATAGACAAGAAAAAATATCATTTTTGTACTTTCACCACTTTTGTTCCGGAAATCCCAAAACGGATACACTGGCAAACAATGTAAGCCCAGATCAGACGCCGCGTTCCGCGGCGTCTGATCAGGGTCTACCCTGTTTGCGAAAAGTTAAGTCATCTTCCAAATAAATTTTGAAGAATACTTAACCTGACACCCCTTAATTTTGAAATGGCCCCCTGGTATATTTAAGGAGGTCGATTCCATTTAGTATGAAAAGGGTTAAATGGCCAAGAGATGAGTCATGTCATGGGAAATCCTATTTTGCCTTTTGCGAACAACTGAGGTTTGTTTGTTTGTTTGTTTGATTTGAGGTTTAACGTCCCCGTCAACACTGTAAAGGTCATTTTGGAGACGTTGCTTCCAATTTTGTGGGACTTTTACCCGACATTGAGATGAAATGACATCTCAAGCCCTGTCGCCTAATGAAACTAATGGGGTTTATTAGCATGGACGGTCCGCCTCGCACCGCGGTTCCTGGACAGGCTGAGATCCTCTAAGCGGTTTGCCACTACTAGTGTGCGGACCGGATTCAGCTCTGCGTGGAAGCATCATGCAGCCCATATATTTCTTCAAGCCCCTATGGGCGGGGGGCGAGAACAAATGAGGTACTCGTCTGCTAGTTTGATAAATAATAGAAGTGAATGCAATGATTAGGAATCGATACAATTAACTCACAGTGCCCAATCAGAGACACCGAAAGGAAAGAAACAGAAACGAAAAATAACTAGATCCTAATGGAAACATCAATAGCGGAAAACCAAAAGGACAGTTACAAATGTACTTTCCCATAAAATGGCCAAATGGCTATCCCAACACCCCCACCCAACCCCTAATCAAAAGAAATTAATATAAGCGATACACACACGAAAAGACAAACCATAAAAAACAAACCGCGACAGAAGAACCGCCTTGAAACGGTCAGTAAAACGAATTCCACCGGGGAGCTTAAATCGATTTTTGCGCGGCTGCGATTTTACGCGGTTCGATTTCAAGTCTGTCTGTTAGGATGTGAAATTTTATTCAAAATGACATTTTAGTGCACAATATGAATAATAGCACCATTCCTCTTTGAGTAGGATAAAATAAAATCTGGCATGGCATGGTGACATGAGATAGAATTTGGCATGGGCTTGGCACGTATTATGGGCAAAAACTAACATTTACGACGGTGGGTAGTCGTTAGAACCGCCTCGATTACTCGATTAGGCACCCGCAGGCTGTGCTTACAGCAGAAATAAGAAGAAAAAAAATCTCAACTGTTCATTTTATGAGCCATGAAAGAATTCACCCTGTTGCATGCACACGAATTTACAACCAATCGATCAGACTCAAATTGATTCGATTCAAATTGACCCTGACCAAGTATCTTGTGTGATTTCAATACCTTATATAAAATACCCTTTGAAGTTTATTTGTATGCAAATTTTCTATTTCAATCATGTTTATAACTAAAATGCAAGGAATGGCAACCCTTGGGGATAACGGATGAACATCTTGGGTGGTTTACAACAGAGCTGAGATAATTTGATGACAAAACAATTAAAAGTTATCTTATATCAAAATATGAAAATCAGGGACCGAGTGAATTAAGCAGACATAAGCCTAAACCGGACGAACGCCCGTCGTAAAATTGTCGCAGCTATTTACGTGGTGTACATAAACGAGGCGTGTCGCCAACATAGTCGTTAGTAAACTCGCTCATAAAGTTACGTCTACTAGGTAGTAGACTTAACTATAGCCGATCGTGATTATTTTGCATTTTGCTGTGTACAAACGGGTGCAGTTGTGCATTAAATTTAGGAATTACTGTATAGGGGTGGGGGAGGGGCTAAGGAGAGAACGGGAATCTGGAGACAGGTCAAATCCTTTGGATATTTACAATGATATTGAGCTTTATGAACGATTTAGATTACCTCGCTACAATCTGTACCTCGCTCGAATTAATTAATGCGCTCCCTCCAGTGAGTAAGGGAGTGTGTTTGAGTTTTATCTCCCACCAACAGCTAAGGCAATACGGAGACGGGGCCTCGGTTCGAAAGCCTGGAGAAGCCCGGGATCGAACACACGACCATTAGGCGAGTAGCGTATCTGCTACACCAACGGAGGCCTTTAGCTCCGTCCAGACTTGGAATATCCTGCCCGGCGACAGAGGGCGATTTCAGCCAAAAGTCAGACCCTTGGTGGTTTGAATTATTTGACGAGCGGCTGTTTCCAGAATGCAGTTCGGGACTTAGTAAATATTTAAAGACAAACTGCATGCAGGGTTATCAGACGGGTTGTTTTTGGCACTCAAAGGACTTATGTATCGCCATGTGTATTTTCCAAGCGCAGGTGCTTAATGCAATCAAACAAGGTTTTCACGCCATAGCAGAGTTTCCAAATGTAATCGCTTGTGTTGATGGACCCCCGCCAGTTTTAGGGTATCACCTGTTAGAATAATTTTTAGCGCGGGATAGTAGATCCTTCCAGTTGTGTTTGAGTTCATCCTTTGTTGCTTTCCAATAGAATTTACAGCACACTGTGTTGCCTCTCATGTTTCCCTTTGTCAATTTAGCTGCGAACACATCACTGAATTTTGAGTTTAATATCTTCGCAGTTTCCTTATAGAGGGCGAACAGTCTCAAAATTTCATTTTCTTCCAAATTCATTTTTCTTGCAGACATTTTCCAAGAACATGCACAGTAGATGTTTTGTACATACTTTGCTTTCGTTCAACACTTGAAGCAGGTGTATCTCGTGTATAAAGCGGAAAATCATTTCGCAAATGATATACATGATACATCGTACTATTATTGCTCTACGCAAGTCTTGCGCAAGTCTTACGTCTTGCTCAAATCGCAACTAAGCTCTACCTACGGCCGCTTTATGCACTCCAATTTTACGACAGTCGTACGCTTGACTTAGTTACGCCTACTGTCGTAGCTTACGCCTGCGCAAACGACGCCTGCTTTATGCACTCGGCCCCAGAGTCGGAGTGACAAACTGTTACTATTCTTACCTCTGCACATCGACGGATGTTTTATACAATGGATGCAAAGTGGATCAACTTGCGAGTGAGGGGCCGAGTGAATAAAGCAGGCGAAACTTGCGCTGGCGTAAGCTTCGACAACAGGCGTAACTAAGTCCAGCGTACGACTGTCTTAAAATTGGAGTGCATACAGCGGGCGTAGGTAGAACTTGGTTGCGACTGGCGTAAGACAGGCGTATGGCCATAGTTGTACGATATATCATGTTTATCATGTGCGAAATGTTTTTTTTGGTCGATCGTAAACCCATCGACCCAAATCTACCTTATGGCCAAACGGAGTTAATGCAGTTGTCCACGTGACCATCACGGATTTGGGGAAAAAACAATATTATGTTGTATAAATAGAACTCGGAAAGTTGCGCTATTTTTATCGATGCAACAGGGGCTATCTATAGAGACCTTCACTGATTTGGGATACCCAATATTATGTTTTATTAATAGAACTTGAACCGTTGCGCTATTTTTATCGATGCAACAAGAGCTATCTATAGAGTCTTGACAAGAATCGTGTGCTGGATAATACCCAGATCAGACGCCGCGGAATGTGGCGTCTGATCAGCAGGTAGCACAGGAACTTCACTGTTTGCTTAAATAGTGGCATTTGAGGGTTAAACGAAATAGTATAAAAATGCCAGATTGCTCACGTAATGAAAGAAAACAATATCTTAAACCAGGCCACGATGTCACGTGACGTCATTCGGAACATTCTATTTATAAAACTGTTAAAAAATATATGACAAGTCGAGTAAAAATAGACTTTTCGCACTCCTGCCAAGAACTTAATTTTAGAACCCTGAAATGTTTAAGTGCAAAAATGAGTAGCCCAGACTTTATAGGTGGTACCGTTATTAGACATACAGCGTAGACCAAGATCGGATATAGAGAAAATTGCTTCTGATCAGGTCGGCATTGTTCGCCATATGTATGCAGCAACAGTTTTGAACATGATTCAGGGCCGTACGCAGGCTCTGAAAAGGAGCGTGTTGAGGATGCGAATTTCAGGTATTTTGCAGAGGGTGAAAAACTGTATGAATCTGAAATAATTTCCAAAAGATGGGAGGGGGCTGCGTTTGCACCCTCCCCACTCTGATGAACAAAATCAAAGTACTACCCTAAGACGTCCGAGCGTAGCGTAAGAAGAAAATTCTGGACTGTGCTCGTTTGTTTGATTTAAGGTTTAACGTCCCCGTCAACACTGTATAGGTCATTTGGAGACGCTACTTCCAATGTTACGGGACTTTCAGCTCTGCGTGGAGGCATCATGCAAGCCCATCTGTTTATTCAAGCCCCGATGGGCGGGGGCGGGTGGACTGTGCTCGTATACTTGGGCATTGGCAAACAGAATCTACATAATCAGACGCCACATAAAGCGATGTCTGATCAGCTCTACTGTGCTTGCTAAAAGTTAAACGAACAGTTCGATTCTCAGCTCAGGACTATTTTCCCAACCTACACTTAGAGACGATCGGCCCACCAGTACTCTCAGTGCTTTCATTTTCTGCTTTATTCACACGCTTCAAGTGTTACACGAAATAAATTTATGAACACGCATATTCTGCAAGAAAAAAGAATTTTGAAGAAAATTAAATTTTGAGACTTTTGGCCCTCTATAAGGAAAATTCTGAGATATTAAACACAAATTTTAGTAATATGTCCCCCTCAAAACTGAAAAAGGAAAAATGGGAGGCAATTCAATATGCTGTAAATTCAATTGGAAAACAGTAAATAACTCAAATACAAATGGAAAGATCTACTATTCCGCCCCCGCCCATAGGGGCTTGAAGAAATATATGGGCTGCATGATGCTTCCACGCAGAGCTGAATCCGTCCCGCACACTAGTACAGGTAAACCGCTTGGAGGAACTAAGCCTGTCCTGGAACCGCGGTGCGAAGGCGGACCGTCCATGCTAATAAACCCTATTGGTTTCATTGGGCGACAGGGCTTGAGATGTCATTTCATCTCAATGTCGGGTAAAAGTCCCACAAAATTGGAAGCAACGTCTCCAAAATGACCTTTACAGTGTTGACGGGGACGTTAAACCTCAAATCAAACAAAAAACTACTATCCCGCGCTAAAAAAGATTATTCTAACAGATGATATCCTCAAACTCAAGCGATTACATTTGGAAACGCTTCTATGGCGTAAAAACCTTGTTTGCTGCATTTATTTGGGCATCTCATTACGAAAACACACCTATACATTGTAAGCTTTATCGCCGAAAAATGAAAAATTTAAGACGAAAAATTGTGTTATTTTTCTTATTTAGAAAAATAAAGTTTACCCCTGCAAACCCAAGTTTTACAATATAAAAGTGGGGTTCAATGGGGTCATAACTATATAGGTATGTTTTCGTGATGTGTACTTGAAAATTGCACATAGCGATGCATAAGTCCTTTGAGAGCCAAAACAACCCGTCTGATAATCCTGCATGCAGATGATCTAGTGATATTAACTAAGTCACAAACTGCATTCTCGAAACAGCCGCTCGCCAAATATCTCAACCAAACAAAGGTCTGAATTTCTCTGTCGCGACGAGTCAAATCATACTACGATACTGCGAGTCATGATGGAGCTCATCCTCATATAGCGAGGTAACCTAAATAGCTTATTAAGCTCAATACCATTGTAAATATCCAAAGACTTTGGGCTGTCCCTTAATATAAACCTACAAGGTAAACCCTCAAACCAACGTACAGTTCCACCCATTTGAACACAGAGTAATGCAAAATAATCACGATGCGCTACAGTTAAGTATGCTACCTAGTAGTATGGAACGCCCTGGCTGTCTTACGGGGATAAAATTTATTATGTTTGGTGGTTTTCCTATTATTTGCTGTGATAAAAACAGTATATGTAGTGGTTAATCTAGTATATGTAGTAGAAACCTCATTATTTTCGGTGGTAAAACCTGTATATGCTGTAGTATTTTTGTTATATGCGGTAGTATTTTTTTATATGCAGTAGTATTTCTATTATATGCTGCGGTATTTTTATTATTTGCTGTAGTATTTTAATATATGCTGTAGTATTTTATTATACGTTGTGGATACTCATTATTTGCTGTAATATTTTTATTATATGCTGTGGTCACAGTTTGAATTGTTATATGCAGTAGATTCGTCTTTATCTTGGGTGCAAAATGTTCTTATCATGAGGAGATCATGCGTATGCATTCGTAACCTACCAGCAGAAAAAAAAGAAGAAGAAGAAGAAGGCTAAGAGAGCTCACCGTTTGAATAGACGTCCTTTTTAACTCAGTTTTTCTAGTTTGGTATAGACCGGTACTCTATACTCTGTCATTGTGGCCTCCTCTATTAAGCAAGCAATCTGGTTTAAGCAAGCACGCCTTTTGTTCCGAAATATGTTCACCTGTATTAGCAAGCAACTGTATATGCAAGCAATTTTGATTATCCCCTAGGTGCTTTTAGGTTGGAAGAGCACTGATCTTTATGCCCTTTCTGGAGATTTATTTTTTGCATCATGTTGTTTTTAACTGATTCGTTGACTAGCTACTTGTCTGATAATAAAAATCTGATCGTTTTTTTTTTTTTTTTTTTTGGGGGGGGGGGGGGGGGTATTTTTATTGTAAAAAAAAATATCACCTTAGTGATGGCAAGTCTATTTGGTAGAGTCTCAAATCTTAGGATTAAAATTGAGCCAGAGAGACTAGACTAGCTAAACTTTTATACACTGTTCATTTTAGTGCAAAAGATTATTTTAATTCCATATCATTCATTTTAAAGCCAAGTAGCTAGGCTAATTGATTGGCTACTGTTTTTTTTTTCTCAACTTATTGGCATATGTGCTAATTTTAAATCTGCAAATGCTCAATGAAAGCTGCTCAAAGGCCTTTTCTGTGTTGATCTGGACGCACACAACAAGTTGTACTTGACGGCCAAGCGTCGGATCCAGTCCCTGTTTTGTCGGGTGTCCCACAAGGTTCGGTACTTTGACCGGTCCTTTTATTGAAATTTATTAACGATCTTCCTGATAATATCAGGTCGTCTGTTCGCTTGTTTGCTGATGATTGTGTTTTGTATAGGAATATATATACTTCTTCTGACTGTCTTATCTTACAAGATGACCTGGATAGCCTAGCACGCTGGGAGGCCGATTGGCAAATGAAGGTCAATGTGGCCAAATGTCATTCAACGAGGGTGTCACGGCACCCTCCAGACAAGCAGATTAAATTCAACTACTCATTACATCAGCATACTTTGGAACATGTCCAATCCGCAAAATATCTTGGTATCACCATTACTGATAATCTTGATTGGGGTCAACATATTTCTGAGATTACCTCTAAAGCAACTAGGTCATTAGGGTTTCTTAGACGCAATTTGGCTTTTGCACCTAGGCAGACAAAGGATGTTGCATACAAAACCTTGGTTAGACCTCAACTAGAGTATGCATCACCTGTTTGGCATCCCCATGTTAAAACTCAGGTTCAACAGGTTGAGAAGGTTCAGAGGACGGCTGCCCGATGGACCTGCAGGCGATGGCGGAACAGAAGTAGTGTTGGTGAAATGCTCGATGAGCTGGAGTGGCCATCGTTGGAGGCCCGTCGCGAGCAGTCCTCTTTAACCTTCTTTTATAAGATTCACTCTGACACGGTGTCTCTTAATAAAGATAAATACTTGACCCCTGTGACTACTTCAACTCAAACAAGGGCATCAAAACTAAACAACAGTCAATATCGTAGGTACCAGGCCTATAGTGATGCCCTGAAGAATTCTTTCTTCCCTAGAACTATTCCTCAGTGGAACAGTCTTCCCTCCTCTGTGGTAAATGACAAAACTGCAGAGGAGTTCAAAGCCCGCATGGTGTAGATTGGGATCCAGAGGTGTGCGTTTTAGTACACCTCTGAAAGCAGATTGTAAATAGTTTTAAGAACTCATCCAGTGGGTTTTTTTTTTTTTTTTTTTGCTAAATTCTAAATTTAGCGCACCACCCAACTGAGGTAATGGCCAAGTATGACCGACTCAGTATATGAAGATAGATAGAAAAACTGGAAAGCCAAACAAATTAAATTCTCCATCAAGTTGGACTAGTTTTACAGCTGACAGAGTCGATCAAGCCATCAGTGCTTCTAGACACTTTTAAGCTGATTTATGCTTTCCAGCTACAGGAATTTTGTAATAACCAATAGCTGAGGATATTTTGGATTCGTGTTTGAGACTGATTACTGCAGTAGAGTTACTATAGTCGATACATAAATCATACAATGCTTAACCCATTTAGTACAGGAAACCCCTAAAGGGGTACTTTGGCAAACAGTGCAGGCCCAGATCAGATGCCGCAGAATGCAGCGTCTGATCAGGGCCTACACTGTTTGCAAAAAAGTTCATCTATTTTCCTAATAGATTTGAAGAAAACACAACCTGACACCCCTAAATTCTGAAATGGACTCATGCTATATCTAAGGAGGAAGATTCCATTTGGTACAAAAAGGGTTTTTGCATTTCAAATAGGATAGATAACTCTTTCTGTATAATGCAACAGCAACAGAACAGAACAGAACAGAACAGAACTTTATTAACACTCAGGTCTATACAGACATATGAGGATATTAACAAGTATAATACATTGAGACATGGTGGCATATGCATTTACATGTAAAACTTAGAATAACACTTTCTTAGCAAGAATATATATGTGTGTGTGTGTGTGTGTGTGGGGGGGGGGGTGGAATAGCATGCATGATTTCTATGACGAAAGCGAGGTAACTCATGGTTTACTGAGGCTACAGTACGGACTTTTTCACCCTGTTTGCACAATCTGCCGACTCCCGGTCCGAAGACTTGAAAGGTCAGGGGGTGGGGGTGGGTATTGCTACCCGTTCCCCCAACACTGACAATGTGCAAGCTGGGAGCCAGCAAACAATGCAGACATGGTGAATTGTAACCAACATAATTACTATACTTAAATTAGGCGAAAGGTACTAACTGCACTGCGCGGACAGGCCCAATAATTCACATTCTTAGCAAACATTCCTGGCAAGCACACAACGCTGAATCGACATTGACCCGACTTTGATTCAATGTCATGACGTCGAATCAACGTCGGCCCAGCGCCTACCGAGCGCCTTGCGACTAATATGTTTAATTTAGTCGGGGAAATGGCACCGCCGCAATTCCGTATGGGCAATATCGTCCGACACTACAATTATTGCGTGCGTTCACATAGTAATAGACAGAGCTTATTCAAAGATTCAAATAAAAAAAAAAATAATAGAAATAAAAGACATATTTTTTTTTTCTGTACTAATATTACCTAGAACTCTAAGGATTCTTCAAGACCGATGTAAATCTGGCCCCATTCATCAGAATAAGACCAGTCATTGACATCGGTCAAGATACAACAACATCTGTCCATGTCTCCTTGACTCCCTCTTGCCGAAACGAAATGCAAAACAGGAGTCTGAGAGTCAGGAACAGGAACTTACGTTAAGAAAAAAAAAAAAATCTTACAAATAGATTATCTAAAAAATAAAAAAAAAAAAAAAAATAAAAATACATGTAAAAAGGGATAAATAAGTAATAATAAAAAAACAAACAAAAAACATGATAATAATAATAATAATAATAATAATAATAATAATAATAATAATAATAATAAGGAAAAAAAAAACAAATGCAAACATTTGGTAAGCAATTCTGTAGTGCGAGTTTAAACAAGTATGTAGAGAGTTAGTGTTTACCAGCAATACCATTGGCAGATTTCACCAATGGCGGTGGTGACAATAGGAATGTGTGTGTGAGTGTTTGTGAGTTGCGTCTCACCAACAGCTAAGGTTATACGGAGACGTGACCTCGTTTTAAAGACTCGTCCGAAAGTCTGGCGAAACCCAGGATCGATCCTGAAACTCCTGGTTTGCAAGGCAAATGGCATAACCACTACACCACGGATGCTTCTAACAATAGGAATGTGAAATCGCGACGCGACAGTTATTGCGTTAAGCGAAACTGACTTCTTTTAAAGCCCTGACAAGGATAACATTTCCTCATTGCTTCAGCGGTTAATTTAACAATACATATTATACATTTAAAGAGAACGACCATACTTCACCCAGTGCTCAAATGTGCTTAAATCAGGTGTAATAAATATGACATTAACAATAATACGTTTCTCGCAAGGCAAAAAACGTTGGATCAGCCTTGGGTCAGCGTTGATTCAACGTGTAAAACGCTGCATCAACGCCGATCCAATGTCCGCTTATAGTTGCGAGCACGCAGGGTTCCCATTATTACAGACAAAACATACACAATATAAAACATATACAGAAAACAAGCTTACTTTACTCAGTGCTTATGTGTGCTCATACTAAGAGCCGTAAGCATAACAATAGTGATGATACCTTTCTCAATGGCCAGGATCAGCATCGAGTCAACGTCATAATATAGGGATCAACCATGGTTTTTCATGCATCAACACCCGCCGGGTCCCGAGGAAGCTGCCTGAACATGAGGCCTCGAGGCCGAATGTTCAAACATCCTCCGAGGGATGCAACAAAAGCACCACTGTACTTGGTACGGGGTTTTACCGCGGCAATTTATCTTCGGTACTTTTCGAGTAGTTCACGAAGGCATCCGATTGATCTCATCATGATAATAAAGTTTGCACCCAAGATAAAGATTTATCTACTGCACGTAATGACATTACCAGTGAATATAATGACGTGACTACCTCAAATAAAGAGAGAGTGTGAAAGGACCGAACATAGGAACAAAAGCACTCAATATAATGGAAAAAGCACTGCACCAACTGATGAAGACACCGAATAGCAAGAAATATCTACTATAGATAATGGAAAAAGCAGAACATATAACACTGAAACCACAGCATATAATAAAAATACTACAGCGTATACACCGTTTTACCACCGAAAATAATGAGGTTTCCACTACATATACTAGATTAACCACTACATATACTGTTTTTATCACAGCATATATTAGGAAAACCACCAAACATAATGAATTTTATCCCCGTAAGACAGCCAGGGCATTCCATATAGTAGACGTGACTTTATGGCTGAGTTGACGACTATGTTTGCGACACGCCTCGTTTATACACACCGCATAAATTTCTGCGACAATTTTACGACGGATGTACGCCTGGCATAGGCTTACGTCTGCTTTATGCACTCGGCTCCAGGTCCATTAAACTTGAGGTCCGCTTTTAATTCTTGGCAGTGACGTTTTTTATACAAAGCTTTATTTGGGGTGGATATGCATACAGACAGACGGACATACAAATAGACAGGCAGACGTCGACAGACGTTTCTACATTAAGTCTATGCTTTTCCGCTAAAATGAAACAATGTGTAAACTTGTAAATGCCACTTTTCTGTATATTAAGTGAAATATTCAATGGTATCTGTGTGCTGAAATGGCCTCTATCATATCTCCAGAACAAGAATTTGTCGATGAAAATTTGTGATAATTTTCTTTTTTCCGCTCAAAACATAGGTTGTGGGTGCTCGATAGAAACGCCTCGTTCAGGCGGTTCTAAAGAATCGAGTACCCACAACCTATGTTTTGGAGCAGAAATAAGAAAATTAATGTATACCTTTGAAAACCTAAGTTTCCTCTATTTAAGTGGGGTCTACATGAGGCCTTATTTCACGAACTTGTTATCATGATGGCACGGATTTACTGAATTGACGGACTACATTAGAACTTTAATAACTCGAATACCATTTTGATCATGAATATTTGTTCGAGATAGGGGTAGTTCGAACCACTGAGTGTTAGTCATAGCGCCGGACCCAGTCTAGCTAATTGCTGTGTTCTGAGTTTGCCCCAAGGTAAAGTAGAACGGGCCTGGACAGCCACACTCTTAGACAAGCACGAGTTTTGACAACACGCCTGTATAATTTTGACCCCTTAAACCCCACTTTTGTATATTAGAACTGGCGTTTACAGGGGTGTACATTACTTTTTACATAGATTGTGGGTACTTGTTAGAACCGCCTCGCTGAGACGGTTATAACGAGTACCTTCAATCTATGTGTTTAGCAGAAATCTGAAAAATATAAGACTTTTTTATTTGACAATTTTTAGTTTTTGACGGTAAAATTTTCAATATATTTGAATAGGCGTGTTTTCGTGTTGTACTTTCGACATAACACCAGACAGTGTACTATCCGAGCAGAGAACAGAAAAGCGCTGATCAGCCCTAGCGGATGCACAGATCGCAGAAGGATCTGCACATGTTGCGCACAAAAAAAATGCAATACATGATTTCTCATGATTTGGCCCACTTTTTTTCAAGAATCCCATTAAATTAAATTTCTCTTCTTTAAATAAATAATAATAATACACATAAAAACTTTGAAAATCATACATGTGTATTAGGAGTTTTGGAAATGTCATTTTGTGTTACTTTTGAAAGACTCCCTCAGAGAACATAACGACTACATGCCTATTCGAAATATATTGAAAATTTTACGTCCAAAAAAAAATTGAAAATTTTCGGATAAAATATCTGATATTTTTGATATTCCTGCACTCGATAGAACCACCTCGGAGGGTTTTAACTACATATAGTACCTACAATCTGTGCTGTTAAGCAGAAATAAGAAAACTAATGTTTATCCCCGTACGCCCCACTTTTCTCTTTAGGTTTGGAAATAAGAAAATCTTTATCCCCCTTCACCCCAATTTTATCTTTAAGTGGGGTTTAGAGGGGTGTGAATTGCACGGACGTGCTTACGTGATGTTTGTCATCACGTGAACAAGTCTGTGAAATGAACGACCCCTAAACCCCACTTTATATAGTTAATTGAGGTTCACGGGGATAATATTATTATTCGTATTTCTGCTCTAGGGCATATGATGTGGGTACTCGTTAGGACCGCCTCTAACGAGCACACACAATCAATGTTTGAGGTATAAATAAGAAAAACATTACACAAACACGCCTATACAATAACAGTGCCACCTTTATAACCGAAAAAATGAAAATTTTATGATGAAAAAGTGTGATTTTTTTTCTTATTTCTGCTCAAAAATAGATTGTGGGCACTCGTTAGAACCGCCTCAACGAGGCGGTTTTAACGAGTACACACAATCTTTCATTTAGAGCAGAAATAAGAAAAATAAGGTATATCCCCGGAAACCCTAGTTTTACTATATAAAAGTGGGGTTCAAGGGGGTCAAAATTATATAGGCGTGTTTACGTGATGATTCACTGATTTTCATTTATTTAGAATGTACATGTAACAAATGCACTATGTCGCATGGGTATGCTATCGTTAGGTCGGAGTTTGCTGCCACAAGATATTGTAGAAACCAGCCTGCACAGCTGCACAGACTAGCCCAAGTTTTGACATTTTCGACATACATGAATACGATAACACCCCGTGCGACACGGTGTATTCTTTCGCATCTTCAAAATGGCTACTTTTCTAATGAAACATTATGTTATTTTTCCTATTTCTTCTCCGAACATAGGTTGTGGGTACTCGTTAGAACCGCTTCATTGAGGAAAATAATAAACACCCCGTAAACCCCAGTTTTCTCTTTATGAAGTGGAGTTTTGGGGGTGTTATTCACGGACTTGTTCACGTGATGGTTGCACGCCAATTACAATTCATGCTTTCTCTTGATGTGGCCCACTTGTTTCAAGAATTCCTTTGGTCGAGAGAACAGGCGATTTAAGTAAAGACTGTCAGTAGCGAATCTCAGATGCCGGCGTAGGTATTTCTCGTGCCAAAATTCGATGGGACTTTAAGTCAAAGATGAAAATGCCTGTCGAGTCTGAATTTCATGCTTTTGACACAGCCTGTTTGATAAAATTCACCTTTGAAAAATAGACAGATATGAAACTTTGTGCGCATTTCTTTCCGATGAAATACAAAACAAACACGATCCTCAGCAAAAAGTGTGTATAAAAATGCGGTAAACTTGAGAAAAATCTGGGTCGTTTCAGTGGGTTCAGAAAAGACAAAAATTAATATACTTAGCGATAAACTGGAAATTTTTCACCGTAATCATTAAATCGGAAATTGAATAATCTGCAACTGAGTTAAATTTCAGGAAAATCTATGTCTGACCATTTTTTTTATTCCAAAAAAAAACTGAACTAGTTCCGGTCGTTGAACAGGAACAAAAGCCATCCAACATGGCTGTCAACACAGGAAAATAATGAGACGAAAGGACTAACCCTGAAGTATTTCCCCAGCTACTGATTTGTTTACCCCGCCTGCAGTTCATCAGGTTTCAACGGCAAATCTGAACTCCCAATAAACACACGATGTTTAATTTATTTTTCCATTTATGTCAAAAATAGCCTCGCAGAGCCTGCCAATATTCGCATCTGCCATGCCATAATAGGTATATTGCCAACAACAACAACAAAAACATGTGACGTATACATTTGTACTGACGTCATATACGAAAAACCAATACTACCTTATAATACCCATCTTATAATCAAGGTCAACTAACAATATAGACTAACAATGTAGACAAAATGAGCCCCTTACCCTGTTAATTGCCATTTCACGCGCAGCCAGTCAGTTTGAACTGGCCCATCCACCTCGAAACATTTCCATCACGTTTGCTCAGCGATGCTTTATTTTAGTTGTCACTACTGCTCAATCATGAGAAGAGAGAGAGAGAGAGAGAGAGAGAGAGAGAGAGAGAGAGAGAGAGAGAGAGAGAGAGAGAGAGAGAGAGAGAGAGAGAGAACAAATCATGTAGCTTAGCATTTCGGGACATCATTGTCGGCCCGATGTTTTGTGTGTGTGTGTATGTGTGTGTGTGTGTGTGTGTGTGTGTGTGTGTGTGTGTGTGTGTGAGAGAGAGAGAGAGAGACGAAAGGACTAGCTCAGTGGTTAGTGCACTTGCCTCTGATGCTAGAGGTCCCGGGTTCGATCCCCGGCAGCGGCGATAAAATTTCGGTGTCCGAACACGCTCCATTGGCATCATTTGCAGGGATGAATGTCATTAAGTGCACCGTCCTTCGGATCGGGACGTTAACTGGAGGCCCCCTGTGCAGGGAGAACCATCCCCTGTGCAGGTTAAAGAACCCTACCATAATTACATGATTACTGTGTAGGCTTTCATCCTGCAAAACTGGAGTGTATGTAATATACACCTGCCTAGAATGTCCGCGAGGGCGTATGGCAGTATATATAGAAAGAAAGAGAGAGAATCATTTGACTGCACTCTGACGTAAATAAAGTGCAATAAAAAGATAAAAATCCAAGCGATCGGTTTTGCACCATCCGCTCAACCGGGCCAATGTCGGGCCGACAGCGATACGACGTCTTAACGCTGGACTAACTTTAATACGTCGTATCGCTGTCGGTCCGACGTTGGTCCGCTGTTTTGTGCTAGCCGGGCACTCTCCGCAAGAAGGAGATACCTGGGTCTAAAATTGGAACCACAAAAGTCGCGCGGTGGAGGATGCTCCTATAGAAACCGACCGAAAGTGGATAATTTATTTTCATTCGCAGCAGCAAGTTTTTTGTGTGTGTTTTATTTTTTTTTCATCCCTTTAAGTTTTTTTGTTGTTTTTTTTTTTTGTTCGTGATGGCGTAATTTATCAGGCTTTGTCACAAAGTGCGATACAGCTTGTTTGTAGAAATTATATCTACAAACAAGCTGTAGCGCAATGGCGCACATACCCCCCCCCCCCATTCTCCTTTTCAGGCAGGTGATCTTTGGAAGACGGCAGCCGCCTCACCTTGAAATTCACATTTAGTGGATAATGAATGTCATGTCATATTAAAACCCCGTCTGAGTTTTGTTTGTTTGATTTGAGGTTTAACGTACCCATCAACACTGTAAAGGTCATTTTGGAGACGTTGCTTCCAATTTTGTGGGATTTTTACCCGACAGTGAGATGAAATGACATCTCAAGCCCTGTCGCCCATTGAAACCAATAGGGTTTATTAGCATGGACGGTCCACCTCGCACCGCGGTTCCTGGACAGGCTTAGATCCTCTATGCGGTTTACCAGTACCTGTGTGCGGGCCGGATTCAGCTCTGCGTGGAAGCATCATGCAGCCCATATATTTCTTCAAGCCCCTATGGGCGGGAGCCGTTCCCGTCTGAGTATATGCTGAGAAAAAAGTCCGTATTTGTTTACCGTCCCCGTCAACACTGCATGTATATATATAGGTCATTTTAGAGACGTTGCTTCCAATTTTATGGGACTTTTACCCGACATTAAGATGAAATGGGCAAGCTTAGATCCTCCCAGCGGTTTACCAGTACTCCTGTGCGGTCGGTTTCAGCTCTGCGTGGAAGCATCATGCAGCCCAGCTATTTCTTCTAGCCCCAATGGGCGGGGTGGGGCTTTTACTCAGCTGTTAAAAATCTAAGGTTTCTACAGAGTATACTGTTCACACATACGAATGCAAACAGTGTAGATCCAGATAAGATGCCGCAAAATAAGTCATCTCATCCATAATGATTGCCTTTCTGTTACTGATTTACATTGACCAAAAACCCGATGGGTGAGTACCATCACAAAAACAGACCCGTATAATTTTGACACCCTTTACACGCCACTTTTAAGTAGGAAGGTGAATTTGGTGTGATTTTCGTTTTTCGTTTTTCGATATTCATTTTCAGGTGAAGTTGGTTTGATTTTCGTTTTTCATTTTTCGATATTCATTTTCAGGTGAAGTTATCTATCTATCTTCTTATACTGAGTCGGTCATATCTGGCCATTACCTCAGTTGATTGGGTGGCTAAATTTAGAATTTAGCTGAAAAAAAAAAAAAAAAAAAAAGAGAGGCACTGGATGCGTCCTTAAAACTATTTACAATCTGCATAACAGAGGTATCCTAAAACGCATACCTCTGAGACCCAATCTTACACTGTGCGGGCTTTGAACTCTTCTGCGGACTTGGCATTCACCGCAGAGGAGGGAAGACTATTCCATTGGGGAATAGTTCTAGGAAAGAACGAGTTCTTCAGGGCATCACTATAGGACTGGTATCTACGATATTGTGAGTCGTTTAATTTTGATGCCCTTGTTTGGGTCGACAGTGTTACAGGGGTCAAGTACCTATCTTTATCAATAGACACTGAATCAGAGTGTATCTTGTAGAAGAAGGTTAAAGAGGACTGCTCACGACGGGCCTCCAGGGACGGCCACTCTAGCTCATTAAGCATGTCACCGACGCTACTTCTATTTCGCCATCGCCTACAGGTCCATCGAGCAGCTGTCCTCTGCACCTTCTCCACCTGCTGAGTCTGAGTTTTAACATAGGGGTGCCAAATGGGTGATGCATATTCGAGTTGAGGGCGAACCAATGTTTTATATGCAACATCCTTTGTCTGCCTAGGTGCAAAAGCCAAGTTCCGTCTAAGGAATCCCAAAGTCCTAGTTGCTTTAGATGTAATCTCTGAGATATGTTGACCCCAATCAAGATCGTCAGTGATGGTGATACCAAGATATTTGGCGGATTGAACATGCTCCAAAACTTGCTGGTGAAGAGTATAGTCAAACTTAATTTGCTTGTCTGGAGGGTGTCGTGACACTCTCATTGAGTGACATTTGGCCACATTGAACTTCATTTGCCAATCGGCCTCCCACTGTGCAAGTTGATCCAGGTCATCTTGTAAAATAAGACAGTCAGAAGGAGAATATATGTTCCTATACAGGACACAATCATCAGCAAACAAACGGACCGATGACCTGATATTATCGGGGAGATCATTAATGAAAACCAAGAAAAGGACCGGTCCAAGGACCGAACCTTGGGGGACTCCAGATAAAACAGGGACTGGATCAGACGCTTGGCCATCAAGTACAACTTGTTGTGAGCGCCCAGAGAGCCATGAGCTAATCCACCTATGCGTGGATCCTCTTATCCCATAGTACTCCAGTTTATGTAATAGCCTTCTGTGAGGTACCTTGTCAAAGGCCTTAGCAAAGTCCATGATGATCAAGTCAGTCTGTTTGTGGCCACGATTTATGGCCCCATCCAGATTGCTCACAATGTCATGGTAAAATTGAACAAGCTGCGTTTCGCAAGACCTTTGACTCCGGAAACCATGTTGACAGTCAGCAAGAATGCTCTCAAAGGCTAAGTGCTTGTTGATGTTGCTTACTAATATATGCTCCAAGGTTTTGCAACAGATGCATGTTAGCGACACTGGTCTATAATTTGCTGCATCATATTTTTCCCCTTTTTTATAGACCGGGGTTACATTTGCTTGTCGCCAGTCATCTGGTACAGTGCCCTGGGCAAGTGATTGATTGAAGATAAAGGCCAACACAGGAGATATTTCAGCACTACATTCCTTAAGTACCCTGGCATTCAGGTCATCGGGCCCAGATGCCTTATGTATCTTGAGCTTACCTAACAGTTTAGCGACCCCATTGGGGTCAACTGTTATGTCCCCCATAGAGGGGAACGGACTTGCACCTTTAGATGGTAGCTCACCATCAGTTTCACGCGTAAATGCTGATTGAAACTGTTTATTGCAAATATTAGCCTTATCGCGCGCATCTGTTTTTAGAATTCCATTTTCCCTTAGCGAAGTGATCCCAAACGCATCCTTTTTCAGGGACTTTACGAATGACCAAAACTTTTTAACTTTACCATTCTTTTGGGGACTATCGGGATCTATATTGTCATCTTCAAAGGTAAAGATGCTAGAAACATGCTTCCAATATGCATCTCTTATAACCTTTTGCACATGTGCTCTGAACCGTTTGTAATGGTTCTTAACGTCAGGGCTGCTAGACTTGCGAGCACGAAAATACATTCTATTCCGTCTTCTGATGAGATGCTTGATCGTGTTATCGATCCATGGTGCCCTATATTTTGTTTTGGTCATTTTAGTTGGTATAAACCTTTCCATTGCCGTGGTTAATTCGGACTTAAAACTGACCCACAGGTCATTGACTGACATGTGTGAGAGGTCAGAGGAAAGGAACGAATCCTTAAATCGCGCCATATGGTCTCGCAGACCATCCATATCCGCACGTTTGTATAGAAAAACTTTACGCGGGACTTGTCTGATTCGTTTAGCTTTTATGTCATACTCAACAAGGACTATGTCATGATCAGCTTTGCCAATCTGATCATGACATAGTTTGATTTTCGTTTTTCGTTTTTCGATATTCATTTGCAGGGGAATTTGTTTTGATTTTCGTTTTTCGTTTTTCGATATTCGAATTGAGGCCGAATATCGTATTTTGACATTCAAAATCCTAGTTTGACATTCGATTTGGCGAAGAAAATCGTATTTTGACATTCAAAATCCTATTTTGACATTCGATTTGGCAAAGAAAATCGTATTTTGACATTCAAAATCCTAGTTTGACATTCGATTTGGCGCTGAATATCGTATTTTGACATTCAAAATCCTAGTTTGACATTCGATTTGGCGAAGAAAATCGTATTTTTACATTCAAAATCCTAGTTTGACATTCGATTTGGCGAAGAAAATCGTATTTTGACATTCAAAATCCTAGTTTGACATTCGATTTGGCGAAGAAAATCGTATTTTGACATTCAAAATCCTAGTTTGACATTCGATTTGGCGAAGAAAATCGTAGTTTGACATTCAAAATCCTAGTTTGACATTCGATTTGGCGCTGAATATCGTATTTTGACATTCAAAATCCTAGTTTGACATTCGATTTGGCGAAGAAAATCGTATTTTGACATTCAAAATCCTAGTTTGACATTCGATTTGGCGAAGAAAATCGTAGTTTGACATTCAAAATCCTAGTTTGACATTCGATTTGGCGAAGAAAATCGTAGTTTGACATTCAAAATCCTAGTTTGACATTCGATTTGGCGAAGAAAATCGTAGTTTGACATTCAAAATCCTAGTTTGACATTCGATTTGGCGAAGAAAATCGTAGTTTGACATTCAAAATCCTAGTTTGACATTCGATTTGGCGAAGAAAATCGTAGTTTGACATTCAAAATCCTAGTTTGACATTCGATTTGGCGAAGAAAATCGTAGTTTGACATTCAAAATCCTAGTTTGACATTCGATTTGGCGAAGAAAATCGTAGTTTGACATTCAAAATCCTAGTTTGACATTCGATTTGGCGAAGAAAATCGTAGTTTGACATTCAAAATCCTAGTTTGACATTCGATTTGGCGAAGAAAATCGTAGTTTGACTTTCAACATCCTAGTTTGACATTCGATTTGGCGAAGAAAATCGTAGTTTGACATTCAAAATCCTAGTTTGACATTCGATTTGGCGCTGAATATCGTAGTTTGACATTCAAAATCCTAGTTTGACATTCGATTTGACGAAGAAAATCGTAGTTTGACATTCAAAATCCTAGTTTGACATTCGATTTGGCGAAGAAAATCGTAGTTTGACATTCAAAATCCTAGTTTGACATTCAAAATCCTAGTTTGACATTCGATTTGGCGCTGAATATCGTATTTTGACATTCAAAATCCTAGTTTGACATTCGATTTGGCGAAGAAAATCGTATTTTGACATTCAAAATCCTAGTTTGACATTCGATTTGGCGAAGAAAATCGTATTTTGACATTCAAAATCCTAGTTTGACATTCGATTTGGCGAAGAAAATCGTAGTTTGACATTCAAAATCCTAGTTTGACATTCGATTTGGCGAAGAAAATCGTAGTTTGACATTCAAAATCCTAGTTTGACATTCGATTTGGCGCTGAATATCGTATTTTGACATTCAAAATCCTAGTTTGACATTCGATTTGGCGAAGAAAATCGTAGTTTGACATTCAAAATCCTAGTTTGACATTCGATTTGGCGCTGAATATCGTATTTTGACATTCAAAATCCTAGTTTGACATTCGATTTGGCGAAGAAAATCGTATTTTGACATTCAAAATCCTAGTTTGACATTCGATTTGGCGAAGAAAATCGTAGTTTGACATTCAAAATCCTAGTTTGACATTCGATTTGGCGAAGAAAATCGTATTTTGACATTCAAAATCCTAGTTTGACATTCGATTTGGCGAAGAAAATCGTATTTTGACATTCAAAATCCTAGTTTGACATTCGATTTGGCGAAGAAAATCGTAGTTTGACATTCAAAATCCTAGTTTGACATTCGATTTGGCGAAGAAAATCGCAGTTTGACATTCAAAATCCTAGTTTGACATTCGATTTGGCGAAGAAAATCGTAGTTTGACATTCAAAATCCTAGTTTGACATTCGATTTGGCGCTGAATATCGTAGTTTGACATTCAAAATCCTAGTTTGACATTCGATTTGGCGAAGAAAATCGTAGTTTGACATTCAAAATCCTAGTTTGACATTCGATTTGGCGAAGAAAATCGTAGTTTGACATTCAAAATCCTAGTTTGACATTCGATTTGGCGAAGAAAATCGTAGTTTGACATTCAAAATCCTAGTTTGACATTCGATTTGGCGAAGAAAATCGTAGTTTGCCATTCAAAATCCTAGTTTGACATTCGATTTGGCGAAGAAAATCGTAGTTTGACATTCAAAATCCTAGTTTGACATTCGATTTGGCGAAGAAAATCGTAGTTTGACATTCACAATCCTAGTTTGACATTCGATTTGGCGAAGAAAATCGTAGTTTGACATTCAAAATCCTAGTTTGACATTCGATTTGGCGCTGATTATCGTATTTTGACATTCAAAATCCTAGTTTGACATTCGATTTGGCGAAGAAAATCGTATTTTGACATTCAAAATCCTAGTTTGACATTCGATTTGGCGAAGAAAATCGTAGTTTGACATTCAAAATCCTAGTTTGACATTCGATTTGGCGAAGAAAATCGTATTTTGACATTCAAAATCCTAGTTTGACATTCGATTTGGCGAAGAAAATCGTATTTTGACATTCAAAATCCTAGTTTGACATTCGATTTCGCGAAGAAAATCGTATTTTGACATTCAAAATCCTAGTTTGACATTCGATTTGGCGAAGAAAATCGTAGTTTGACATTCAAAATCCTAGTTTGACATTCGATTTGGCGAAGAAAATCGTAGTTTGACATTCAAAATCCTAGTTTGACATTCGATTTGGCGCTGAATATCGTATTTTGACATTCAAAATCCTAGTTTGACATTCGATTTGGCGAAGAAAATCGTATTTTGACATTCAAAATCCTAGTTTGACATTCGATTTGGCGAAGAAAATCGTATTTTGACATTCAAAATCCTAGTTTGACATTCGATTTGGCGAAGAAAATCGTAGTTTGACATTCAAAATCCTAGTTTGACATTCGATTTGGCGAAGAAAATCGTAGTTTGACATTCAAAATCCTAGTTTGACATTCGATTTGGCGAAGAAAATCGTAGTTTGACATTCAAAATCCTAGTTTGACATTCGATTTGGCGCTGAATATCGTATTTTGACATTCAAAATCCTAGTTTGACATTCGATTTGGCGAAGAAAATCGTATTTTGACATTCAAAATCCTAGTTTGACATTCGATTTGGCGAAGAAAATCGTAGTTTGACATTCAAAATCCTAGTTTGACATTCGATTTGGCGAAGAAAATCGTAGTTTGACATTCAAAATCCTAGTTTGACATTCGATTTGGCGAAGAAAATCGTATTTTGACATTCAAAATCCTAGTTTGACATTCGATTTGGCGAAGAAAATCGTAGTTTGACATTCAAAATCCTAGTTTGACATTCGATTTGGCGAAGAAAATCGTAGTTTGACATTCAAAATCCTAGTTTGACATTCGAATTGGCGCTGAATATCGTATTTTGACATTCAAAATCCTAGTTTGACATTCGATTTGGCGAAGAAAATCGTAGTTTGACATTCAAAATCCTAGTTTGACATTCGATTTGGCGAAGAAAATCGTAGTTTGACATTCAAAATCCTAGTTTGACATTCGAATTGGCGCTGAATATCGTATTTTGACATTCAAAATCCTAGTTTGACATTCGATTTGGCGAAGAAAATCGTATTTTGACATTCAAAATCCTAGTTTGACATTCGATTTGGCGAAGAAAATCGTAGTTTGAAATTGAAAATCCTAGTTTGACATTCGATTTGGCGAAGAAAATCGTATTTTGACATTCAAAATCCTAGTTTGACATTCGATTTGGCGAAGAAAATCGTAGTTTGACATTCAAAATCCTAGTTTGACATTCGATTTGGCGAAGAAAATCGTAGTTTGACATTCAAAATCCTAGTTTGACATTCGATTTGGCGAAGAAAATCGTAGTTTGACATTCAAAATCCTAGTTTGACATTCGATTTGGCGCTGAATATCGTAGTTTGACATTCAAAATCCTAGTTTGACATTCGATTTGGCGAAGAAAATCGTATTTTGACATTCAAAATCCTAGTTTGACATTCGATTTGGTGAAGAAAATCGTATTTTGACATTCAAAATCCTAGTTTGACATTCGATTTGGCGAAGAAAATCGTATTTTGACATTCAAAATCCTAGTTTGACATTCGATTTGGCGAAGAAAATCGTAGTTTGACATTCAAAATCCTAGTTTGACATTCGATTTGGCGAAGAAAATCGTATTTTGACATTCAAAATCCTAGTTTGACATTCGATTTGGCGAAGAAAATCGTATTTTGACATTCAAAATCCTAGTTTGACATTCGAATTGTGTCCGAATATCGTATTTTGAAATTCAAAATCCTATTCTGACATTCTATTTGGCTGTACTGGGCCCCTTTGAGCGTGACCTTGATCCCCAAGGTCAAAGGTCAAAAAGTAGGACATGGGCATATCTTCTAAACCGTTGGGAGTTACACTTCTGAAACTTGGTCATTGGATGGTCCTTGGAATTTAGAGTGTACTGGGCCCCTTTGAGCGTGACCTTGATCCTCAAGGTCAAAGGTCAAAAAGTAGTACATGGTCATATCTTCTAAACCGTTGGAATAACACTTCTGAAACTTGGTCATTGGATGGTCATTGGAATGTAGAATGTACTGGGCCCCTTTGAGTGCATGCTTGGCACCAAGGTCAAAGGTCAAAAAGTAGGACATGGTCATATCTTCTAAACCGTTGGCGTTACACTTTTGAAATTTGGTCATTGGATAGTCCTTGAAATGTAGGGTGTACTGGGCCCCTTTGAGTATGACTTTGACCCCCAAGGTCAAAGGTCAACAACTAGGACATGTTGATATCTTCTAAACCGTTGGAGTTACACTCCTGAAACTTGGTCATTAGATGGTCCTTCACTCCTGAAACTTGGTCATTAGATGGTCCTTAGAATGTCGAGTGTACTGGGCCCTTTTGAGTGTGACTTTGATCTCCAAAGTCACGGGTCAAAAAGGAGGACATGATCATATCTTCTTAACCGGTGGAGTTACACTTCTGAAACTTGGCCATTGGATTGTCATTGGAATGCATGGTGTACTGGGCCCCTTTAAGTGTGACCTTGACCCCCAAGGTCAAAGGTCAAAAAGCTGGCCATGGTCAGATCTTCTAAACCTTTGGAGTTACAATTCTGAAACTTGGTCATTGGATGGTCTTTGGAATTCGGAGTGTAGTATCCAAATTATGATTTGACCCCCTAGGGTTATGTAGAGCCGATCGTCCGCTTCAGAAGGGCGAAAATTGTGTTTTGTATTTAACAGAGAGAGAGAGAGAGAGAGAGAGAGAGAGAGAGAGAGAGAGAGTTCAACAAGTATAGTAACGTAACAACACAAAGGACACACTCAAATGAGTCGCCCTCGTCCACCGGGGACTGAAGAAATAGATGAGCTACATGATGCTCCCACGCAGAGCTGAATCCGACCGCATACGAATACTGGTAAACCGCTTAGACGATCTAAGCCTGCCCAGGCAAAGCGGTACGGACCATGCTTATAAACATCGGACGACAGGCTTTTAGACGTCATTTTATCTCAATGTCGGGTAAAACTCACACAAAATCGGAAACAACGCCTCCAAAATGACCTATATTAAGTCCCCACCCATCGAGGCTTAAAGAAATATATGGGCTGCACGATGCTTCCACGCAGAGCTGATCGCGACCGAACAATAGTACTGGTAATCTGCTTAGAAGGCCTAAGCCTGCCCAGGAAAACTGCTGCGAGTCGGCCCGACCATGCATATAAACCCTTTTGGTTTTATATGACGGCAGGGATTGAGAAGTCATTTCATCTCAATTTTGGGTAGAAGTCTCACAAAATGGGAAGCAACGTCTTCAAAATGACCTAAATAGTGTTGACGGGGACGTTAAACCTCAAATCAAACACAATGACCTATACAGTGTTGACGGGGACGTTAAACCTCAAATCAAACAAAACAAAACACTCCAATGCGGTGTCTGATTATGCTCGTTGATTATAGATGATTTTCTAGTGTTCGTTCGAACCAGACTTTTTGTCTGAATCCTTGACCAACGTCTAAGCAACGTCGCATCAACATGAACACGAATACGACGCTGCAAAGAAGATAAAGTTTTAACTTGACAAATTCATATATTTAAGGTCAATGTCACCCAAATCAAATAAAATATTTTAAGTGGCAATGATATATCGAACCAAGTTCGACCAAATTTCATCTAAGGCGGTCCATAAAGTATGTTCTATAAAAAGTCTATCCTTTGAAATCAAGGAAGACATCGCAGAACTGAAATTATCATCACGAAAGCACGCCTATATAATTTTGACCCCCTTGAACCACACTTTTATACAGCAAAACTGGGGTATATAGGGTTAAACGCTATTTTTTCTTATTTATGATTAAAAAAAACTTAGATTCTGGGTACTCGATAGAACCGCCCCATCGAGTCGGTTTTATCGAGTCCCCGCAATCTAGGTTTCGAGCAGAAATAAGAAAAATATCAGAATTTTCAAAAGAAAAGTTATTTCTTTTGGATTTAAATTTCCAATACATTTAGACAGGGCCTGTTTTCGTAATGGAAGTGTGTATGTTTCCTTGGGCAGACTAGCCATTTAGGCCTCATAAGTGACCCTCCGATATATTAAACATTCAACAGTGGCAACAATGATCCCAAAGGACAAGAAAATATAAATTACGCTATGATGTAGGATAGGGTGACTTTTTTACGTCTGCCTTAACACCAGCTGCAGTGACGTACTATATAAAGATTATCATACGCATTTTTTTCATATTATACCCCATATGAGCTCGAGGGTTGATGTGGGGTATGATATGCAATATGCCTTTTCGCAATACGAAAACACCCCTCTTACCCCCCTTGAACCTTAGGTTTACATAGGTAAAACCATGGGGGTTACAGGAGTATACATTATTTCTTCTTTTCTTATTTCTCCTCTAAATCAGAGATTGTGGGTACTCGATAGAGCACCTCGTCGAGGCGGTTCTATCGAACCCCGCAATCTATGTTTTGAGAAGAAATAAAAAAAAAATATTGCGCCGAAAAAAATGACAACACACATCTTTTATACAGCATCTCATTTAGAGGTTGGCCTGACGTTGCATCGACGTTGCAGTGTGGTTATGTAGGTCGCGATCCAATTTCAACAAAAATACAACGTCTCTACAACGTCGCATTCTGACCTTGAACTGACATCGCAGTTACAACGTTGTATCGATGTTGTGTTGTGTTGTGTTGCGACCTAAATACAAACAACACCGTCTATCATCTACACCGGAAATAGAATCCCGGTGAATCGATTGAAACCGAAAGTAGGCATGGAACACGGTGAGTGTAGCCTTTATTTCTTATCTATTTTCTGCCCGCGAAGTGTAAATTTATTTCCTTGAAATAACAGAGGGATTTCTGCAAGATTTTATGCTTTTTTCTATGCTGTATGTATCGATTTAAAGTCAGAAACACAAGTTTAATGATGCTTGGTACTTGGTGAAGACCAGCATTTTCGAAAATAGGTTACAGATTTCATAATTTCTTGATTTATTTCCGCTTAAACTTTCTTTCACCTGTTTCTGTTTATAATGGATAGTATCTGAAAAGTTTCTCTGGTCATGATTTTATCATACACTAAGCGTATTTATTAAAAACCAAAAATCCATGTGTACGGCGTTTAGCTGTTTACAACCAGGTAGCTGTACGGAATATAGCCAAAAAAGGGTACGGCGAATAGATATGGCTACCCCTGTATTCTTAACTGTTAAATGCCAATGATGGACAATTTCCAGTTTTTACCCAACTTTAAGGGTATATATGCTTGCCCCGACCAACGGATCATGGAGATTCTATCTATCTATCTATCTATCTATCTATCTATCTATCTATCTATCTATCTATCTATCTATCTATCTATCTATCTATCTATCTATCTATCTATCAGCAACACTGTTGTGGAGGAAATTGATCATGAAATCTTTTCTTCGGTCATTATCTCCTTCATTTTCTCCCTTCCGCTGATTCAAGAAGAGTATAACCGCTTACGTATAAGCCTGCACAGGAGAAGGGTGGCTAGGTAAACTGTTCGGTAAAATGACCTAAATAGTGTGGACTGGGCCGTTGAGTACCCCTAAAACCACTCCTGCGATCGGACATAATTGGCCATTACTGTCAGGTGTACATTACGCATACCCCAGATCTGCAGGATGAAAACCTACACAGTAATTATGCACCTTGTGCCATGTCATCTCCAATGACGAACTCCTCTAGCACCTCTGTTTGCACCTTGGATTTGGCTTGCAACCTCCCGAGATTGAAAAGCTTCCCATCAAAGCGAAACCTAATCGGTATGGCGTTGTCACCCTCCTGGAAAACATCTGTGAGCATGGCAGCGAACATCATGCTGAACAGTGTCTAGGCTAGCACACAGCCTTGCTTGACTCCATTTGTCACAGGTAATGGATCTGAAAGCTCACCATCATTGTGATTACATTACACGATTAGTTTAAACAATGTTATATTAGTTGAGTACACGTTATGATTGTATAGTTAACTAATAAACTATTGTTTAAACTCGTCATGTAATTACGTAAAGATCTCTAACTTGCATAAGGGATGATTCTCTCTGCACGGGGGTAGGGGGATCCAGTTAACGTCCCGATCCGATAGACGGTGCGTTTTGGGGCATTTATCCCGGCAAATGATACCAGTGTAGCATGTTTGGACACCGCAACTTTATTACCGCTGCAGCAAATCGAACCGCAGACCCTTAAAATCAGAGGCAAACGCATTAACCGCTGAGCTATTACACTGCATGATACTTCCATGCAGATCGGCCCCCGCCCATCGGGGCTTGAAGAAGTATATGGGCTGCATGATGCTTCCACGCAGAGCTGAAACCGACCCGCACACGAGTACTGGTAAACTGCTTATAGGATCTAAGCCTGCCCAGGTAAAGCGATGCGAGTCGGCCCGTCCATGCTTATAAACCCTATTGGTTTCATTGGGCGGCAGGGCTTGAGATGTCATTTCATCTCAATGTCGGGTAAAAGTCCCACAAAATTGGAAGCAACGTCTACAGTGTCGACGGGGACGATAAACCTCAAATCAATCAATCAAAAATCAAACTTCCAAATCGACCGCATGACTACTGGTAAACCGCTTAGAGTGTCAAAGTCTGTCCAGGCAAAATGTCGCGAATCTGACCTTCCCTATATGTAAATTCCTTTGATTTGTCCGGCGGCTCTGTATGTAAAAGTCTCACAAAATTGGAGGCAAAGTCTCCGAAATGACCTAAATAGTATTGATGGGGACGTTAAACCTCAATTCAAACAAACAAATAAAAAAAAAAGAAAAAAAAAGTTTCTACTAAAGTATACTCATTTCTACTGCTTTATTCCTTGGGTTGTGTTAAGCATTGTCCAATTTACTTGTGTTGAATGACATATACCAATTGCCTAGGCATACCTCAATTGGCTAGACTATGTGAGTCATGTGAAGCTAATAGGTGTTTGTTTGTTTGATTGAATTTGACTCGAGTCTAACGACCTCGTCAACACTATATGGGTCATTTTGGAGACTTTGCTTCCAATTTTGTGGGACTTTTACCCGACAATGAGATGAAATGATATCTTAGCCCCTGCCGCCGAATGAAACCAATTTCTTACATGCTTTTCAATGAATGATAGAGATCTATCAGTGAAATATAAATCGATATTTTCACTGTTTCAAACAGTGATAATACGATTTTTTGTTTTTCACTGTTTGGGACTACTTTTTTCTTCAAATCTAACTCTAATTTCAATTTTATCTTTGTCAGATAACTGAACAATACTGAAATGTGTTCTAATTGACGCATAGCCCGTTCATGTGTGACGGGGACGTTACTGACGTCATTTATGACGCTGACGTCACGTCTTTTGTCGCGGGACGTTAGACTTGCCAGCAACTTCTTTGGAAAACTACTCTCTCAATTATTTCATTAATCATTCATAATAATACCATCCCAGGCCATTTCTCAGGTGCAAACTTTCAGTTTACACCCACTAGTATACCCACTAAACACGATGGACACCACTAAATTGACGCGAAACGAACAGGAACAAAGATAATTTTCTCCGAATGTGAGCGACACCATTAAAGACGCTAAATATTGCCTTTTGAAGCATGTAAGAAACAGAAAATTTGATTTTTTCAGTGCAAGATCAAATTTTATTTCACTCATGATCACCAAAACTGCTATTTTCACTCGTGGCTACGCCACTCGTGAAAATAACAGTTTTGGTGTTCATTCGATGAAATAAAATTCGATCTTACACTGAAAAAATCAAATATCCTCTATATGGTGATATGCATGAAAGTTCAGACTCACAACACTTTTCCTGGGCAGGCTTACAACCGATTAGCTGTTTACCAGTACTCGTGTGTGGGCGGTTTAAGCTCTGGAAGTATCATGCAGCCCAATCTATGTCTTCAAGCCCCGATGGGCGGGACGAAGGACTGCAGTTTGTTTGTTTGGTCGTGGTTTAACGTCCCCGTCAACACAATTTAGGTCATTTTGGAGACGATGCTTCCAATTTTGTGGGACTTTTACCCGACATTGAGATGAAATGACATCTCAAGCCCTGCCGCCCAATGAAACCAATAGGGCTTATATGCACTGGACGGTTTGACTTGGACTACTTTTCCTGGGCTGGCATAGTCCATCAAAGAAGTTAACCAGTACTCACGTGCGGTAGTTTCAGTCCTGCGTAGAAGCACCGTGCATCCCAATCTTTTTCTCCAAGCCCCGATGGGCGGGGCCCGTAAGGACTGCAGTGAAAATCTATGTTTGTCGTTTGGTCCACCAAGTCTCAACTAATGTTGCGTTCGTCGTCAGACAAGAGTCATTGTGGCTTTTATATTTGTTCTTTGTTACACGTGTTGATTAATGGTAAGTAGGAAAAACATCATGCAACAGACAAAAACAAAAACAAAAAAAAAAACAGAATGATCATGTTTTATACCCCATCATCAAGTAAAATAAAAGTAATGGTTTGGATGTCGTTAAAATAACTTAAGCCCCCTAAAACTTATTGTTGACCGTTCCAAATCGGTATGTTTTTTTTTTTTTTGTGGGGGGGGGGGGGAGGGGGGGGGGAGTCGCAACATTCCAAAAATGTGGTGAAAATGTGTTCGAGACAGTAGTAGTTCGAGCCTCTGAGGGTTATTAACAGGGTTATGTCAGGAGGCATAACGCTTATATTAAATTAAGGTATGCTGTGTGTAGGCGATTCTAATGAGTACACGCAACATATCTTTTCACAATAACATTTGTTCGAAGTTATCCCTAACAATGTTTTATCAGGCCCTATGGAAAGTTTTTTCTAGGGACTCAAGAATGAGTTCGAATCAACCATGGTTAATGAGACACCGGTGTTCGAGTCATCGAAGTTTCACTGTATGTGGTGTATTATTTGCTTCCAAAGGATAACCCTTTTATAGAACATATTCCACGCGTCTATATTTGAGCTGGCGTGTTTTGATAATGCGCACTTCTTTTTAACACAAAATAACGCTTATGTGGCAAAATATGGTCTTAAAATTCTGATGACACTGGATAATGATGTTGTGACAGGTGAGTCCCTTGATTTAGCCCCAGTTCATGCCGACCATTGTTTACATTTCATTACCCATAAGCAGCATGTTTGACAAAATATAACACCCAACTTTGACAAGACATACGTTTCATCATATATACAGAGCAGTACAATCCTCATGGATGTTTGAGAAGCACCGTAGGAACGGTCGAGTTACTTTTAAAATGTTATCAGCTATAAACATGGAACTATTCGCCGTACACTTTCTGTTACAATAATTTGCTATAAGCCGTACACCAAGCTACTATTCGCCGTACAACAGGTAAATTTACGTTTTGGCAAACAGTTGTGTTGAAAGTACAGTTTGAGGCGAGTTTCTTTTGCAAATTATTTTTTGATCATTGTTCTATCTGATTAAGTGGAAAACCTTCAGTAGAAAGGCATAAACATTAAAAAAACAACAAGGAACTTGTCAAAATCCATTCAGTTCGTGGTACCAGCTATCGAACATTCGGTCTGTAATTGCACGATCGTGTGTTTAATAATCAAAACACTTCTCACAGCAGCAGCAAATTATGTCCACCACTGATATTGATAACAGTATTCTAAAACTAAAACTTAAAAGCAGTAAAAATATCCATTTTCAAGAGGCAACCCTTATCCTTCAGTCATTTTTATCGATTCACCGGGATTCTATTTCCGGTGTAGATGATAGACGGTGAACAAATACCAATGTTGATCCGATGTCAGGCGTTTGCTTGGAAAATATCCTAAATCATTAAAATAGTGTTATTTGGCCATTAAATCTAAATTTAAACAAAAATAATTAAATGGAGGCCTCGCTTATGTGGTCCGGCCTCGGTAGCTCAGTCGGGTGCGCGTCTGACTGGCGATGAGGAGGACGTTGGTTCGATTCTAGCCGGGGTCTACAGCATTCTTTCGTGGAAATTGATCATGAAATATTTTATACCGCCATTATCTCCCTTTCGCTGATTCAAGAAGGGCAGTTGTCAATTCTCGTTCTGGCGAAAGAATGTCCTCACGGACTACGCTCCAGGTTAGTTCACTGCAGAGGAGTCAAGATATTCACCAAAGGACTAGTACGGACTCCGTCTCGTTTAAATTCAATGGAAACTTCACGTCAGATGAGGCTTAAGTTGAGTTCAGTGGAAACTTTGCCTCTGGTGAGTTCTCTGGAGACTTCGCCTTAGGCAAGTATCTTATGTGTTCATGTCAAGTGAGTAAGTTCGCTCTATCAAGCAGAGTTGGGGAGGACATAATTTTGGTGCGAATTCCGTTTGCATCGGTGTTGGCGTCAGTGAACCCTGTGTTAACCAATGTGAAGCCTGCATGGTGGCATTGCTGTGTTGAAGGATTTCATTTTAAAGGAAAAAGTCCCAAAACTGTCACTTTTGAGTAAAACACACTGTTTTCTCCGTTTCGCTAGATCCGCCTTTTAATATAGATAAATTACAGTTAAAGGCAACGTTGAGAACGTCCTAGCGTTTTTCTCCGTCATCGGCATCGGTATCCGTATTCTGTATTGGTGTAAAATGTCTAAGAAAGAAATGATGGATTTTGATCAAATTTTGCATATGAATTGATATTGACAATGTCTAGCTTGGGATTGTTACACTGCTTTTCGCGTCAATTTTCAACAGAGTTATGGCCTTAGAATGATGCCAGAAAATGATTTCCGCTCAACATATATCTTAAGAAAGAAATGATTGATTTTAATCAGATTTTGCATAAGAATTGATATCGACAACCTCTAGCTTGGGATTGTTACACAGCTTTTAGCGTCAATTTTCAAAAGAGTTACGGCCCTTGAAGGATGCCAGAAAGTTGTTTCCATTTGATATCTTAAGAAAGAAATGATAGATTTTGATAAAATTTTGCATATGAATTGATGCTTGGGATTGTTACACGGCTTTTGCGTTAATTTTCAACAGAGTTATGGCCCTTGAATGATGCCAGAAAATGGTTTCCACTCAATATCATAAGAAAGAAATGATTAATTTTGATCATATTTGGTATATGAATTTATCTAACTTGGGATTGTTAAGCGGCATTTTGCATCTATTTTCAGCAGAATTATGGTCCTTGAATGACATCAAATATTTACTTCAGTACAATATTTTGAGAAAGAAATGATGAATTTTGATCGAAATTTGTATGTGAATTTATATTGACAAAATATAGCTTGGGATTGTTACATGGCATTTTGCGTCAATTTTCAGCAGAGTAATGGCCCATGAATTATGTCAGAAATTTGTTTCCGCTCAATATCTTGAAAACACATTAATGGATTTTCATCAATTTTTGCATATGAACTGATATTGACAACCTCTAGCTTGGGGTTATTACACAGCTCAATTTTGCGTCAATTTTCAACAGCGTTATGGTCCTTGCCCGATGCCAGAAAGTCTAATTAATTTTGATCATATTTATATGTGAATTTATATCAACAAGAGTTAGCTTTGGATTGTCATGCCAAATTTTGTCTCTATTTTTAACAGAGTTATGACCCCTGAATGGCATCAAAAATTCGTTTCTGCTCGATATCTTGAGAAAAGAAATGATGAATTTTGATCTAATTTGGTATGTGAATTGATGTTGACCAAATATAGCTTGGGATTTTTACATGCCATTGTACTATTGCGGGGGGGTATTTAGTAAGCCCTGTAAGCCCTGCTTACTGACATCTAGTTGGTCCTGAAGCGCTCACCTAACAGCTCAAGATCTGAAGGGGTAAGGGACACCCTGGGATCCCAAGATCCATGTCTCTTGGTCATGAATCGCTCACCAGAAGAAGAAGAAGAAGAAGAAAGTAGTAAAACTAGATATTATGCAATTGATGAAATGAGGGAGTGGGGCATGCCCCCGTTGTACACTCTAGGGTCCAAAGATCCATGCCTCTAAATGGCCCTTATCATAATGAACAAGAATATATATGGTTTATGGGTGGGTATCTGAACGGTTTCAGAGATATTAAGCATTTTACCATATATGGGCATGGCGGCAATCTTGGTCATGTGACCTGGACCCAAAATGGTCTCCGGATTAAATGTCCCTCATCATAAGGAACAAGAATATATATGGCTTATGGGTTTTGAAGGGTTTTACCATGTATGGGCCTGTCAGCCATCTTGGTCATGTGACCTGGACTGAATGTCAAAATACGATTTTCTTCGCCAAATCGAATGTCAAACTAGGATTTTGAATGTCAAAATACGATTTTCAGCGCCAAATCGAATGTAAAACTAGGATTTTGAATGTCAAAATACGATATTCAGCGCCAAATCGAATGTCAAACTAGAATTTTGAATGTCAAAATACGATATTCAGCGCCAAATCGAATGTCAAACTAGGATTTTGAATGTCAAAATACGATTTTCTTCGCCAAATCGAATGTCAAACTAGGATTTTGAATGTCAAAATACGATTTTCTTCGTCAAATCGAATGTCAAACTCGGATTTTGAATGTCAAAATACGATTTTCTTCGCCAAATCGAATGTCAAACTAGGATTTTGAATGTCAAAATACGATTTTCTTCGCCAAATCGAATGTCAAACTAGGATTTTGAATGTCAAAATACGATTTTCTTCGCCAAATCGAATGTCAAACTAGGATTTTGAATGTCAAAATACGATTTTCTTCGCCAAATCGAATGTCAAACTAGAATTTTGAATGTCAAAATACGATATTCAGCGCCAAATCGAATGTCAAACTAGGATTTTGAATGTCAAAATACGATTTTCTTCGCCAAATCGAATGATAAACTAGAATTTTGAATGTCAAAATACGATATTCAGCGCCAAATCGAATGTCAAACTAGGATTTTGAATGTCAAAATACGATATTCAGCGCCAAATCGAATGTCAAACTAGGATTTTGAATGTCAAAATACGATTTTCTTCGCCAAATCGAATGTCAAACTATGATTTTGAATGTCAAACTACGATTTTCTTCACCAAATCGAATGTCAAACTAGGATTTTGAATGTCAAACTACGATTTTCTTCGCCAAATCGAATGTCAAACTAGGATTTTGAATGTCAAAATACGATATTCAGCACCAAATCGAATGTCAAACTAGGATTTTGAATGTCAAACTACGATTTTCTTCGCCAAATCGAATGTCAAACTAGGATTTTGAATGTCAAACTACGATTTTCTCCGCCAAATCAAATGTCAAACTAGGATTTTGAATGTCAAACTACGATTTTCTTCACCAAATCGAATGTCAAACTAGGATTTTGAATGTCAAACTACGATTTTCTTCGCCAAATCGAATGTCAAACTAGGATTTTGAATGTCAAACTACGATTTTCTTCGCCAAATCGAATGTCAAACTAGGATTTTGAATGTCAAACTACGATTTTCTTCGCCAAATCGAATGTCAAACTAGGATTTTGAATGTCAAACTACGATTTTCTTCGCCAAATCGAATGTCAAACTAGGATTTTGAATGTCAAACTACGATTTTCTTTGCCAAATCGAATGTCAAACTAGGATTTTGAATGTCAAACTACGCTTTTCTTCGCCAAATCGAATGTCAAACTAGGATTTTGAATGTCAAAATACGATTTTCTTCGCCAAATCGAATGTCAAACTAGGATTTTGAATGTCAAACTACGATTTTCTTCGCCAAATCGAATGTCAAACTAGGATTTTGAATGTCAAACTACGATTTTCTTCGCCAAATCGAATGTCAAACTAGGATTTTGAATGTCAAAATACGATTTTCTTCGCCAAATCGAATGTCAAACTAGGATTTTGAATGTCAAAATACGATTTTCTTCGCCAAATCGAATGTCAAACTAGGATTTTGAATGTCAAAATACGATATTCAGCGCCAAATCGAATGTCAAACTAGGATTTTGAATGTCAAAATACGATTTTCTTTGCCAAATCGAATGTCAAAATAGGATTTTGAATGTCAAAATACGATTTTCTTCGCCAAATCGAATGTCAAACTAGGATTTTGAATGTCAAAATACGATTTTCTTCGTCAAATCGAATGTCAAACTCGGATTTTGAATGTCAAAATACGATTTTCTTCGCCAAATCGAATGTCAAACTAGGATTTTGAATGTCAAAATACGATTTTCTTCGCCAAATCGAATGTCAAACTAGGATTTTGAATGTCAAAATACGATTTTCTTCGCCAAATCGAATGTCAAACTAGGATTTTGAATGTCAAAATACGATTTTCTTCGCCAAATCGAATGTCAAACTAGAATTTTGAATGTCAAAATACGATATTCAGCGCCAAATCGAATGTCAAACTAGGATTTTGAATGTCAAAATACGATTTTCTTCGCCAAATCGAATGATAAACTAGAATTTTGAATGTCAAAATACGATATTCAGCGCCAAATCGAATGTCAAACTAGGATTTTGAATGTCAAAATACGATATTCAGCGCCAAATCGAATGTCAAACTAGGATTTTGAATGTCAAAATACGATTTTCTTCGCCAAATCGAATGTCAAACTATGATTTTGAATGTCAAACTACGATTTTCTTCACCAAATCGAATGTCAAACTAGGATTTTGAATGTCAAACTACGATTTTCTTCGCCAAATCGAATGTCTAACTAGGATTTTGAATGTCAAAATACGATATTCAGCACCAAATCGAATGTCAAACTAGGATTTTGAATGTCAAAATACGATATTCAGCGCCAAATCGAATGTCAAACTAGGATTTTGAATGTCAAAATACGATTTTCTTCGCCAAATCGAATGATAAACTAGAATTTTGAATGTCAAAATACGATATTCAGCGCCAAATCGAATGTCAAACTAGGATTTTGAATGTCAAAATACGATATTCAGCGCCAAATCGAATGTCAAACTAGGATTTTGAATGTCAAAATACGATTTTCTTCGCCAAATCGAATGTCAAACTATGATTTTGAATGTCAAACTACGATTTTCTTCACCAAATCGAATGTCAAACTAGGATTTTGAATGTCAAACTACGATTTTCTTCGCCAAATCGAATGTCAAACTAGGATTTTGAATGTCAAAATACGATATTCAGCACCAAATCGAATGTCAAACTAGGATTTTGAATGTCAAACTACGATTTTCTTCGCCAAATCGAATGTCAAACTAGGATTTTGAATGTCAAACTACGATTTTCTCCGCCAAATCAAATGTCAAACTAGGATTTTGAATGTCAAACTACGATTTTCTTCACCAAATCGAATGTCAAACTAGGATTTTGAATGTCAAACTACGATTTTCTTCGCCAAATCGAATGTCAAACTAGGATTTTGAATGTCAAACTACGATTTTCTTCGCCAAATCGAATGTCAAACTAGGATTTTGAATGTCAAACTACGATTTTCTTCGCCAAATCGAATGTCAAACTAGGATTTTGAATGTCAAACTACGATTTTCTTCGCCAAATCGAATGTCAAACTAGGATTTTGAATGTCAAACTACGATTTTCTTTGCCAAATCGAATGTCAAACTAGGATTTTGAATGTCAAACTACGATTTTCTTCGCCAAATCGAATGTCAAACTAGGATTTTGAATGTCAAAATACGATTTTCTTCGCCAAATCGAATGTCAAACTAGGATTTTGAATGTCAAACTACGATTTTCTTCGCCAAATCGAATGTCAAACTAGGATTTTGAATGTCAAACTACGATTTTCTTCGCCAAATCGAATGTCAAACTAGGATTTTGAATGTCAAAATACGATTTTCTTCGCCAAATCGAATGTCAAACTAGGATTTTGAATGTCAAAATACGATTTTCTTCGCCAAATCGAATGTCAAACTAGGATTTTGAATGTCAAAATACGATATTCAGCGCCAAATCGAATGTCAAACTAGGATTTTGAATGTCAAAATACGATTTTCTTCGCCAAATCGAATGTCAAACTAGGATTTTGAATGTCAAAATACGATATTCGGCCTCAATTCGAATATCGAAAAACGAAAAACGAAAATAAAAACAAATTCCCCTGCAAATGAATATCGAAAAACGAAAAACGAAAATCAAACTAACTTCACCTGAAAATGAATATCGAAAAATGAAAAACGAAAATCAAACCAACTTCACCTGAAAATGAATATCGAAAAACGAAAAACGAAAATCAAACCAACTTCACCTGAAAATGAATATCGAAAAACGAAAAACGAAAATCACACCAAATTCACCTTCCTCTTTTAAGTGCAGTAAAACTGGGGTTTACAGGGGTATATTTTGCCACCGCACACCGGCGCTTTCAAAAATAGATTGGGCTGCACAATGCTTCCTCTACGCAGAGCTGAAACCGACCGCACACGAGTACTGTTAAACTGCTTAGAAGGTCTCAGCCTGCCCAGGCAAATTAGTGCGAGTCGGCCCGTCCAAGCATATAAACACGCAACGTCGATGCAACAGTATGATGTTGCATCGACGTTTAAAAGTCATTTGCCCGGGGAGGAGGGGGGTTGGAGATCAGAAGTGGTCCTGCAGGCTTTGACCGAAGCGCAGTACACTAATCCAATCTTTCTCCAAGTCGGTGTCATTTTATGAAGGCTCGAACATATAGCAGTCACCACTCACAGGCTGCAGTAATGGAATACCGACAGATACAATGCCGTCAGATAGACTTACAGAGAGAGAGAGACAGAGAGAGAGACAGAGAGAGAGAGAGATCGTACTAGTGATGCGTTTTGCATAGGATTAGCATGTATCTGATGAAGGATTGTCCAAGGATGTGACACCAATAAAAAATCTGATTCTGATCTACGTGTTCACAAACGGCTTTTGTCTATCTATCTATCTCCTTACGATACTGAGTCGGCCATACCTCGGTTGCCGTATCAAAGTGTGAAACTGCTTAACTTACCGACAAAAATAAAGAATTCCAGAGACAGTTAGTTTAGTTGTGGTCTAAAAACCAAGGTTCATAACGTATTTTGACGAAATACGCCTTCTTTAAGCGTTTAAATTTTAATATACTTTTCTTCGCAGCCATGTAATTTAAAAATTTGTGTGTGCAAGCTTTGCGACTAGGTCAAATATTGACCCAACTTCTGACGTCAACATTTCCAATACTGTGTTTACTTTAGTGTAGATACTCAGCTGAAAGATAGAATAATGTATGACAAACATTTTGGGAAAATTTGAACCAAAATTTTTTCTGACCATTTTTTTATTCCAAAATAACTGACGGGTAGTGTTTGACCAGAAGTTTGTTTAAAAAATATGGGTTACCTAATAAACGAAGCTTCGAAAACGTTCCATTTCAGTGACAACCATAACTGAAGTATTGAAACGTTTTAGGAAGTGTTGATGTTTTCATTTGTTCTTTTGAATGCAAATTTTATCATTTCTGACGACTGTATGCTTATGTTAAAATGACCGGAAGAAGCTTCCGATTTCACAATTATTTTTTGCTATAAAAAATAATCCCTTTCGCGGAAGCTTACAAAAAATTAAAATCTTGACGACGGCCCTAGCAACTCTCCTACTGTGTAACAAAGAATACTGCCAAAATAACACAAATGTCATTTTTCATTACGATAGCACACCCTTGCGACAAATTGCATTTTTCTCATCCCCAACGGCCCCCGCCCATAGGGGCTTGAAGAAATATATGGGCTGCATGATGCTTCCACGCAGAGCTGAATCCGGCCCGCACACTAGTACTGGTAAACCGCTTAGAGGATCTAAGCCTGTCCAGGAACCGCGGTGCAAGGCGGACCGTCCATGCTTATAAACCCTATTGGTTTCATTGGACGACAGGGCTTGAGATGTCATTTCATCTCAATGTCGGGTAAAAGTCCCACAAAATTGGAAGCAACGTCTCCAAAATGACCTTTACAGTGTTGACGGGGACGTTAAACCTCAAATCAACCAACCAACTCATCCCCAAAATGGTTAGTTTTTTGATGAAAATCTGTGATGTTTTTCTTATTTATATAGCAAATATAGATTGTGGTTGCTCGTTATAACCGCCTCATTGAGGTGGTTCTAACGAGTACCCACAACCTATGTTTTGGAGCAGAAATAAGGAAAATAATGTTTACCCCCGTAAATCCTAGTTTTCTCTGCATAAAGTAGTGTTTAGGGGGTGTTCATTTCACGGACATGTTCACGTGATGTATTACTTTTAAATAAATCCTTAAGATAAAATCAAAACAAACAACTCTTTCCTTAACCGAGCAGAATTGCAGTGCACACTTTTAACATATATATTAAATGTAATTTTGTGAAAATTCAGATGTGAAATATTTTCAGATGTGAAATATTTTCGGTGTTCACCTAACAAAAGTAAATATCCTCTATATACGCTACAAAGTTTTTACAATAAACATAACGACAGCGTTATTTCTGAACAATTTGGCCTAAACAAGCTTCCGCCAATTTGGCATTTGAGAACGCTTACATGAATGAATTTGAAAAAAAAAATCCATTTAAAAACAAAGGAGTTTGCTCCTTAGCTCCTTACAACAAACGAGTTCAAAACCAGTATCGATAAAGTTACAAGCATACATATGTATTTGAAACGGTTGCAGACCTTTTTTATCATCACTCCTTCACCCTTTCAGCCATATACATGACGTACATTTAGACGTTTGTAGATACATGTATAATAGTAATAGATTGAAGACAGTGCAAATTAAAGATGGGGCGGCTATTGATGAGTCGCCTCATGAGGAGCAATACTATTTTCACATTAAATATGTTTATACAGTAAAACTGGGGTTTACAGGAGTGAACCTTATTTTCCTATTTCTACTCTAAAACATAGATTGTGTGTGTTTCTTATTTCTGCTCTAAAACATAGATTGTGTGTGCTCGTTAGAACCGCCTCACTAAGGCGGTTCTAACGAGACCGCACAAACTATGTTTTGAGCAGAAATAAGAAATTTTTATCTTAAAATTTTCGTTTTTCCTTGGTAAAATGTACACTGTATTAGTATAGGCGTGTTTTCGTAAGGGGTTTTCTGGTAATCTTAGCCGCTCTGAAAAACACACACACACACAAAAAGAAAAAAAAAAAAAAAAAAAAAAACAATAAATAAATAAAACTTGCACTTAAAACAAAGCAGTTTGCTCCTTACATCTAACGAGTTCAAAGCCATTATTGATACAGATACAAACATATTTTAAAGGGATGCAGTTCTTTTTTAGCACCACCCCTTCACCACTCTAGCCATATACATTTAGACGTTGCAATAGGTTGAAAAAGGTGCATATATAGATGGGACGGCTTTTGATGAGTCGCCACGCCAGGAGCAATACTTTTTATTCTTATAATTATTTGGACAACTTGAAAAAACACGGGAGTGAAAGGGTAATGAACACATGATGTGAGATGCGGCTTAAATTACCATTACTTTATCTGGTTAGATCACATATTTTTTCATACAGGAATGGATTTTTAAGGTCTAAATTTCCTGTACTTCAGGTACATGTAAAATTTCAGACAGTTTCTGGCGTTTTCCATCATACATCACGTTAAAAAGCCACAAATCCCACATGACAAAATTAAAATTGAAACTTGTGATACATGTAGTTCCAGTAAGTTTCTACTCAAACTCCGGCCTAAACCGAGGAGTTACATGTTAATATGTGTAGCACGCAAATCTAAGGACAGTATATTATAAATACAATTTATCGCTTAATCTGAACATTGTTTTTACTATAATGTTTATTAAACCTTTCATGTGTACATTTTTATGTATGGAATATATAGAAAACCAGTGCTTCAGCTGAAGTGCACGACCCGCCAGAGGTAACGAGTGTTACCATATATGGGTATGGCGGCCGTTTTGGTCATGTGACCTGGAACTAAAACGGTTCCCCCAATAAATGCGCCTTATAGTAAATATATCTTATACTTTAGTACTGTATTCTGAATCGTTTGCAGGATAAAATGCATTCTCACTTTTCCAATACAAAAGCATATGTGTCAAAGTTTGACCTAGGCACAAAGAAGGTCAAGATCAACCCAGGGTCACCATTTTAGCAATTTATGATGGGCCTACGTCCCTGATGCTATTTATCAAGTTTCGTGGAAATCTGCCCAGTGGTTCTGGAGAAGACTATTTTTGAAGGGTTTTTACCATATATGGCTTGGCGGCCATTTTGGTCATGTGACCTGGACCCCATGAGCAAATTTTGGTTTCCCCCACCCCATAGAGGCTCCATATGAAATTTGACTTCAAACGGCCCAACGGTTTCCGAGGAGAAGCGGTTCGAAAATTTTCACATTTTCGTCTCGGCGAAGTTATACTAAATGGAATGTAATATTTCGCAAGTTCATTTGTAAGATCTCATTTATATCTATCAGTATGCCAAAAATTGTTTAAATATTCCAAGCGGTTAAGTCACTATCACCAATTTTCACAAACGGGTTACGGACGGACAGACAGACAGACCATATATGGCTTGGCGACCATTTTGGTCATGTGACCTGGACCCCATGAGCAAATTTTGGTTTCCCCCGGCCCATAGAGGCTTCATATGGAATTTGATTTCAATCGGCCCAACGGTTTCCAAGGAGAAGCAGTTCGAAAATTTTCACATTGTTCGCCTCGGCGAGGCTATACTAAATGGAATGTAATATTTCGCAAGTTCATTGGTTAGATCTCATTGATATCTATCAGTATGCCAAAATGTTTAAATATTCCAAGCGGTTAAGTCACAATCACCAATTTTCACAAACGGGTTACGGACGGACCCAAAGAAGGTCAAGGTCAACCCAGGCTCACCATTTTAGCAATTTATGATGGACCTACGTCCCAGATGCTATTTATCAAGTTTCGTGGAAATCTGTCCAGTGGTTCTGGAGAAGACTATTTATGAAGGGTTTTTACCATATATGGCTTGGCGGCCATTTTGGTCATGTGACCTGGACCCCATGAGCAAATTTTGGTTTCCCTATCCCATAGAGGCTCCATATGAAATTTGACTTAAATCGGCCCAACGGTTTCCGAGGAGAAGCAGTTCAACAATTTTCACATTTTTTGCCTCGGCGAGGCTATACTAAATGGAATGTAATATTTCGCAAGCTCATTGGTTAGATCTCATTGATATCTATCAGTATGCTAAAAATGTTTAAATATTCCAAGCGGTTAAGCCACTATCACCAGTTTTCACAAACGGGTTACGGACGGACAGACAGACAGACAGACAGACCATATATGGCTTGGCGGCCATTTTGGTAACGTGACCTGGACCCCATGAGCAAACTTTGGTTTCCCCAATCCCATAGAGGCTTCATATGAAATTTGACTTCAATCGGCCCAACGGTTTCCGAGGAGAAGCAGTTCAAAAATTTTCACATTTTTTGCCTCGGCGAAGCTATACTAAATGGAATGTAATATTTCGCAAGTTCATTGGTAAGATCTCATTGATATCTATCAGTATGCCAAAAACTGTTTAAATAATCCAAGCGGTTAAGTCACTATCACCATTTTTCACAAACGGGTTACGGACGGACAGACAGACCATATATGGCTTGGCGGCCATTTTGGTCATGTGACCTGGACCCCATAAGCAAATTTTAGTTTCCCCCATCCCATAGAGGCTCCATATGAAATTTGACTTCAATCGGCCCAACGGTTTCCGAGGAGAAGCAGTTCAAAAATTTTCACATTTTTTGCCTCGGCGAGGCTATACTAAATGGAATGTAATATTTCGCAAGTTCATTGGTAAGATCTCATTGATATCTATCAGTATGCCAAAAATTGTTTAAATATTCCAAGCGGTTAAGTCACTATCACCAATTTTCACAAACGGGTTATGGACGGACAGACAGACAGACCATATATGGCTTGGCGGCCATTTTGGTCATGTGACCTGGACCCCATGAGCAAATTTTGGTTTCCCCCGTCCCATAGAGGCTTCATATGAAATTTGATTTCAATCGGCCCAACGGTTTCCAAGGAGAAGCAGTTCGAAAATTTTTACATTTGTCGCCTCGGCGAGGCTATACTAAATGGAATGTAATATTCCGCAATTTCATTGGTTAGATCTCATTGATATCTATCAGTATGCCAAAATTGTTTAAATATTCCAAGCGGTTAAGTCACTATCACCAATTTTCACAAACGGGTTACGGACGGACCAAAAGAAGGTCAAGGTCAACCCAGGGTAGGGTCACCTTTAAGCAATTTATGATGGGCCTATGTCCCAGATGCTATTTATCAAGTTTCGTGGAAATCTGCCCAGTGGTTCTGGAGAAGACTATTTATGAAGGGTTTTTACCATCTATGGCGTGGCGGCCATTTTGGTCATGTGACCTGGACCCCATGAACAAATTTTGGTTTCCCTATCCCATAGAGGCTCCATATGAAATTTAACTTAAATCGGCCCAACGGTTTCCGAGGAGAAGCAGTTCAAAAGTTTTCACATTTTTTGCCTCGGCGAGGCTATACTAAATGGAATGTAATATTTCGCAAACTCATTGGTTAGATCTTATTGATATCTATCAGTATGCCAAAAATTGTTTAAATATTCCAAGCGGTTAAGTCACTATCACCAGTTTTCACAAACGGGTTACGGACGGACAGACAGACAGACCATATATGGCTTGGCGGCCATTTTGGTTATGTGACCTGGACCCCATGAGCAAATTTTGGTTCCCTCATCCCAAAGAGGCTCCATATGAAATTTGACTTCAATCGGCCCAACGGTTTCCGAGGAGAAGCAGTTCAAAAATTTTCACATTTTTTGCCTCGGCGAGGCTATACTAAATGGAATGTAATATTTCGCAAGCTCATTGGTTAGATCTCATTGATATCTATCAGTATGCCAAAAACTGTTTAAATATTCCAAGCGGTTAAGTCACTATCACCAATTTTCACAAACGGGTTACGGACGGACGGACAGTCTGACACACACACACAAAAAAAAAAAAACAAAAAAAAAACACGGTTAGCTGAAAACAGCTACTCATCGCGAAAACTCACCCTTGAGACATAGTGCATTATTTCATTTCTCAAAGAAGGTTATAATTCTAACCCAAAAAATTGTGCTATTTTACTTACTTCTACTCCAAATATAGGCTCTGGTGACTCATTAGAACCGCCTCTTTGAGGGTGTTCTAACAAGTACCCACAACCTATGTCTTGGAACAGAAATAAGAAAGTTTTCTCTATATAAATATATAAAGTGGGGTTGAGAGGGGTGTTATGGTAATCACGGTTGACAACTTTGCTTCCCTCTTTAACTGCACGCCGGTGGGTCAGACCTCAATTTCTATGACGGTTCCAGCGTACAGGCTTACTGAGAATTAGAATCTTATTTTATGTAAAGTCGATTGCGACCTGATGCTCTGTCTCTGGTCGTGCCCATCGGAGTCTAACTGATGGTTTTCTTTTGCTCCAGCATTTCAGTGGTTGTTGCTGTCGAGTCCTTTCCGTTGTTTCATCTCCATGGTTGTTTGATTTTTAATGACAGATTCAATCTGTCATCTCTAGCTATGCTGCAGGTTTTAAAGTAGCTCCGACTTTCTTCTGGCTTTCTTCCGGCTTTGACCACCATAGAAATATGAGTCCGCACAAAATATAGTCCGGTTTGGCACAGTAATCAAAATTGTACAAGCGTATTCGTTATCCTATAAGCGCAAAACAAACGTTTGAAGCAGACGACTTGACGATTTTATCTTACCTTTCAGAGAATCGATTCAGCATTTCATATGAACCAGCTGCATCATGTGATGGGTTTGGCAGGTTTTACACTGCTTTCTAACAGTGCTGTCAATATTTAATCAATAAAGACCAGCCTGCTTAATGGGTTTTCTGACTTTCGAGGTCAAGTTTAGGTCAGTTACAACTTAGGTGTATATTAGAATTTGCGTGGAGAAATTGGAAAGAAATGTTGTCCCTTTCAACCCTGAATATGGTACAGATACTTATGCAAACAGTGTAGGTCCTGTAATATAATTCTAGGTGCTATATTAAGCAGAACGGACGAGCCCAACTTCAGTGATGGAAGAGTGCACTCCAGAAACTCAAGACAGTGAATAAATCAAAGTACTGACAACATTCATGCCGATTGTCTCTGAATGCAGGCTGGTTATGAACGGGGACTTGGACTGATTCGTTTAAACTTAAGATGTTAGTATAAAATAGTGCAAAAAAAGTGTAGAACAAGATCAGCATCGTGCTCTGTGGCGTTTGATCTGAGTCTACATTGTTTGCCAGATGCAACATTTGATTTAAGTGCAAATTTTACAGATAGCACTTACAGGTACACAACACTGACAAACGACGCGGATATGTTTGGGTTGGTTTAAACAATATTTTATTTCGAGCTTTGATCATATATAAGTACGATGTGGGTAAAGGATCTGACAGTAAGCCTTGTGGCTTATAGACGTCATCTCCTATGTTTGGGTTGATTGTTTTGCACTCGACCCGAAGTTGCTAATAAGCGCTTCAGTACTAACGTCTACGTGATTATCACTGACTTGTCAGAATAACCTTTTTTCTTGTAGAAAATAGCCGCAATCAGGGTATTCCAAAAGACTGAATATTTTGTTTGTTTGTTTGATTTGAGGTTTAACGTCCCCGTCAACACTGTGAAGTCCATTTTGGAGACGTTGCTTCCAATTTTGTGGGACTTTTACCCGACATTGAGATGAAATGACATCTCAAGTCCTGTCACCCACTGGTTTATAAGCGTGGACGGTTGGGCTCGCACCGCTCGGCCTGGGCAGGCTTAGATCCTCTAAGCGGTTTACCAGTACTCGTGTGCGGTCGGGTTCAGCTCTGCGTGGAAGCATCATGCAGCCCATCTATTTCTTCAAGCCCCGACGGTAGGGGGCCGCATAAGACTGAAGATGGTTATATTGGAATCAAAGGGTGAGAGTGGCAAACAGTGTAGAACACGATCGGACGCTGCAGAACGCGGCTTCTTATCAAAATCTTCACTATTTGTTTGGAATTTCAGAGTTAAAAGAAACAGTTTCAATCTCAGCCCAGGACTATTACCCCAACCTACACCCCAACAACACCCTCAGCGCTTTGATTTTGAAACCAAATAAGTGCATGGTTACAACACGCTAATGCAGCAGAAAGGTTACATCAACCAACCGTGACGTCGGGTTACCAGTCCGGCGACGTAGATCCTGTGCACCACCTTCACACAACTACGGATAGAAACAACATGTTTCGGATAAAAATTTTGATATTTAATGTAAGGTCGTGCCTAGAAAAGAATAAACTGAAATTTGTTCTCAAAAAGCATTGAGAGCGTATTGCAACATTTTTCATAAAAGCGTGCCCCATGGTCGGAAAGCGGATGACGATGACTCTGATTTTGGGTGCCACATGTGTGTCTATTGGAGCGACATCTTACTATATACAGAAGACGCCAGTGGACGTCGACGTAGCGGAAGACCGACGTCAGTACGTCAAGATCGATTCATCCGTCAGACGCATATGTGAAACATATTTCCGCCGGCATCTGCTAGACTGTGCCTGTAGATAAACAAGGGGTCTCAACTACCGACTAATAAGCACTGACACTGTTCGTCGTCCTTATGCGATGCATGTTTGAGAGCTATACGTCCCTGTCGTGACCAAAGTTAACGCGTCGACACAGTACGGAACACTAAACGCTGGTGCATGAAATACGTAAACTGACTTGATATGCGTTTTAGTGACAAATCGCACTTCAGCGTGAATCACGCCGATTGTCGTTTCCGGGTGTTTCGACGTATAGGTGTAAGGTATGCCGAGGCGACGCGTGCGTAATAGAGCGTGACATATCGGGTGGAATAAGCGTAATTGTGTGGCGTGGTATTGCATGCAGTTAGCGAACGCAGCTTAGTGTCATTAATAACATTCAAGATCGTGGCTGAGACGTGAACTGAACAGCGAGACGTTACATCAGTCAAGTTCTTTGGCCTTACATGGTTCATTTTTTTGTTTACGCTCATAATCCGGGATATCTTATCCAGCAGGATTACGCGCGGGCTCATAGTGCTGTTCTTACTCAAACTTTTCTTCAAGCTAATGGAATTCATGTACAGGACTAACCAGCCTTTCTCCTCCGATCTCTTTCCCATAGAGTATCTTTCTGGAGAGGTATCCACAACCGACCAGACAAAAAACTGTTACTTATAGACAGTAGCATTGTTAAAACTTGAATTTAAATGTTTGGTTTTGAAAACGTAAATAGTTTCTTTCCAAAATTTGAAACATCGAATGGCATTTCATATTACCACCGGTGTATAGACATCTGCAAACATATCTTATAATGGAAATTTGCAGAACTACTTTTCTAAATTTTAAGATTACTTTTTAGAAAGGATTTCTGTAAGTTTTCACAGTGTTATGATTTTCTCTTAGAATCTGTCATTTCAGTGCCTTTGGCGCTTTGACTGTGTTCTCGGAGACGTTGCACTGGTGACTTAGGAGGCCTTCGTGCGGACTGAACAAATTATTTGTCTAAATCGCGACGGAAGTAAGGGTGAGGATTGTGGCCGCGTAAAATCGATTTAAGTCCCCCCGCCCCCACCACACAAACACAAACTCCTTCACTGACACTTCCAAAGCGGTTCGTCTTTCGCTTATATGTTTTGCTATGGTGTCTTGGGGTGTATGTATAGCTTATATATATTTCTTTTTTGATAGCATATTGGCCTTTTTTGGGGAAAGTAACTGTCCTTTTGGCTTTCCGCTATTGCTGTTGCCATAAGGGTCTAGTTATTTCTCGTTTGTGTTTCTTTCCCTTTTGTGTCTCTGATGGGAGTTGTTGGTTAATTGCATCGATTCTTGATCATTGCCTTCACTATTTTGTAAGTTTGGAAAATAAATTTTTGATTTGAGAATCTCCTTTTAGACCAATAAAAGACAAAACCGATACGAATATTTGAGATGCATTACGATATCACACACGAATGGATACTTTTCTCATGAAAATCCATTATATTTTTCTTTTTTTTTAATGTAAATGTAGGTTTCGATTGCCCATTAGAACCACCTAATTGAGGCAGTTCTAAATTAGGCGGTTCTAACGCGGTCCTAACGAGTATCCACAACCTATGTCTTGCAGCACAAATAAGAAAGATATTTATACCCCCGTAAACCCCAGTTTTCTCTATATAAAAGGGAGTTTAGGGGGTGTTCATTTCAAGGACTTCTTCACGTGACGGTTTTGGGCTAAGAAAATCTTATCTCAAACTTTTTATCTCATCCACAGGTTAGATAACAGATAAATGTTACATGCGATATGCACACTGACTATTTTATGTTCCTCGTCGTTGAACTTGTTGGCACTGAACTTGAAAACGGATTTCGGCCATCATAAAACGAGCGTAAGGCGTCAACCTTTCCAAATCAAAAGGTATACAACAAAAACGAATATATCGTGGCAGAAAAAGAAAAAAATAAACGTCCCTCGGATAACCAGCTAGCCGAATAGTGATCCTATAAATGCCCCTATCCGATCGTCACAGCAATGCAACATTCCATAAGCTGTGTCATACATGCATCACGTGAACAAGTTCGTGAAATAATGCCCCCAAATCCCATTTTATATAGAGAAAACTGGGGATTACGGGGGTAAACATTATTTTCCTTATTTCTGATCCAAGACATAGGTTGTGGGTACTCGTTAGAACCGCCTCAATGAGGCGTTTCTAACGAGCACCCAAAACCTACGTTTGGAGTATAAATTAGAAAAATATTACAAATTTTCATCAGAAAAATTACACTTTTTTGAGGTTGGAAAAATGCACTATATCACACGGATGTGTTATCATAAATGTAATGTAACGGACGTTTCAGTTCTCCTGTGTCTCTGACAGCGCTTTGGGTTTCGGGTGGCATATTGTTAGTGTCGCTATGCAATAAGAAACTGATCATATGATAATGAGACTATCACAGTGTGCGCAGTCATTACGAAAACACGCGTATTCAAATATATTGGTAAATTTTTGTCACCAAAAACGAAATTGTTCAGATAAAATTCCTGATAGTTTCCATATTTCTGCTAAAACATAGATTGTGCGTACTCGTTAGAACCACCTCGGCGATGCTGTTGTAACGAGTACTCACAATCTCTGTTTTTGAGCAGAAATAAGAAAAATAATGTCTACCCCTGTAAACCCGAGTTTTATTATATAAAAGTAGGGTTCAAGGCGTCAAAATTATATAAGCGTGTTTTCGTAATGGTATTTACGCCTTTGAGACTAGCTATGATTAAATCTCCTTTAAACAATATTTAAAATGTTTATTATATCTAGTTAAATAACATATTTTTTTCATACAGGAATGCATTTTTAAGGTCTAAATTTCCTGTACTTCAGATACATGTAAAAATTCAGACAGTTTCTGGCGTTTTCCATCATACATCACGTTAAAAAGCCACAAATCCCACATGACAGAATTAAAATTGAAACTTGTGATACATGTAGTTCCAATAAGTTTCTACTCAAACTCCGGTTTAAACTGAGGAGTTACATGTTTATATGTGTAGCACGCAAATCTAAGGACAGTATATTATAAATGCAATTTATCGCTTAATCTGAACATTGTTTTTACTATAATGTTTATTAAACCTTTCATGTGTATACTTTTATGTATGGAATATATATGAATTATGAAAACAAACACAAAAAAAACATAAAAAACCGGTTAGCTAAAAACAGCTACTCATCGCGATAACTCACCCTTGAGACATAGTGCATTATTTCATTTCTCAGAGAAGGTTATAATTCTAACGAAAAAATGTGAAACATTACGAAAACAACCTATACAAATACATTGACTATTTTACGGCCGAAAAATCGATAATTTTTAGATGAAAAATTGTGATATTTTTTCTTATTTCTTCTCAAAAATATAGATTATGGGTACACGTTAGAACCGCCTAATTGAGGCGGTTCTAACGAGTACCCACAATCTATATTTTAGAGCAGATATAAGGGAAATAAGGTTTACCCCTGCAAACCCCAGTTTTACTATATAGAAGTGGGGTTCAAAGGGGTCAAAATTATAAAGGCGTGTTTTCGTGATGTTTTACTTACTTAGACTCCAAATATAGGCTCTGGTGACTCATTAGAACCGCCTCTTTGAGGGTGTTCTAACAAGTACCCACAACCTATGTCTTGGAACAGAAATAAGAAAGTTTTCTCTATATAAATATATAAACTGGGGTTGAGAGGGGTGTTATGGTAATCACGGTTGACAACTTTGCTTCCCTCTTTAACTGCACGCCGGTGGGTCAGACCTCAATTTCTATGACGGTTCTAGCGTACAGGCATACTGAGAATTAGAATCTTATTTTATGTAATGTTGATTGCGACCTGATGCTCTGTCTCTGGTCGAGCCAATCGGAGTCTAACTGATGGTTTTCTTTTGCTCCAGCATTTCAGTGGTTGTTGCTGTCGAGTCCTTTCCGTTGTTTCATCTCTGTGGTTGTTTGATTTTTGTGTTCTCGGAGACGTTGCACTGGTGAGTTAGGAGGCCTTCGTGCGGACTGAACAAAATATTTGTCTAAATCTCGACGGAAGTAAGGACGAGGATTGTTGCCGCGTAAAATCGATTTAAGTCCCCCCGCCCCCATCACACAAACACACACTCCTTCACTGACACTTCCAATGCGGTTCTTCTTTCGCTTAGTTTGTCTTGGAGTGTATGTCTAGCTTATATATATATTCTTTTTTGATAGCCTATTGGCCATTTTGTGGGAAAGAAACTGTCCTTTTGGCTTTCCGTTATTGATGTTGCCATAAGGGTCTAGTTATTTCACATTTGTGTTTCTTTCCCTTTTGATGGGAGTTGTTGGTTAATTGCATCGATTCTTGATCATTGCCTTCACTTCAATTTTGTAAGTTTGAAAAATAAATTTTTGATTTGAGAATCTCCTTTTAGGCTAATAAAAGACAGTATTTTCTTGCAAAACCGATACGAATATTTGAGATGCATTACGATATCACAAATACTTTTCTTATGAAAATCCATTATATTTTTTTTTTTTTTAAATGTAAATGTAGGTTTCGATTGCTCATTAGAATCGCCTAACTGAGGCGGTTCTAAATTAGGCGGTTCTTACGCGGTTCTAACGAATATCCACAACCTATGTCTTGCAGCACAAATAAGAAAGATATTGTATACCCCCGTAAACCCCAGTTTTCTCAATATAAATGGAGTGTAGGGGTGGGCATTTCACGGACTTCTTCACGTGATGGTTATTGGGTAAGGACATCTTATCTCAAACTTTTTATCTCATCCACACTTTAGATAACAGATAAATGTTACATGCGATATGCACACTGACTTTTTTATGTTCCTCGTCGTTGAACTTGTTGGCACTGAACTTGAAAACGGATTTCGGCCATCATAAAACGAGCGTAAGGCGTCAACCTTTCCAAATCAGAAGGTATACAACAAAAATGAATATATCGTGGCAGAAAAAGAAAAAAAAAACAAGAGGGCCATGGTGGCCCTCACCTGATCCATAGAGTAACAAGTGGGCCCCAGGGAGGACCATTATTGACCCCAGGGCTATAATGTGCATAATGTTGAGGGAGGTCTAAAAAGGTGAAGCTTCATACCAAATATCAACAAAGGCTATAATTTGAACAATCTTGGCAAAGGTCCACTAGATGGAGCTACACACCAAATATCAAAGACCTGGGCCTTGCAGTTTCAGAGAAGATTTTTTAAAGATATTCCCTACATAAGCCTATGTAAAACCAAATGGCCCCGGGGCGGGGGCATTTTTGGCCCCAGGGTACAATTTAAACAATCTTGATAGAGGTCCACTAGATGAAGCTTCACACCAAATATCAAAGACCTGCGCCTAATGGGGTTTCAGAAAAGAAGATTTTCAAAGATTATCTCCATGTAAGTCTATGTTAAACCAAAGGGCCCGGGGTGGGGGCATTTGTGGCCCGGGGGCTAAAATGTGAACAATCTTGGTAGAGGTCCACTAGATGAAGCTCCATACCAAATATCAAAGACATGGGCCTTGTAGTTTCAGAGAAGAAAATTTAAAGATTTCCCTATGTAAGTCTATGTAAAACCAAAGGGTCTCGGGGCGGGGGCATTTTTAGCCCCAGGGCTATAATCAGAACAATCTTGATAGAGGTCCACTAGATGAAATTTCACACCAAATATCAAAGACCTAGGCCTTGTGGTTCCACAGAAGAAGATTTTTAAAATTTTTCCCTATATAAGTCTATGTAAAACCAAAGGGCCCCCAGCACTGTTTTTGAACAATCTTAGTAGGGGTCCACCAGATGAAGCTACATACCAAATATCAAAGACCTGGGCCTTGTGGTTTCAGAGAAGATTTTAAAAGATTTGCCCTATATAAGCCTATGTAAAACGAAAGGGCCCCGTGGCGGGGGCATTTTTGGCCCCAGCACTATAATTTGAACAATCTTGGTAGGGGTCCACTAGATGAAGCTTCATACCAAATATCAAAGACCTGGGCCTTGCGGTTTCAGAGAAGAAGATTTTTAAAGATTTTCCCTATATAAGCCCATGTAAAACCAAAGGGCCCCGTGGCGGGGGCATTTTTGGCCACAGCACTATAATATGAACAATCTTGTTAGGGGTCCACTAGATGAAGCTTCATACCAAATATCAAAGACCTGGGCCTTGCGGTTTCAGAGAAGAAGATTTTTCAAGATTTTCCCTATATAAGCCCATGTAAAACCAAAGGGCCCCGGGGCGGGGGCATTTTTGACCCAGGGCTATAATTTGAACAATCTTGGTAGGGGTCTACTAGATGAAGCTTCATACCAAATATCAAAGACCTGGGCCTTGCGGTTTCAGTGAAGAAGATTTTTTAAAATTTTCCCTATATAAGCCCATGTAAAACCAAAGGGCCCGGGGCGGGGGCATTTTTAGCCCAGGCACTATAATTTGAACAATCTTGGTAGGGGTCCACTAGATGAAGCTTCATACCAAATATCAAAGACCTGGGCCTTGCGGTTTAAGAGAAGAAGATTTTTAAATATTTTCCCTATATAAGCCCATTTAAAACCAAAGGGCCCCGGGGCGGGGGCATTTTTGGCCCCAGCACTATAATATGAACAATCTTGGTAGGGGTCCACTAGATGAAGCTACATACCAAATATCAAAGACCTGGGCCTTGCGGTTTCAGATAAGAAGATTTTCCCTATATAAGCCCATGTAAAACCAAAGGGCCCAGGAGCGGGGGCATTTTTGGCCCCAGCACTATAATTTGAACAATCTTGGTAGGGGTCCACTTGATGAAGCTTCATACCAAATATCAAAGACCTGGGCCTTGTGGTTTCAGAGAAGAAGATTTTTTAAGTTTCGGTGAAAAAAAATAATTTTTGGCTCCTGTGACACAGATGTGCAACGGACCGGAACCATTTGAACAACTTTGAAAGGGGACCACCTAAGGATCATTCTTGTGAAGTTTGGTAAAAATCCGATCAGTGGTTTAGGAAGAGATGTCGTTTGAAGAAATTGTTTACGCACGGACGCACGGACGCACTGACGCACGGACGACGGACAAAAAGTGATCCCAAAAGCTCACCTCGTCACTACGTGACGACGAGCTAAAAATAAACGTCCCTCGGATAACCAGCTAGCCGAATAGTGATCCTATAAATGCCCCTATCCGATCGTCACAGCAATGCAACATTCCATAAGCTGTGTCATACATGCATCACGTGAACAAGTTCGTGAAATAATGCCCCCAAACCCATTTTAAATAGAGAAATTTGGGGTTTACGGGGGTAAACATTATTGTCCTTATTTCTGCTTCAAGGCATATGTTGTAGGTACTCGTTAGAACCGCCTCGACGAGGCTGTTCTAACGAGCACCCAAAACCTACGTTTGGAGTATAAATAATAAAAATATCACAAATTTTCATCAGAAAAATTACACTGAGGTTGGAAAAATGCACTATATCACACGGATGTGTTATCATAAACGTAATGTAACGGACGTTTCAGTTCTCCTGTGTCTCTGACAGCGCTTTGGGTTTCGGGTGACATATTGTTAGTTTCTCTATGCAATACGAAACTTTATCATATGACGTCGCGTCTGAGAGTGCAATAACGCCATGTAATAAATTCGATAATCCACTAGTGGATTAAATATGCAAATTAGTTAGATACGCCCCATAACGTTACATGTACGCCGTCCTTAACGACGTCGCGTTTACTAATGGCGGAATATTGACATTTTTGTTAACAAATCGTGAATAAAATGCGTTTTAAATGTCATATGATAAACAGGATCTTGCATCCGTGCTAATGTATTATTGAATTTATCAAACTCGTTGCGGAAAAGGAATAAAATGCTCGGCAAAACCTCGCATTTTATCCCTTTTCCTCAACTCGTTTAATAAATTCAATAATACATGAACACTTATGTAATATCCTCTATGATTATATGATAATGAGACTATCACAGTCTGCAGTCATTACGAAAACACGCCTATTCAAATTATATATTGGTAAAATTTTACCACCAAAAATGAAATAGTTCAGATAAAAATCCTGATAGTTTTCATATTTCTGCTCAAAACATAGATTGAGCGTACTCGTTAGAACCGCCTCGGCGAGGCTGTTCTAACGAGTACTTACAATCTATGTTTTTGAGCAGAAATAAGAAAAATACTGTCTACCCCTGTAAAGAAGAAGTAAAACAAAGATCAGGAATCAATACAATTAACTTACTCCACCCATCAAAGACACCAAAGGGAAAGAAACACAAACATGAAGCGACCAGACCATAATGGAAACCTAAACAAAGGAAGGCCATAAGGACAGTGACTTTCCCACAAAATGGCCATCCAAAATAAAAAGACACAAGTGATATACACAGTAAGTAACAAACAACAACATAAAGAAACCGCCACAGAAGAACCACCTTGGAACGGTCAGTTTTATTATATAAAAGTGGGGTTCAAGGCGTCAAAATTATATAGGCGTGTTTTCGTAATGGAATTTACGCCTTTTAAACTAGCTATGATTAAATCTCCTTTAAACAATATTTAAAATGTTTCATTAAGTATTTCTTTTTTTCTGCACCCAGTGTCCTCTAGTTTGAATAAAACCATGATGGAACACGCCCATTCAAATATCACCAAAAATTATGAATTTTTAGATAAAACCATTCTTATATATTTCAATTCGTTAGAACCGTCTCGGCGAGGCAGTTCTAACGAGTACCCACAATTTATGCTTTTTACGTTGAAGTAAGAAAAATGTATACCCCTGTAAACCCAAGTTTTACTATATAAAAATGGGTTTAAAGGGGTCAAAATAATATGGGCGTGTTTTTCTGATGCTTTGGAACTATCAAAATGTGAAATGTGGTCTTTTGAAAGTATCCAAAAGTGAGCTGAATATAAAAAATAAAATACTATAATGATATATTCAACTGAGACTCTCTTCACTTTCACGGGAAACGGCCATCGTATAATCTGCACTTTTAAGTCGAATGTGAACACCTGGCAGATTTTTCCGCCATTTTCAGCGGGAGACAACTTTCGGGACATCCTTTTCTATTTACTATAAGCCCTGACCCACTTAAAAGGGGTCTACTTTTAAAGGAAAGATTTTGCTCCTCCCTTTCCTTTGTCTCCTATTGACATGGGAGACAAAAATAATTTTGGAGGTGGTTCCTCCCCTGAAAGTGTACCCATACCCCTTTAAAGCTGACCAATTTATGTTTTACCTGCATAGGTTGAAGGTACCCTTTTCAAACAAATTTTATGTCTAAATGATGTCCGACGGATACCTGCACTCCCCGAATATGTGCAAAAAGTAAGAATCTTCGCAAAAGGACATTGGAAAGGAAAAAGTTACTTGCTTGAAAGAAAAAAATCAAAGCATGAAGAAATTCGATTAGCAGTCACGTCGATGCAGCTTATTGAAAATTACGCTTGAATCATGTTTGGATTAATGCAGACTTATGTCGGTTCTTCTGTCGCGGTTTATTTTTTTCATGGTTTGTCTTTAGGTAATTATGTCGCTTATATTATTTTATTTTGGTTAGCCAATTGGCCATTTTGTGGGAAAGCAACTTTCCCTTTGGCTTTCTGCTGTTGATATTTCTATTAGGGTCTGCTGTTTCATGTTTGTGCTTTTTCCTTTGGTGTCTCTGATGGGAGCTGTGGATTAATTGTATCGATTCCTGATCATTGCCTTCACTTCTATATATTCTATACCCTTTAGGGCAATTCTGAGCCAATGTTTGCACCCCTATCGAAAGCATGCATTCTCTACAGAAATGTGAATAAACCAAAATCCAGCAAAAATGGCTTTAGAATAGTCCCAAAAAGAAATAAATATGCATGTATCCATACTTGACTCACGTGTAATTTTCAATCAGCAATACCTTCGTGAATGCGGCAAAATTTCAATAAAATTTTATACCAAGGTTACTGAATCACCGTTCATGTATTATGTTGTTATTATTATTATTATTTTTTAATCCAATATCGTTTTCCTTTGCAAATCATTTTACAAAGATTCAAACAATTTGCATAAAAAAACGGAATTGAATTTAACGAACAACATTTTGACATTCAAATTTCCCGAAAGGGTGGCATTGTGATATATTCTCTTAATCTGTGCTTGTAATACATCAGTTGGTCGTGTTTTGAAAGAGTGCCTTCGAAAATTTTTGTTTAAAAAAAAATCAGACATCGATAAAGCCGGTTCGATCCCCGCAAGCGCCAAGTGTTGTTTCCGTGAGCAAGAGACTTTATCCACATTGCTTAGTACTGGTTTCTACCCAGGAAAAGAGGGCCACATGGAAGATTAGTACTAGTTAGTAATCAATGTGTTACCCTCTATTAATAAGGTCGATTATTATATTATTATAAAAACACTTTTCCAATGATCTTTATCATTTCTGAATTGTTTTTGCAATATGCAGTATTCATTTAAAAGCATAAATGTAAAAAAGAAAAAACACATAAATATCAATTTATTAAATTTTTATGCGAAAAAAATGACACATTCACATTTTTCAGGCATTTTTCAGGCATGGCTGCCCATCTAGTGTCAGAATTTTCAGAATTGAAAACTCATACACGAAAACTAATACGAGTGCTCAAACTTATTCAGCATTGTTTATTTTGGGTGATATTACATAGTATAGAGTGGTTTTTTTTTTAAATTTCTAAGTATAGATTAAATCGCATCCCACTAACTAGTCTGGGTAATGATATATAGAGTAAATCATTAAGAAAGATGAGGTTTACAAGGGCAATATTATTTTCTTTATTATTGTTCGAAAAAAAATGTTTTGTTTGTACTCGTTTGAACATCTTCAATTAGACGGATCTAAAGAGCACAATAATGTATGGTTGAATTAGAAATAAGAAAACAAAATCAAAACTATTCAACAGAGAATTTCCAAGTAAGAAATATTAACAAATGAACATTATGTCGCACGGATTGATTGTTCATATGATTAATACAAGACTCACCGTGTCACGTAGATGATTCACTGTTGACTATATCACAGCTCCCACAGTTTCTAGGGTCTAAGTTATAATGGAAGTGACAAAGTTTCAATTTCAAATATATACTTTTTCCCCAACAGGCAATTAACACATTCCTGTTTTCCTGAGAGATTTTCTGATCATGTGCCTCGTGACGTCATTAATTTGTACAGTCGTGGCAATTTATTTTATTTTAATATTTTTATATTCCTCTTAAAATCTCTTAAGTGACTCTATTAACTGTAAATGCTTCTATTGTTTGGCTGCCACCACATTCTGATATGGTATTGATATTGTCATGTTCCAATCTAAAACTGCCGGGAAACGAAAGAAGAACTAAGAGCCATTGCAAATATACGATACGTGTCCATTTGAGTCAGTGCTAAGCAAAGTAAGCCAAATAAATCCACCCACTCAGAGCACTGATAGTCGAATGTCTCTGAGTGTAGGCATTACGAAAACACAACTATACAAATACATTGCAAAGCCTTATAAATAGAGGACACTTACTTTTGGGTGATGAATACCAAAACTATTTCATCGAGTTTGTTGAAAATATCAGAATTTTTAGGAGTTCGAAGCGTTGAAAATTATGACATAAAGAAAACACGCCTAAAAAATACATTTTAAATTGTACCGGCGAAAAACAACCCGACGAAATTGTTAAATGAAAAATCAAGATATTTCTCTTATTTCTGCTCAAATTATAGATTGTGGTATACGTTAGAACCGCCTTATTGAAAAATAGAAGTGGAGGCAAGATCAGGAATCGATAAAATCAACCCACAGCTACCATCAGAGACACCAAAGGGAAAGCAACACAAACATGAAACAACAGACCTTATGGAAACATCAATAGCAGAAAGCCAAAAGGAAAGTCACTTTCCCACAAAATGGCCAATAGGCTATCCAAAATAAAATAATATAAGCGACACAAACACCCATAGACAAACCATAACAAAAAGAAAACCGCGAAAGAAGAACCGCCTTGGAACGATCAGCGGAAACAAATTCCACTGGGGGGCTTAAATTGATTTTTTAGCGGCCAAACTCTTCGCCGTTACTTCCGTCGCGAGATAGAGATGAAACCCTAGTTCTACTGTATGGAAGTGGGGTTCAAGGGGGTCATAATTATACAAGTATGTTTTCGAGATCATGTGATGTTTTCAACACAAGAGATGAAATAGTTTTGGTATCTTCGAAAAAAAGTAAATTTTCTTGTTACTGAATACGTGACTTTGGCAATGCAGTGCATCACGTGAACAAAGTAGAAGTAAAACAAAGACCAGGAATCGATACAATTAACTTACTCCACCCATCAAAGGGAAAGAAACACAAACATGAAGCGACCAGACCATAATGGAAACCTAAACAAAGGATGTCCATAAGGTCAGTTACTTTCCCACAAAATGGCCAAATGGCCATCCAAAATAAAAAGACACTAGAGCTGTCAGTGAAACTGACTAGGGCCCCGGCAGCGCTATCAGAGGAGTAGGAAAATTTGTGGACGGACAGATGGACAGACAGACAGACGGACGGACAGAGTGATTACTATAGGGCACCCACACTTTCAGTGCGGGGCCCTAATAATAACAAAGTTATTAATTGGACACAGGAAAGACCCTTTTTTGACCTTTAACCTCTAAGTATGACCTTGACCTTTGAGGTAAGGACCTGAGTCTTGCGCGCAACACTCCATCACATTATGGTTAACATTTCTGCCAAGTAATATTTAAATCCATCCAGGAATAAGAAAGTTATGGAGGATAAAAAAATTTGTGGACGGACAGACGGACAGACGGACGGACAGAGTGATTACTATAGGGCACCCACACTTTCAGTGCGGGGCCACATTATGGTTAACATTTCTGCCAAGTAATATTTAAATCCATCCAGGAATAATAACAAAGTTATTAATTGGACACAGGAAAGACCCTTTTTTGACCTTTAACCTCTAAGTATGACCTTGACCTTTGAGGTACGGACCTGAGTCTTGCGCGCAACACTCCATCACATTATGGTTAACACTTCTGCCATCCAGGAATAATAATAACAAAGTTATTAATTGGACACAGGAAAGACCCTTTTTTGACCTTTAACCTCTAAGTATGACCTTGACCTTTGAGGTAAGGACCTGAGTCTTGCGCGCAACACTCCATCACATTATGGTTAACATTTCTGCCAAGTAATATTTAAATCCATCCAGGAATAAGAAAGTTATGGAGGATAAAAAAATTTGTGGACGGACAGACGGACAGACAGACCTTTAACCTCTAAGTATGACCTTGACCTTTGAGGTACGGACCTGAGTCTTGCGCGCAACACTCCATCACATTATGGTTAACATTTCTGACAAGTAATATTTAAATCCATCCAGGAATAAGAAAGTTATGGAGGATAAAAAAATTTGTGGACGGACAGACGGACAGACGGACAGACAGACAGACAGACAGACAGACAGACGGACGGACAGAGTGATTACTATAGGGCACCCACACTTTCAGTGCGGGGCCCTAACAAGTGATACACACAGTGAGTAGTAACAAACAACAACATAAATAAACCGCCACAGAAGGACCGCCTTGGAACGGTCAGTGGAAAGAATTCCACTGGGGGTCTTAAATCGATTTTACGTGGCCACAATCCTCGCCCTTACTTCCGTCGCGATTTAGACAAATAATTTGTTCAGTCCGCATGAAGGCCTCCTAACTCATCAGTGCAACATCTCCGTGAACACAAATAATCAAAGAACCACAGAGGTGAGACAACGGTGAGGACTCGACAGCAAAAAAAACACTGAAATGCTGGAGCAAAAGAAAACCAACAGTTGGTCTCCGAAGTCCATGAAATGAAGACCCCACTAACCCAACTTCATATAGAGAAAACTGTGGTTTACGGGCCCATTTTCATATAGAGAAAACTTGGGTTTAAGGGGGTATTCATTATTTTTCTTCTTTTTTTTACTCCAAGACATAGGTTGTGGGTACTCGTTAGAACCGCCTCAATTAGGCGGTTCTAACGAGCACCCACAAATTATGTTTTAAAGTAAAAACAACAAAAATCACGGAGTTTCATCAGAAAAGTAGCCATTTTGGAGATGTAAAAAAAATACACTATGTCGCACGGGTGTTATCGTAATGACAATTTCGTGTTGATTTCAACGCACTCGATGAAATCTGTTTAACACATTCGGTGGAGTAATTGAAAGGAAAAAATGAGTAAAGTTTCTTTTTATTTTATATGAAAATCAAACTGCAAAAGTAGGCCGCATAACATAGTTATACTATTTTTTCACATCATTTACATTACATTGTGTAAATATCATTTTTATTTGTTTCAGATATGCATTGATTTCACTGCTAAGTATAAAATAAAAACTGTTAGCAATATAGAACAATGCTTCAACGCGCGTGCATGCTGCGTGCATGTGTGTGCATTCCTGATAATCAGTGTTATTCGACACAAAACGTATCATTATGGTGTTACTTGAGTTTTACGATATCTTCGTGACTTTACATGCCCATCTCCGTATGACCTTACATGTATCTGTTGGTGAGACGTAAAAAACTGAAACACTCGTGATTTCACAAACATGTTTTATTATGATACTGCATTCGGGAATAGAAACAGAGGTCAAAACATGAATCAACTCAAAGTTGGACATTTCAAACAAAATTTGGAAGAAAAGCATCGTTTGCAAATAAATTTGCATCAGTCAGAAAAAAATAGGCCAGCTTCTTCTAAACAATCTACTCTTACTGCCTTGCAGCATCATCTAAAGACTAAATCCGTGAGTATGTGGATAAACCGTGCAACACACAATGTGTTTGTAATCATCACCTGAACAAGTCTGTGTCAAGAAAAGCCTTCAAAAGCTCCATTCTACTCCACATGGTTATACGAGGACTGTTCAAATATGAATTCAACTAAGCACATAAAAATGATTCCGTGATAGATTTCGATGAAAAATTTATTTTGTCCCCTCAAAGCATTCCCCTTTAACAGATATACAAACTTTCAGTTTTCTGATCCAATCATTGAATGCATTTTGGTAGTCTTTTCGAGGTATACTATGAAGGCACTGGAATATTGCAGAACCGAGGTGTTTGCACTGTACAAATTTTCGACCAGAAAGGTATTTTTTCAGCCGCGGGAACAAAAAAGTCACACTTGGCAAGGTCAGGGGAATACGGGGGGTGAGGGATTTCAACAACCTTTTCCTGCTTCAGATAGTCTTGCACAATGAACGCCTTGTGCGATGATGCATTGTCATGCAGCAATCTGATATTGGCCAAACCAGTTGCGGTCTTCGTTCTTTGAAATATTTCTTCAATTTTCGAAGAACTTTATTCTTGTAAAACTTCGCATTTACAGATTTGCCTTTAGGTACAGCAACCTGCATAGCAGGGCCCTGATTTGAAAAGAATATGGCATACATTACCTTCTTGACGCCCATGGTCCGCTTTGCAATGCATGGTCTTTTGCAATACTTTGTTGCCCATATTTTGTTCTGAATCTTTCGTTTTGGCTCAAAAAGTGAACCCATGTCTCGTCACCTGTGACACCTTTAGCGAAAGACCGTGCATTGTAATTTGGAAATTTTTTAAGCAACTTCTTGGCGCACTGAACGCGTGTCCTTTTCTGCTCATCTGTCAACAGATGGGGATCCATCTAGCACAGATCTTTCTCATTTTCAAATCCCGTTTCAGAATTGTATGAGCTGCTCCTAATGAGATGCCAACCATACTAGCTTTTTGCCTAGTGGTGTATCGTGCATCGGTAGCATCTATTTCTTTCACACTAACAACCATCTTGGCAGATGTTGTTCTTTTCGGCCGACGATCATGTGGTGCATCTTCTGAAGAGCCTAGTCCACAGCTGAATTTGTTACACCAACGAAAAAGTGTCGGAAAAGACATTCCATTATGTCCATAAACCGAACATATTTCATCAAAAATGTCTTTGCACCGTATACCAAGAATACAACGATTCTTAATATAGGACCGTATTTCAACGGCGTACTCTGACCTTCTTCCAACCATGTTTTGTATTAGTATACAAGAGTAGACAGTGTTTATCGAATGATATACATGGCTAAAGTGCACGGATTTTAATAGGTTTTGTATCAATGTATAGGTAAAATGTTTTTTTCTACGCTGTGATATTTATTTCCAAGTGATTTTCGCATTAGTGCATGAGAAAACGTTCTACTTGCATTCATATTTGAACAGTCCTCGTATATTATCTTCCGTACATTTGTTAAAAACCTAGTTTGTGCGCTTCAGAATTGAGGTTATTCTAACAAGCAACAGTTACTGTTTATGTTTGTATCGTGGATGAGAAATATATTACCTGTACCACTCATTTTAATCAGAAGTAATCCAGATTCAATTGTTAAAACTATCGACGTTGTTGATGATTATATGATACATTGCTGAAAACAATACGAATAGCTTTTGCAAATAAAAGCGTCTCACATTTTTCAACAAAATCACCAAAGGATTAGATGTTGTGATTGCTAGAACAGCAACGAGTATAAACACTATCGAGCCCGTTAAGCTAACGATGCTTTGAACAACATGACCCAGTTCTCAAAGACGTACAAGAAAAAGTTTTCTCGCATAGATATGCTATCTCGATAAACAAGGACCCAAAGAGGTAAACATATATGTGAAGTACAAGTCAAAAAAAAAAAAAAAAAAAAAAAATATTCAAATTAACATAAACTAAAAGTTTAGCTATATAAAGCTCTTTTATTTTTTATTTCGTTCTGTCTTTCTGTCTTGCTTTGGTTTTTCACTTACTTTCTTGCTAGCTTGTTTATGTGGTTTTGTCTGTGTGTCTGTCCGTATGTACTTTCTTTCTTTCTTTTACTGGTGAAGGCAATGATCAGGAATAGATACAATTAACCCACAGCCCCCATCAGAGACGACAAAGTGAAAGAAACACAAACATGAAACAACTAAACCTTAATGGAAACATCAACAGCGGAAAGCTAAAAGGACAGTTATTTTCCAACAAAATGTCCAATTGGCTATCAAAAAAAATTATACAAGCTATACACACACTCAAAGACAAAGCATAACATATATAAACCGCGACAGAAGAACAGCGTTGGAACGGACAGTGAAACGAATTCCAATGATTCCAATGGGGAAATGTGTGTGTGTGGTGGTGGTGGTGTGGGGGGGGGGGGGGGGGGGGGGTGCTTAAATCGATTTTACGTGGCCACAATTCTCGTACTTACTTACATATTTCTTTCTTTCTCAGTATTGTTCCCTTTTACTTTCTTTTCCGCACACATGCATTTTTATTACATTATTGAATTATTGAGACTGTCTAGCGTGTCGTTTTTAGTGCCAAACAGAATAAACATACCTTCTGTCTTTCTAGAGCTTAATTAAAATAAAACAATCCTTTGGCCACAAATAGATGTGCATTAAAGGTAAAGTCTATGAAAAAAACCTCGGAAGCTTTATAGGGTTGCCCTCTCTCTGATCTTGGTACAGTAACAAACTGAATGAATGAAAGGAATCAGGTTGGATAACAGATCATCACGAAAACATGCCTATACAATTTTGACCCCCTTGAACCCCACTTTTATACAGTAAAACTGGGGTTTACAGGGGTAAACCTAACTTTTCTTATTTCTACTCTAAAATATAGATTGTGGATACTGGTTAGAACCGCCTCGATGAAGCGGTTCTAACGAGTACCCATAATCTGTATTTTGAGTAGAAATAAGAAAAACATCAATTTTTCATCTCAAAATTTTCATTTTTTTTTCCGCGGTAAATTTACAAGGTATTTATATAGGCGTGTTTTCGTAATGCTGATTGTTAGGACATACTTAACATACCTTGGCGAATATTTGACCAAATAAAGGCAACAAAATATTGCCAAGACAACACAGCAAGGTGTTAGGTTTCTGCGAGTTTGCACCGCCAACTGCTAGTTTTGTTTATCTTCCGTATACCTCAGTACTAAGAACCATTTTCCCGGTAGACATTCTAGTCATTAAATATTGCATTAATGCATAGAATTACAAACATCAGATACTATGTGCGAAATAATGAATTCTTGCACATCTCCTCTTGGAAATTGAATGTTTATGAAGACTGCTGGTTAGATATGCAAAGCATCTACCAGAAGGCAGAAGTTATATCTTTTAGATATTATTCTGAAGGCTGTATGAACACAATATTTCATCAGGTTCAGACAGTCAGTACAGGAATCAAAACACTGACAGCACTGATGGATCGATTGTGTCTGGTTGTTAGTTCTCTGATTTTAAGTAAGGAAAATCATCGTTCTATACAATACGTTTTACCTGTTACATTTCGGTACCTTTCTCTACGATTCAGTACGTTTTAATAGGGATTACTAGATAGTGCCCGAGATGAATAATTACGTGGTTGAAAATATCCACGACGAAATAGTCTGACTTGTAGGCACAAAAAAGATGGTCAGCTGTTTTGATGTTTTCATCATAGTGTAGTTTACATTTTCTTGTGCTTTGTAATCATTGATTCCATTGTTGAATTTTGTAAATATTTTAAGGTCACTAACGAGGCCTAATTTACCGAAACTAGCTAGTCTGGCCCAGAAAACATGTACACTCCATATTTTCTGGTTCTGTGGTGTATTCCTTGCTTCCAAAGGATAACCCTTTCTAGAACATATTCCGGTCGAGGTGGAAGGAAATGGACCAAGAGAGTGCCATACCGAAGCCCGCACCAACACCGATCCAATCAGGAGCACAGCAATGGAGGACCTGGAGCTCAAGCATTCCAAAGTGGGATCTGCGAGTGAGCCACTCTCTCACCCAGATGGCTCTCCCCTTCTCTGGAATGTTCTTCTTTCTTTCTTCCTTTTTCTGCTTGCTCTCATGTGTACAGAAACAGTCTATTTTGCATCACTTTATGTTTGGAACGGAAGCAGCATCCATCGATTTCAGCTTCGTTGTCAGATCATGTACACATTTGAAGTGATAGTCAATGTAGGCGTCTAGTTCACCAAATACATAAACGTAGCAGAGTGAAACTTAGCTACTCGTACCAGTGCGTACTAATACGAAGTTATACCTAGCAATTTCTACCAAAACCAACTGAAACGTAATAAACGAAGAATAAAACGTAGCAAAACGTAGTCTGGCGTAGCGAACCGTAGATTATACGTAGAGGACCTCCGGGCATTGTGCTTATTACGTTTTGTACGTATTGAATACGTTTCGTCTACGTTGTTTCTACAGTTTTGCCAGGTACACGCCACGTATACCGAAATCAAGGTTGACAAAAAGCTCATATTGACCAGGCCAGTGGTTAAAACCGGTTTTAACCGATCCTTACTGGTCGATTGGTGATCGACTGGGTCGATAAAATCAATGGAGTATATGCCTCTGGTCTTAAAAGCTTCCCCCTCCATCATGTACATGAGGTCAGACTGAACAAGACAAAATAGTTCTTATAAATAACAGTAATTAGCAGAGGTCTTTATTTGATCAGAAGTCAAAATACATTATTGCTGGTCAGTTGAAGCGGTTGGATTGACTCCCTGATCTGTAGACAGGTCTGTTCTTTTCAATCAAACAATCTTTATAATTATCCTTTACTCCTATATTATAGGCTCTTGTTTATATTTTGATTTACAGTAATATGAATAAGCTGAATTTATCATGGAGTTTGAAGGATTTGTATTTTTTTTTAGAACAAGAAGAAATGTTGCACCAGATTGTACCACCCTCTCTCTCTCTCTCTCTCTCTCTCTCTCTCTCTCTTTCTCTCTCTCTCTCTCTCTCTCTCTCTCTCTCTCTCTCTCTCTCTCTCTCTCTCTCTCTCTCTCCGACCCCTTCGCCCTCTTAAACTTTGAAAATATCAATTATTTAACATAATCTTTGACCATAAAATTTTAAAGATTACATCAAAAAGCAGTGCACATATAATTTTGATGCTGTTGTAGAAAATTGTCACATACATGTATTGACAAATATGTGAAATATACACCTGTCATTAAGCTTTAGGCCTGTGAAGTACGAGGGTAGGCTGAAAAGTTCTGAGCCTGACCAAGAAGCAGGCATCGAATAGCCGTGAAATTTTGTATTCATTTAATCCAAACCTTTATTACTTGATTTGACTCAAATGAGTTAAAGTTTACCTGCAATCACGTAGCAATTCTAGACTTTGAAAATTGATACTAGCACGTGTTTTTAGAAAATGGACAAAATCTGGCATCGTGGTGTCATCAAGTACCTCCATAAAAAGGGGTTAGCTCTTAAGGTCATTCATGCCGATATGGTCGCTACATAGGGGGATTATGCTCCTTCGTATGCAACCGTGAAAAGGTGGGAAGCAAATTTTAAAATGGGAAAGGACAGCCTTGAAGATGATGACCGGTGTGGACGACCCACAACGACAACAACTGAGGAAACCATCAGCCAAGTGCACAGGGCCGTGATGGATGACAGGCGTTTTACTGTGAATCTGTTAGCTAACACTGTTGGCATCTCCCGTGAACGAGTAGAGAACATTCTACACAGTGAATTAGGAATGTCGAAGGTTTCCGCCAGATGGGTGCCACGGCTTTTGACGTCTGACCAAAAGTTGACCAGACTGAACCTGTCACAAGCCAACTTGGCTATTTTTAAAGCAGACCAAGATGGTTTTCTTGACCGTTTTGTCACTCAGGATGAGTGTTGGGTTCATCACTTTGAGCCATGGACCAAAAGACAATCTATGCAATGGAAGCACCCTGGCTCACCCCCTCCAAAGAAGGCAAAGGTCGTCTCCTCTGCAGGGAAGGTGATGGCATCAGTGTTCTGGGATGCCAAGGGTATAATATTCATAGATTACCTTCAAAAGGGCAGAACAATTAATGGGGAGTATTATGCAGATCTGCTTAAACAATTGCGAAAAGTAATTAAGGCTAAACGACCCGGAAAATTGACAACAGGGGTCTTGTTCCATCAGGACAATGCGCCTGCTCATAAATCGGTTGTCGCAATGGATGCTGTGCATGACTGTGGCTTCTCACTTGTCGATCACCCTCCGTATTCACCTGATCTAGCTCCATCAGATTACTTCCTGTTTCCAAACATGAAAAAGCACTTGGCTGGGGAGCATTATCGGTCAGACGAGGAGGTGATAGCTGCTGTGGAGGAGTTTTTCAGGGACCAAGATGAGAACTTCTATACCACTGGGATCCAAGGACTCCAGCATAGCTGGAGGAAGTGTGTGGACAGGAAGGGAGACTATGTTGAAAAATAAGGCACTTTTACCATGGCAACCATTGGATCTTGGTCAGGCTAAGAACTTTTCAGCCTACCCTCGTAGTTCATCTGTAAAAGGCTGTAAATAATTTCCCAAACAATGTTTGAAGATTCACTGATGTCTTTGCAGTATATTTAAGTATTTGAAACATCTGTAAATTGCGGTAAAAACAGATTAAAAGGTGCAAAACCTGCCCCATGTCACTGCAGTGGGTGTGGTAAATTGCCAAAGTGACCAATCACATGTCCCTAATAGGGGTATTATACACTGACTCAAGCCTTTATTCATGTTGTTTGAATTTCTATTTATCTGCAATCTAGACAGTATCTTATCATCAAGCCGTTACTGAAGGTGTCAAAAATGAATGAAACATAAAGGCCCGATTTGGAACTTCTTCAGTATTTTGGGAGACAACGAAAAAAAAAAAAAAAAACGTGCAAGGTGCAAAGACTGTAATGTTGAAGTTAGTCCTAAGGTCTTAAGACTGACGAGTCATAGACAACTAGAGCCAGTGTTTATGAAACACAATGCCCCCAACTGCTTGACCCTAACACTGCTTGACCCTAACTCTGCTTGTTCCTAACAGTAATTGAGATATCTTTTTTTTTAATTTGGCTGCAACGCTGAAATTTAGCAGGAACATAACACAAAAAAAACTGAAGTTTATCAGGTCATTTCTTTATCACCCCATACCAGTGTTTTAAGTTACAGGACAAAAGCACATACAGTTTTAGAGATACAGTATAACCTGTCTTAGTGTCCACCTCTATTAAGCGAGCAACCTGTCTTAAGCAAGCATGCATTAAGTTCCCTAAAAATGCAAATGCATTCAAATTCACCTAATCTGTTCATCTACTCATCAACCTGAACCAGCCTGTAAAGTTTCAGGGCAATAGCTCAAACAGTTTTTTTAGATATCTTGCTTACAAGCTTAAAACGCGCAAAATTCAAAGGGGCATAACTCAAGAAAAAAAATGGATGTTTTGGCCAAAAGTTAATCAGTTCATCTTCTCATCATCCCCAACCATTCTGTAAAGTTTCAGGGCAAAGCTCAAACAGTTTTTGAGATATCTTGCTTACAAGATTTCAAGTATTTTGCAAAGGAGCATAACTCAAGACAGGGGCATAATCCTTCGGATGCTTTTCAATAGTTAATCAGTTCATCTACTCATCATCCTGAACCAACCTGTAAAGTTTCAGGGCTATAGCTCGAACAGTTTTTGAGATATCTTGCTTACAATCTTATTACGCTCAAAATTTCAAAGGGGCATAACTCAAGAAAAAAAATGGATTCTTGTCAAAAGTTAAGTATTTCATCTTCTCACCATCCCCAACCATTCTGTAAAGTTTCAATAGCTCAAACAGTTGTTTAGTTATCTTGCTTACAAGCTTAAAACGCAAAACAATTTCAAAGGGCCATAACTCCAGAAAATAATTTCGGATTTTTTCAAACGTTAATCAGTTCATCTACTCATCATCTCAAACCAGTCTGTGAAGTTTCAGTGCAAAAGGTCAAACAGTTTTTGAGATATCTTGCTTACAAGATTTCAAAGTATTTTTTGCAAAGGGGCATAACTCAAGAAGGGGCATAATCCTGACGAGAAAAAAAAACGATTTTTGTCGAAAGTTAATCAGTTCATCTTCGCATCATCCCCAACCAGTCTGTAAAGTTTCAGGGCAATAGATCAAACAGTTTTTTTATTATTATTATTTTGTTATCTTGCTGCTTACAAGCTTAAAACGCAAACAGTGTCAAACGGCCATAACTGAATAAAAAAAAAATCTGATTTTTTTCAAAAGTTAATCAGTTCATCTACTCATCGTCCTGAACAAGCCTGTAGAGTTTCAGGGCAATAGCTCGTACAGTTTTTGAGATATCTTGCTTACAAGCGTCAAACGCGCAAAATTTCAAAGGGGCATAACTCCAGAAAAAAATCAGATTTTTTCAAAAGTTAATCAGTTCATCTACTCATCATCCTGAACCAGCCTGTAAAGTTTCAGGGCTATAGTTCAAACAGTTTTTGAGATATCTTGCTTGCAAGCTTAAAACGTGTAAAATTGCGAAGGGGCATAATTCAAGAACAAAAAATGGGATTTTTGTCAAAAGTTAATCAGTTCATCTTCTCATCATCCCCAACCATTCTGTAAAGTTTCAGGGTAATAACTCAAACAGTGTTTAGTTATCTTGCTTACAAGTTTAAAACGCAAACATTTCAAAGGGCCATACCTGAAGAAAAAAATTCGGATTTTTTTTCAAAAGTTAATCGGTTCATCTACTCATCATCCCAAACCATTCTGTAAAGTTTCAGAGCAAAAGCTCAAACAGTTTTTGAGATATCTTGCTTACAAGATTTCAAAGTATTTTGCAAAGGGGCATAACTCAAGACAGGGGCATAATCCTTGGAATTTTTTTCAACAGTTAATCAGTTCATTTCTTCATCATCCTGAACCAGCCTGTAAAGTTTCAGCGCAATAGCGCAAACGGTTTTTGAGATATCCTGCTTACAAGCTTAAAACGCGCAAAATTTCAAAGGGGCATAACTCAAGAAAAAAAATGGATTTTTGTCAAAAGTTAATCAGTTCATCTTCTCATCATCCCCAACCATTCTGTAAAGTTTCAGGGCAATAGCCCAAACTGTCTTTCAGTTATCTTGCTTACAAGCTTAAAACGCAAACAAAATTTCAAAGGGCCATAACTCAAGAAAAAAATTTCAAATTTTTTTCAAAGTTAAACAGTTCATCTACTCATCATCCCAAACCAGTCTGTAAAGTTTTAGGGCAAAAGCTCAAACAGTTGTTGAGATATCTTGCTTACAATATTGTAAAGTATTTTTTGTAAAGGGCATTACCCAAGAAAGGGGCATAATCCTAATGAGAAAAAAAAAACACGGGTCAATTATTTTTTCGTAAGGAATCAATATATGAAATTTCACAAACTAGCACCCATTGATCTTAAGTCATGCTATGCAGTAAAAAGCCGGACGGACGGAAGGACAGAAGGACGGACGGACGAACAGGGCAAAACCAATGTGCCCCCACAACTTCTTCGAAGTTGGGGGCATAAAAATGCCTAGGGCTAGAGAGGCCAGAAAGTATTGCTAAGAGGCCACTTGAAGAATTAACATCTGAACCTGAAACTCTATCAAATGATCAGCCACCACCAAAGAAACCGAAACTTCAACAGACTAGTTTTAGTAGCTCTCTGGCTTTGGCATTTCAACCCTAAAATATTCAATTCACCACTCAATATTTCAATCGACCAATATTGACCAGTATTGACCACTCTGGGAGTACTGACCGGGGCGGGTTTTAACCGCCGATTATAACCGCCCCTGGTTTTGACCGCCAAACCTTGATCGAAATGCTACGTGTGTTTCACAAACTTCAAAACAAAGGACATAGCCATACAAATTCTATGTAATACATTTTACTATGCTTAACTACGCATATTCCCGATCAGATACGTTTGAAAATCGTCGTAAAACCTAGCCCTTAGTACGTGACATTGAGACTCTGGCGACGTTGATGTTGATTTTCTATAACCTAAAAGCAATAGGTTTTCTTGCATCTTACTTTGCCAACATACGAGTGTTTACTCTTTACACAATTATGCCTCATCAGTTGATATAAAAAAATACTTTAATTGAAAAAATTTTGGAAGAGGCATTTGTTTGGTTTTTTATTGTAATTACAGAAATAACTTTTTTACACCATGGGAGGGATGACGATCAATTTTAATGCACTTGCGTATGTAACGGATAACGTCAAAATATTTACGACAGTATATTTAAGAAATAGATCAGCTCTAGCTGTGATTTGTTGTGTAATAAATCACAGTTTGGAGGTCAGTTGTAAAGTAGACAAATCACGTGCGCGTAGCACGCGTGATTTGTCTACTTACAACTGACCGACAAACTGTGATTTATTACTCAACAAATCACAGACAAGAGCTGATCTATTTCGATTCTAACACGCTGAAAATCGGCAATAATGTTGTTGTTTCCTTCAAAATCTCACAACTTTTCGCCATCGTTATAAGAAATCCCGCTAAAATTATCGACTGAAACACATGCTTTTATATCCTTTCCTAACGTTTTCGATGCGAGAATATGACGTTACACCGTCTAACGTCAAGGAAATCGACTAGTGACGTCATAAATTTGCAGTTTTTAATGACGTCAATCGTCACGCTCTTCCGAGCTGTGATTTGTTGCAGAATAAAACACAGTTATTTTGCATTGCCTATATAGGCGCGCTGTGTTAGAATATTAGTTATTTTTATTCTTGGCGGCGAACATCGGATCAGTTTCCCTGCCTGAGTGCGATATTTGCCCGATCCGTTAGGCTTGGATAAATATCGCACTCAGGCGGGATTGTGATCCCCTATTCCCCGTCAAGCATCAAAATTACGAATTTGTTATAGTGGAAAGCTTTCTGACGACGTTCTGTTCAGGCGTAAAAAATAGCTGTGTTTCTACTAAAATGCTGAAAAAAAATTGGTCGGTAGGTAGGAGAAACCTTTTTTTTATTATTTTATTTTTTCTCCCGTCAGGCCTGTATTTTTTATGTGTTTTAGTTTTTGCACTTGCTTTTTGTTAATGAAATTGTCATGTTGAGACTTGCAATGTATATCATAATTCATTTTAGATGCTAAAAATGTCAGCTCTGTATTTTCGAAGGTACTAAATGCCAAAAACTACAAAACTGTACTTAAAACGCAAAATTACTGTGGGAAAATGCAAAGACGACACTGGTTAGGGTCGGAAATTGAAAATGGTAGGGCGGGTGTTTTAATTTTATTGATAAAAGCAGTAGAGTCGGGTGTTATGAAGCAGGATCGGTCGGGTTAGTGGAAACACTTTTTAGGCCTCATTGTTGCAATGTTAAAAGGATCCTTTTGTAGCGGACGTCGTCAGAAGTGCATGTTTACATGTGACGCCATTAAACGCGCCCTTCGGCACGCACAACGATGATCATGGTGCTCATTGGGAAAATGATTACGTCATGTTAGATTGAGAATTTTATAATGGAAAACAACAAAATAAAGACCGAATGAATGAAAAATAATTTGAAGTCTTTATTTATCTATTTATTGCCTGGAAATTATTGTGGTGCATGAAATTTCTTACCAACGGCAATGAATCCAAGATGTTGGGCATCGCAATTCAGCGAAGGCAAGCGCGAGAAGGTTAATAATTTAGCTCATTGGGTATAAGGAAAATAATTTCCCTTGCGCTAACCAGTCAAAAGCCTGCAAATATCTTTGCAGTAATACTGTCGCCGACGCAGATCGCAGCGCTTATCGCTTTGTGCTAAATTTGTATATTTTTTAATGTTTTATACAAAACAGCCGAATGAGTGCATTAGACATTGTTAATATGTTAAAAGGTCTTTTATTGGATAGAACTTATGTACAAACACTGTCCGACACTTTCATCCCTTCTACTCGTACTACTGTTACATTTCTTTTCTTCCTTTCTTTGGGAGATGACACACAATGACCCACAAGGGTTGACATGTCGTTAATGCCCAAGACAACCCAAATCTACATTACATAGACAAGCAGTTGACAATCAAATGGGCACATATTGCGCTTCGCTTATTTCAGATTTTTGCTACATTACGATAGCATACCCGTGTGACAGTGTTTCTTTCATATTGCCAGAAACGGTTAATTATACCCCCGCAAACGAAGTTTGAAGGGGGTATATAGGAGTCAGCTTGTCGTCTGTCGTCGGTCCGTTACAAATCGTCTGTCGTCGGTCCGTTACAAAAAACTTTAACATTGCTCATAACTTCCTTATTCTTTGACCGATTTCTATAATATTCACACACCACACACCTTGCCACTAGTACTTAAGATTGATATACACAAACCTGACCTTGACCCTTACGTTGACCTTCCTCAAGGTCAAATACTTGTAAAAATGTGTCGGTAGCGGGGGTATAATTGGCGCCCGTTAGGCGGCAGCTCTAGTTTTAATTGAAATACAGTAGAACTTCGATGGCTCGAACACCGATGGCTCGTTTACCATGGCTGAGTCGAACCCGTTCCTGAGCCCCTAGGGAAATCCTCGACATAAGAAATACTGGGGGATACTTTAGAAGATTTTAGTCGTTTATCTTGCAGATGTACGCTGTGTGTACTCTAATGAGTACAGAAAAGATATCCAAAAGTATATCGAATACCTCCTGGCAATCTCCCTCAGTGGCTCGAACTACCCCTGCCTCGAACAGGTTTTCGAGGTCCCAAAGGTGTTCGAGCCATTGAAGTTCGACTGTATGTGGTGTTTTTCATGTTCAATACTCAAACATAGCTTGATGGAGCAGATATTAGAACACTAATGTACACCCCTGTTAACCCCAGTTCTCTCTATATATAGTGCAGTTATTATTGTTCTTCACTACAGCATGTTAGTACTTCATATCTATTTCCATTCTTAACATTCACAAGCTGACGTAAATTATGCTTTAACTCTACTTCTCAATATTTGGATGCTCTTTCAGATATTGATAATTTCTTTTTGAACCACGGGCTGACATTGTATATCATTGCTGTTAAGTTAGGCTTAGTCTGATGACCGAGAAGCCCCATATATGACCCTATCTAGCGGGCATATTTCATCTAAACGGATAATTTTGATTTTGCGATCATTGTTGAATTTTCCTTTCCTGGATGATGACGTCCCAAGCGTCATGTCCAATGGAGTGTACATGTCTTAACTCACCCGTTTTGCTTGAGCTTGTAGCCACATTCATTACTTTAATGAGCGCAATAGATTGTTTTGACAGAACTCTTCACTTATCAGTTATGCATTTTTTCTTAATTTGATCATGGTCATCACAACTTAATTTCTAAATATAATATTAAGCCTTTAAAATGGGTCCATAGGAACCTGAGTTTTAGAAAGATCAATAGAGTATCGAGTAATAGTAAAATTCCACAACAAGTCGGAAATAATTGCAAAGTACAAAAATTGCTGTTATACGTTCGACCGCTTGCTTGGTTGTCGCCCTGTTTACTGTGGTCAATTTAAATTCACTTCCGATTTGTGACAACTCCATCGTTAATCTTTCTAAAAGAGATGGAGCTCGATGATTTCTGACCTCAGTGAACTAAATATTTGCTTTTAAACTCCGATGTTTGATGTATCCTCAACCCCGATTTGCGATTCCATTAATTCATACATAGTTACATTAATTTATGTTTATGTCAATACATTTGCGGGGCTAGGATTCATCCATGCGGATCAATTCATCGTTATACTTTTTTGTAGGAATATGCATTCAAAATGATTTATTTGTTTGTTTGATTTGAGGTTTAACGTCCCCGTCAACACTGTAAAGGTCATTTTGGAGACGTTGCTTCCAATTTTGTGGGACTTTTACCCGACATTGAGATGAAATGACATCGCAAGCCCTGTCGCCCAATGAAACCAATAGGGTTTATTAGCATGGACGGTCCGCCTCGCACCGCGCTTCCTGGACAGGCTTAGATTCTCTAAGCGGTTTACCAGTACTAGTGTGCAGGCCGGATTCAGCTCTGCGTGGAAGCATCATGCAGCCCATATATTTCTTCAAGCCCCTATGGGCGGGGGCATTCAGAATGAAGGCGAGGGTGGACTGTTCGTATACTTCGGTCTTGAAGCCGCGGCCCAGTACATTACGATAACACACACGCGCGACATAGTGCATTTTTCACATCTCAACAAAGACTACATTTCTGATGAAAATTCGTGATTTTTTCTTTCTTATTTATACTGCAAACATAGGTCGTGGATGCTCGTTAGAACCGCCTAATTGTGGCGGTTCTAACGAGTACCCACACCTACGTCTTGAAGTTGTGATAAGAAAAATAATGTATACCCCAATAAACTCAAGTTTTCTCTCTTAAAAGTGGGGTTTAGGGATGTTCATTTCACGGACTTGTTCACGGGATGAGCTTTACAGCTAATCTTTCCACGGTGGTCGTTTTTATCTTGTAGTTTCTAACATATTTTGTGTAGTATTATACGCCTTGTTTTGTGGACTGGCGTATGTGTTTGCTCATGTTTCTAACTCCTTCCTTTCTCTTCCTTTTGTGGATTGACATTATGATAACAAATCCGTGTGACATAGTGCATTCTTTCCATGCACAAAAATGGTTGTTTTTCTTATGTTAAATATGTTCTAGAAAGGGTTATCCTTTGGAAGCAAGGACTACACCACAGAACTGGAAAATATGGAGTGTACATGCTTTCTGAGCCAGGCTAGCCAGTTTCGGCAAAAACGGCCTCATCAGTGACCCTCAAATATTCTCAAAATTCAACAATGGAATCAATGATCCCAAAGGACAAGAAAATATAAACTACACTATGATGTAGGACAGGGAGACTTTTTTCGGCCGCCACTTTTTCCCAGACACCAGCTGCAGTGACGTTAAATATGTTCTAGAAAGGGTTAGCCTTTGGAAGCAAGGAATACACCACAGAACTGGAAAATATGGACTGTACATGCTTTCTGGGCCAGATTAGCTAGTTTCGGCCAATTAGGCCTCATCAGTAAGTTTGTGATATTTTCCTTATTTAGACGCCAAACATAATTTATGAGTGCTCATGAGAACCGCATAAAAGAGTCGGTCCTAACGAGTACCCACAACCTATATCTTGAAGCAAAAATAAGAAACAATTATGTACATGTGTATACCCCCTTTAACCCCACTTTAATATCTCTATATAAAATGGGGAATAAGGGGTTTCATTTCACGAAGTTGTTAACCTGATGGATGGCTGTTTATAGTTATCATGGCGTTTCCTAAGTAACATTTTATGTCTTCTTCTTTCCACGAAGCAACTGTTCCAACGCAAAACACTACATCATCTACTGCAATGATGAACAGAACATTGCTTGATAAAGGTCAAGAGGCCGAAACATTGAAATGAAGGGTGATTGTTGTAAAAATTGTGCGTATTAAGTTCCCTTTGGCGTATTCATAAGAAAGAAGTGAATAGAGTTTTTCATTATTTTTGTACAAATCATCGATTGTGGGTAATGCCAGAAATGTTTGATTGAAGGTCTTGGTAAGAAATGAAATAAAAAGACATTTAATTGCACAGCCACAATCAACAATTTCAACTTACCAATGGCACATAAATCCTATCTTAAGAAACAGCTAAAAATGTCACAGTTGGTTTCTCTGAAGTATGACATAAAGATTCAAGTAAGATACAGAGGAACTTTCTAAAGTGCTCTTTCCTCATGAAATTCATGAAACGACTCTGAGTGTCAGATTCAATTATTATATAACGGTTATAAATTGTATTTTATTGTCAGTGAAACTCAATTGAAACTGACGGCGTCTTCATGGAGTTACACGCCAGTTACCATGTGTTATTACACGTGTACCTATATCATTTTTATGACATGGCGTTATCCACAATAACAGCGACGTTGAATAATCAAGTGTTATATAATGCACGCATATGATACTGATGTATTTAAGCTATAAAATTTGAACAGCTATGATGGAAAAATAGAAGTGAAGGCAATGATCAGGAATCGATACAAATAACCCACAGCTCCTATCAGTGACACCAAAGGGAAAGAAATACAAAAATGAAACAACTAGACCCTAATAGAAACACCAACAGCGGAAAGCCAAAAAGACAGTTCATTTCCCACAAAATGGCCAATTGTTTGTTTGTTTGTTTGTTTGTTTGATTTAAGGTTTAACGTCCCCGTCAACACTATTTACGTCATTTTGGAGACGTTGCTTCCAATTTTGTGGGACTTTTACCCGACATTGAGATTAAATGACATCTCAATCCCTGCCGCCCAATGAAACCAATAAGGTTTCGCAGCAATTTTCCTGGGCAGGTTTAGTCGTTCATGTGCGGTCGGTATCAGCTCTGCATAGGAAGCATCGCCAAAGCAAAATAATATAAGAGATGCACACACTCAAAGAAAGACAAACTATAACAAAAATAAACCGCGACAGAAGAACGGCCTTGTAACCCTCAATAAGACTAATGGTTACACATTGTTCACATTTTTACATGCGGACAATAATAAATGATTTGCTGTTTGCAATTTGTATGCCGGGGCCTTCTTAAAACTGGTTTTATAGGCCTATTTTCAAAATGTAAAAAAGCACTTTTGCAAATTCATTCCGTAAAGCGTGACCCTATGAAGAGAAAACAAATGCATTTTGAAATGGTTGCCGTCCTGCCACCATATGTCAATATCCACTAATGGCTTTACATTGATAGTTGGACTCACTTAAAATACGTTTGCGATGCACTTCAGCGAATGGACAGACATGACTTCGGTATGATCGACCGTTAGGCATCGCTTTGACAAAACTATGTCATAAACACCACGTAAACACCATATGAACAAGTCCGTGCAATGAACACTCCTCTCAACCCGATTTTCAATGGAGAAAATTTGGGTTTACAGGGTTATTCAATATTTTCCTTATTTTCGCTCAAAAACAATGAGGCGGTTCCAACGTGTACCCACAATCTATATTTTGAGCAAAATTAAGAAACCTGTCGCACGCTTTCATCGGAAAAGTAGCCATTTTGAGCTATGAAAGAATGCACTGTTTCACACGGGTGTCTTACCTAATGAACATGTCTGTGTACCGAATACCCTTGTTAATCACACTGTATATAGTGCAAAGGGATTACAAGGGTGGATGGTATTTTCTCTATTTATTTTGTTAATAAATACATGTAATATAGATTATGAGTACTAGTGCTCCTTAGAACCACATCATTTAGACGATTCTAACGACTGCCATAACGACCATTAAAAGAAACAAAGAAAATATCAAACATTTGCATCTGAAAATAGCATCTTTACAAATATGAAAATATGAAAGGCGCCATTTAAGCACACGTGTATGCTATAATAATGATATTCTTAAAAATCCAATTCAAAATAAAAATAGGGTGTTCTTGGGATACACATTGGTTTCTTGTCTTACTAATTGCTTTAAGTGCAAATCAATACTAAACAGAAGTGGAAGCAATGATCAGGTATCGATACAACTACCTAGTCACCAAAGAAAAAAGAAAGACAAAAAAGAACATGAATTTTCTAGACCTTAATGAAAACATCACAAGCGGAAAGCCAAAAGGACAGTAACTTTCCTACAAAATGGACACAGGGCTATCCAAAATACAAGTTGGCTGCTTTCAAAAAGCATCCAATAGGTTTGGTCTTGTCAGTCTACATTCTGATTTGAGCCAGCTGATATCATTATCCCACTTAATGCATTTTTTGAATACAAATAATAAACTTTAATACAAAGGTGTACATAAAATTTCGAAGTCTGTGACCTTGGTATCAGGAGGGGTAGGTAGTGATGAGTATTCTGTGGTAAATTGTTTAACGCCATGGCAAGTATAACCTAAATGTAACTTACATATGGTTTACACATGTATAGCACAAAACTTAACCAAACGAAAATGTAAACCGAATTTTTCGAAGGGTCATAACTCTGTTAGTATTTGGTGGCATATCTTCACATCTTAGCCTTACTACATACACATTTTAGGCTTGATCGGATGAAAACTGTATAGTAGGAGTTATACGGAAACGAAAAAAAAGTTTACGAACGGACGGACGGACACCAACCCCATAACTTAATACGACCGTTTTTTTGTTGTTGTTGTTGTTTTGTTTTTTTTTGTTGTTGTTGTTGTTTTTCAAACGGGCATATAAAAAGATTTTTCCTAAGTCATCAGGCCTTCTATAGGGCCTTGGTTATCTATTTCATTTGTTGTTAACGTCCCTGTATGAGTCTTTTTTGAGACATTGCTTCCAATTTTGTGGGACTTTTACTCAGTACTGAGATAAAACGGGCAGATAAAACTCCTTCTCAAGCCCTGTCGCCCAATGAAACTAAATGGTTGAAATGCAGGAACAGTCCGACTCGAGCCACTTTTCCTGAGCAGGTTTAGACTTTGTAGGCGATTTAACACTACTCATGTGCGGCCGGTATCAGCTCTGTGTGGAAGCATCATGCAGTCCAATCTATTTCTTCAATCCCCGATGTACTGGGGCCGGTCAGACCTTGGCGCAATATATTGGACTGCTGTATTGCTGAACCGCCTAGGAAGATCTAAGCATGCCCAGACAAAGTGCTGCGAATCAGACTGTATCTTAAACCTCGGCAGTTTCTTTGAGTGGTACTACCTCCGCAAAAACCTGAAATTTGCAATCCTTTTGTATACCTTTCTGGATCACAATTTAATTGTAAAAGAAACTGATTAGTAAAACGTCAAGTATTGAGTGGAAATAAAGAACACCATTCTCGGCTTATCAGATACAATAGCTCCCGTCGAATGCGCTAAAAAGTCTTTTAACAACTCAGTCTGTAACTGGTGGTAGGTCACTTAGTATTCATGAAGTTTTTGAACAGAAACTATTGCTATCTGTGCTGGGCTAAAGAACAATAAACAACGACCCATCAACGTTATGACTTTGTTTCGCTCCCTAAATAGTTTATATATTTGGAAAAGTTAGAACCTTCTACCTTGGCACTGCCGTTTATTCTAGTAGCAAAGACATGAAAATGTTTTTACACACCAAGCGATCTTTTTTATGTTTGGTTTTACGATCCTTTCAAGATTATTTCACTCGCATCAAGCCGATCGTTAATCGGAGGTGAGCGAAAACTAGAGTACCCGATAAAAAGCCTCCTGACCTTCCATTGCAGAACTTCTCATTATGTGACCTGAGCCATGTTCAAACCTACACCGTTGAGAGACCTAATGATTAAGAGTCAGCACTCTTATCCACTAGGCCACACGGAGGCCCGTTACACCCAGCGATCTTTATAAATGAGGAAAAATAACGTTCTCTGTCTTTCCAACATTTACGTATTATTAGAGCTACCCCCGTACCGAAAGATGTTTAGAATATATAAATCTGATCCTATCTGTGTGAAGTAAACTTTGCAAGTTTTGTTTATTTGTATTTAACGGCCCAGTCAACACTGATTTGGGTCATGTTTGGGCCTGTCAGTGTACCTATCCTAGCATTTCCTGAGCAGGCTTATCCGTAAGCGGTTTACCAGTTCAGTGCACATTCTGTCGCCAAAAACTGATCCCTGCCCTTCCTGAATCAGCGGAAGGGAGAGAATGGCCATAGAAAAGATTTCATAATCAATCTCCACGAAAGAATGTTGCCGAACCCGGTAGGTATCGACCCCGAGTCTTCTTTATCGCCAGTCAGACTGCATCCGACTGAGCTACCGCAGCCAGCTACACTTTGTGAGTAGTAGTAGTTATGTTCTGTTGTTTTTCGTTTCCATGGCCCCACGGACTTACTCCATAATGGCATTGCAAAACGTAAAATTTGCGAAAATGACTGCAAAAGTAATTTCTCTTTTGATATGTCTAAGGGGTATACTCTTAAAGGAAAGAATTTGCTCCTGGGGAGTAAAGTCTTCCCTTTTAGAGTAGACCCCTTGATGAGCAAATTCTTCCCTTTTTAGAGTAGACCCCTTTTTCAGTTGGACAGAGTCAACAGAGTAGCAGCCATAAGGTCCTTAAAGTTGTATTTCCATCACGAAAGCATACCTATAGAATTGTGATCCCCTTTAATATGTTCTATAAAAGGGTTACTCTTTGGAAGCAAGGAATACACCACAGAACTGAAAAATATGGTTTGCACATGTTTTCCGGGCCAAGCTAGCTAGTTTCGGCCAATTATGCCTCATCAGTGACCCTTAGATATTTTCAAAAAAAATAATGGAATCAATGATCCCAAAGGACAAGAAAATATAATCTACACTATGATGTAGGTCAGGGAGCCGTTTAACAGCCGCCACACTTTCCCACACACCAGTTGTAGTGAAGTTAAATATGTTCTTTAAAAGGGCTATCCTTTGGAAGCAAGGAATACACCACAGAACTAAAGAATATGGAGTGTACATGTTTTCTGGGCCAGACTAGCTAGTTTCGGCAATTAGGCCTCATCAGTGATCCTCAGATATTTTCAAAATTCCACAATGGAATCAATGATCCCAAGGGACTAGAAAATATAATCTACACTTTTATATAGTAAAGCTCGGATTTGCAGAGGTATACATTAATTTCCGTATTCATGCTCTGAAACACTAGATTGCGAGTACTCGATAGAATCGCCTCGTCGAGGCGTTTCTGTCGACTCCCTGAAATCTATGTTTTGAGCAAATTGAATATTCCAATTTTTCTTTTTTAAAATTTCTTTTTCTTTGGCCAAAAAATGACACTGTATTTGAATAGATGTGTTTCGAAATACGGTAAAAATGGTAGACTACGGTAGGTCACCAATTAGTTCGAACACCCTAGCAGTTCGAACACCCAAAATTATTTCAAATCTGTGGCTGAAACTTTCTCATTTAATTCGAACTCCCAAATTTTTTAGAAATCAGAATTTTTAATACTTTGAAAACACAAAAAATGCCGAAAAATGCATCCAGAACAAGCATTTCGGACCGTTCCCGGGTTTATCATTACAACATCGTACTGGTCGTATATGAGCTAGCGTACGAAAAAAAGAAAATTTAGCATGAAATATGTGCGACTTCGAAAGACTCGGATTGACATGCACTCTGTGAGGCAAATGGTTTTCGCTTCTCTCACTTGGATAGCCCTGTGGTTATGGAAGGTTCATACCCTCACCGAATACTGATCAGACTGTGAGAAACGCAGGCAGCAAGTGCTTAGATCAACCTTGATGAGCCACAGGAGTTTCGCTTATTTATGCTGTGAAATCCCATCGTCTGCATCAGGCTCATGCGATCAGCGAAGACTCTAATCGGATTGCATGAGTACGCTAAGATGTGTCTTCGCTGGTTTCTCAACGACCTGCAAACACTGAACATGCGCACCCACTACCGGTATGTAAGGCAAAGAGTTTCACTTAGCCTTGTGACTTCGTAAGATTTAAGGGTTCAGTAAAAGATCACATTGCATCGATGTGCAGGCTGATCCTAGTCGGTGATGTAGCATTGTGGCCTACAAAGGCTTGGATCACCATGCATATGCAAGTGTTTTCGCTTTGCTCTCAGACTCTTTGGAGCGTGGCTTCCACTTTCAATATTATTTGTGTGACAGTGTTACCCTTTTTCCATGTGCTGTGGCATTTGATTCAATGCCTCTTTGATAGCAGAAGCGCCCCTTTAAATATTAATTGAGAGTTTTCCGCCTTTTTCCACAGAACGTCTTTTAGCACGTGCGAGTGAAATTCATGGTTGTTGCATGCAAAAAGGTAGTTTAATTCAGGTTACTTGTTTGGTTACCCTGGTTTTCTGAGGAGCAAGTGAAGATGCTCATTTATTTTACGGTGACAAGGTTTTATTGGAAGTAATTTCGGGATACATGATTAAGAAAATAAGTCATATGCGATGGGCGAAGACTCAGGTCAGCCTGCACATGCATGCAGTCTGAACAGTCTTCGTTGTTCGTATGCGCCTACCATGGCCTCTGTGCTAGTCAAAGAACAACAGGTGAAAACTATGGCCACATTGACTAGATGCACAGGTTGATCTGGTCCTTCGTTTTTTATAACGGTTTTTGTTTTCGCCGTGCGCCGGCTTAAAACGACTGTACATTTAACTTGCGACATTACAAACACATTCTAAGCTACCAAGTGCAAGGATCAGTGTTACGAGATGGCATAAGAAACCTCTCTGGTGCTTATGCACATCTAAATTATTTTAGCAGATATATGGTAGGGCGGTGCGAGTGAAATATTTTAAGTGAAATATGGTACGCAAACTGTGCTGCTCCATGAACAAGCCATGCACATATCATACGATGTATGCATGAGTGGTTTATAGAGCTCTGTTTTTACAATACAGGGGGCCGCTATAAGGCTGAGTTCTATAAAATTTGCCTAAACATCGCCAACCGCCAAATTGTGCCATATATAATTTTGATTCCCGTCACGTGTTGTGTGGGTGTTCGTTTTAACAGGAGTCATGGCATTGATTTATAGGGTCGTTTCATCAATTTTTCCTATGGGAAATATACTATTTGAACGCAAATCCATTATCTACTCGATTTTTGCTATCTAGCTTTATTTGTGGACGGTATCTCCACCTCGCCACGATTTAAGCAAGGTAATATGAGTAGGCATGATTTTCTGGTAGTATTCATAGATATATAAACCCTGAGAAAAACGAACACTTTAGCAGCAGGTCAAGTTGTAACGTGTACCTACAACATTGTGTCGGGAAATAGAAAGTATATTGAAAGGTATGTTAAATCTATGTTTAGTATTATTTTTGTATGAACATGCTTGTAGGCTTTGGAGGGGTTTACTTCTAGTATACCCCAACTTTCTGAAGCCTATTCTGAATTCACTGTTGAGGCCTGTAGTGATTAGGCTTCTAGCTTTGCCAGCTAGAGGTCGCAGGATTGATACCAGGCTTCTCCAGTAGTAGAATGAGTCTTTCTAAGTGAGGTCCTGTCTCATTCTGACCCTAGATGTTGGTGAGACGTAAAGTTTGGACACCCGCTCATTCTAGATTCATTTAGGCTTTTAGACCCCTTTTGTAGAATGTAATTAATAAACGCCGGGTCACTTGTTTGACCCATGACTTTTGTCTAGCTGTGGTTGGAAAACCGTGGTTCCGTCCCAATATGATATTAGGTGTAGAGGGGACGTAAACTTAAGACGGGTTTAACCATATCTTCATCATCAGGGCAAACTCTTACAAGAGCCTGTCGGGTTATCCGTGATGATGAACCGTAATGAATTTTATTTTACAAGCGTGTTCACTTTGAGTAGAAATAATTTTGTTCAAGAAGAATTATAAGTTCATTTTGTAATGATGCCGTTTTTGTCTGATAACTCAGTTTGTGCATGTATGTACATATAAAGAACGTGATGATGATAAGTGGGAGTATTTGGTCGCCACACGTCATAACGGCCTGAGCGGCGGGGATGACGTCAGCTGCGTCATCGGCGTCGCGAGGACGGTTGTGACGGGGTGCCTACCAAATACAGAGAATTTACGGCAAACAGTGTTGGCCCTTATGAGACACTAACAAATGTTGTGGATTATAGATGAAAATCTTCTGTTTGTAGTTTCTATCTGTTATTAATGTAATGAATTTGTGAATAGCTATATTTGTGGACCGTGTCACGGAGAAGGATATGAAATAGAGATGGTTATGTTTCCTGTAATTGGCGGCTGACCAGGTAGCGCAAAGGCGTGGTCTGTTCAATTGCCTCTTACTTGTGATAATGAGCACAAATTGATGAGTATTATGCTCAGTAGTAGTGAGCATTAATTGATTTCTGTAGTGCTCAGTAAGGAAACATGAACTTTGAGTATTATTGTGTCAAGCGCTGGGTGCTGATAATTTGATGCACAGTCAAGTTGAGTTCTGTTGTACGGTTATTTGTCGCATGCACTAATCAGCCTGTATGTCTGGTCGGCGCATGCGCAATAACGGTATATGCATGAACATATTCTTACTTCTCCGGGAGGGGGATCATGATATAGCATGTATGTTTTGTGACTCGTGTCTTAGTCCAGTTATCGTAATTTGCAGGCACAACAATGTGTGGTGACCTGCTGCTCCCTGCGATATAGCAGCAGGTACTGGTACGATGCTGGGGGTTAGGGTCCAGCACGGGCGGACAGACCACCATAATCTGCGTATACCAATGTTCATTGTTAACATATGTGAGACCATGGAAGAGGTCAACTAGATAACCTGCAGGTGATTCGGACGATCGCTAAACCTGTGATCGGCAAACCTGTGATCGCTAAACCTGCGATCGGCAACTGTCGATAGACTAGTTTGCGCTAGTTCGCAAGAGGAAAATTCACGCGAGAGGGGGATTCACCCTAAGTTATAAACTGGCCAGTCGCGTCTTGTGTTGTTTCTTTTTTGTTTTTGTTGTTGTTTTTGTTGTTTGCTTCTATAGGTATTCACGTCACCCGTTCCGAGCACAGAACATTGTTTTGCCTTCGGAGCGGACGTCGTGAGTTGGCTACAGAAGCAACAATTTGTGATGTTTTGTGTTAGTAAGTGTTAAATGTAGATACTGTAAATAATTCATGTCATTCATTTAATATCTTTCTTGTGCCTTACCCCACAGCTGCCCGTACACCTGTCAGAGATCACGCTCGGTTGTCTTGTCAGCATGGGGGTTTGCGGGACGCCGTAAACCCACATGTAACATTTGGTGTCAGTGAAGTGAGGATTTGATCTCTGGCTGGTGTTCCCGGCTGTGGTACAGCACATTGATACTCTGAAACATCAATTAAAAAAAAAATGTATTGACAGCCACATTTAGAAATTAACTTGAATCTTCCTTCCTGCGTTGATGAAGTGCGAAACCCATGTATTCAACTGAATGGATACTGACAAGTCGATAATTTCTGAGCAGGAAGGCAAGGCAAACCCCACTTTTTCTTGGTAACGAAAAATTTAAGTAGATCCCACTTAATTGTGTTACCTGACATTCTACTAAGTTAAACTGGAGTTACTAATTGATCTTACCCACACATGGTTCTGACGTAGTGACGTTAACAATTTACTGACGTTGACATAACGGTAGCATTAATATTTACGCCGTGGCTTGAGGTTAGGTATGACGTAATAGAAACATTAATGATGACTTGTTATGATCGGAGTTTTGTAATGTGATGAAACTTCGGATTGTAGCATTTTTCTGTAAACGTCGTTAGTTTATGACGTCATATTAGACTACCAGTGCGCAACGTCATACTTTGCTGAAAGCATTTGACATTTCAAATCGCGTGGGCTTTAATAACTAACGTTTTAGTTAGATTAACGCGTATAACACATATCTTAACGTTTTGATCATAACTGATCAGTTTATAGTGGTTTTGATAGTAACGTGAGTTTTACGTTATCAATAATGGAGCGTTTAATGCAAATGGGAAAGGACTTAGGTTATGAGGGGAAGGAGTTACAAGGTTTTGTTAAGGAGCAGCAAGATATTGAGCGGGCGGAAAGGCAAGAGCAAAGGGATTTAGAAAGGTTAAGGTCTGAGGAAAAGGAAAAGGAAAGGGCACATGAACTAGCTAAGTTAGAAGAAAAGGAAAAGGAAAGGAAGGAAAAGGAAAGGGCACATGAACTAGCTATGTTGAATGTTAATAAGGAACTTGAAATGGCACGCATTAAGACTGAAAGAGAGGCAAAAGAGATTAGTGAGGCCCATTTAGAACAAATAAAACATGGGTTTGAGCTACAGCACCAAGAATTAAGGAACCAATTAGAAATGCAGAGAGCGAAGCTCGAGCTAGAATTTGAAAGGCAAAAAGCTGAGAAGGTGGCTCATGCCCGGGATCCTAAGTTACCTTATTTTAAAGAGGGTAAAGATAAAATGGATAGTTATTTATCTAGGTTTGAGAAATATGCTACGGCTAATAAATGGGATAAGAGTGTTTGGGCCGCGTATTTAAGTGCATTGCTCAAAGGGCGCGCACTTGATGTATATGACCGGTTGTCAAATGAGGATGCGGCGGATTATGAAAAGTTAAAGGATGCTTTATTAAAGAATTTTACATGACAGAGCGCGGATTTAGGAAGCAGTTTCGTTATAGTAGGCCCGAGAAATCAGAAACGTTCATACAGTTCAGTAGTAGACTGAGAAGTTATTTAGAAAAATGGCTTAATATGGCAAAGATAGAAAAATCTTTTCCGGCTGTCTGTGATTTCATGGCAAGGGATCAGTTCCTGGAGTCATGTAATACATCTGAAGCCAAAACAGTTTGGTAATTTAGATGAAATGGCTAGGGAGGCAGATTTGTTTGCAGAAGCGCGCGGGGGCGTATATAGTTGCATTAATAAGGGGCAACGCGATAATAGAGGCGCAGCGCAGGGTAAACAGGACAAAGTTGACTCGAACAAACCCAGTGGTAGACCGGATATCAAGTGTAGCATATGCGGTAAGGGGCATTTAACAATTAAATGTTTTAAGAACCCCGACAGGAAACAATTGTATAGCGCAGAGGTAGGAGCAACTGGAGTTGGGGATAGCGGTGTTAAGGAAAATTTTAACACGCGCGTAGAGACTCAAGGTTCTCAGGTTAAGAATGAGAATATGCAGAATGTAGGTCGTGGTTATACACGTGGTCGTGGTAATTTTAGAGGGTCTTTTCGCGGACGCGGTAAGAATAATAGCACACCATGTGGCGCAGCACACCAAGTTAGTTTTTGTCAAACGGAAGTAACTAGGAAAGGTGATGAGATTGGAAGTATTTTTGAAAATAAGGTTGGTGATCCTTTGATTTCGGATAGGGAGGAGTGTAGTAAGGAAACTAGGGAAGGTGTCTGTTACTTCTTAAAGGCAAGGTTACCGACGGCACAAGGATTGGTTAATAATAAAAAGGTGGTTGTATTAAGAGATACTGGGTGTACAGGCTGTGTCGTTCGGAGAAGTTTGGTTTCGGATAGTCAGTTAATAGGGAAGGAATCAAATGTTACGTTGATTGATGAATCCACACAAAGGTATCCTTTGGCAATGATTGACATTGATTGTCCTTTTTTCACTGGGAAAACTGAAGCTTTGTGTATGGATGATACGTTGTACGATTTGGTTATCGGTAACATTGATGGATCAAAACTTCCTGATATGTCTCATTTCTCAGCTGCGGCTGTAACTAGGTCTCAAACTAGGCAGGATGAGAAGCCTTACAGAAAACTTAAGGTTCCCGATCAGATCATTAACGATGACAAGGAGGCTTTCAAGCAAGCTCAGGTTGATGATCCAACTTTGGAAAACATCAGGAAAAGGGTTGTATCTGGGAACAAGACTGTGAGTCGTGGTTTAAACCGAGGTGAAACTAGGTTTATTGAGAAAAAGGGTTTGGCATATAGGGAGTTCACAAAGGGTAACAAAGTATCTTTCCAACTTGTGGTCCCTCAAAGTTTCCGAGGAAAGGTGTTGAAACTGGCTCATGAAACGCTTATGTCTGGACATATGGGTATTAGGAAGACATTGGATAGAGTTGTAACTGAGTTTTACTGGCCCGGTATTTGCGGTGATGTCGCTAGATTTTGTAAATCTTGTGATATTTGTCAGAGAACTATTCAGAAAGGTCGGGTCACTAAAGTACCTCTAGGAAAAATGCCATTGATTGATACGCCGTTTAAGAGGGTGGCAGTGGACATAGTTGGTCCAATTGAGCCTCGATCTGATAGGAAATCTCGGTATATTTTAACCATGATAGATTATGCGACAAGGTATCCAGAGGCGATAGCTTTACCGAGTATTGAGCCGGAACGTGTCGCGGAAGCGCTTATTGAAATGTTTAGTAGGGTTGGCATTCCTGATGAAATGTTGACTGATTGTGGATCACAGTTTACTGCTGAGGTAATGAAAGAAGTCAGCAGACTTCTTTCTCTTCAACAGTTAACGTGTAGTCCGAGACACCCAATTTGCAACGGCTTGATAGAGCGTTTCCACGCTACGTTAAAGCAGATGTTACGTCGCATGTGTGCTGAACGCCCAAAAGATTGGGATAAATATCTTCCAGCTTTATTATTTGCGGTAAGGGAAGTCCCACAAGAGTCTTTAGGATACTCCCCTTTTGAGTTGTTATATGGACGTAACGTCAGAGGTCCAATGGCAATATTAAGAGAATTATGGGCTGAAGAGGTACGCGATGAGCAAGTTCTTTCGACGTATCAATACGTTATTGAGCTTAGGGAACGGTTAGAGCAGACATGCAAATTAGCGCGTGATAATTTAAAGAAGGTTCAGATTAAGCAGAAAGCTTATTATGATAAAGGCGCGAGGTCGCGTAAATTTGACGTCGGCGATAAAGTGCTGTTATTACTACCGACAGACAGTAATAAATTATTGCTTCAATGGAAAGGTCCTTATGAAGTGGTTGAGGTAGTGAACAGAATGGATTATAAGATTGACGTCAATGGAAATGTTAACACATATCACGCTAACATACTGAAGCAATATGTGGAACGTCAAAATGTGACGTCACATTGCTTGCTTTCTGTAGAGTCCATTCCGTCAACTGAAAATGATGACGTTGACGAATTCTCATTGGAAGATTGCGCTTTTCCTACTGCAAAGCAACCAGAGACGTTTAAGGACGTCAATGTTTCAGAAATGTTAACGCAGGATCAGCGTAAAGAAATAGAGACGTTGATAAAAGAATACCCGGACGTACTGTCCAGTGTACCAGGACGAACTGACCAAATAGAACACGACATAAAGTTGCTGACGTCGGAACCAGTGAGGTCAAAAGGTTATGCCATACCATATAAAGTACGGGATGTGATGGAAAGAGAAATTCAAGATATGTTAGATTTAGGAGTTATTGAGCCATCAATATCTCCATACTCATCCCCTATAGTACTTGTCCCTAAAAAAAGATGGTTCGGTGCGGTTCTTGTGCCTTACCCCACAGCTGCCCGTACACCTGTCAGAGATCACGCTCGGTTGTCTTGTCAGCATGGGGGTTTGCGGGACGCCGTAAACCCACATGTAACAATCAGTCTGTTCAGATCTCCTATCTCGAGTAAAATACTTATTGCGCATGTGCGTACAGAAAAGACTGATTAGTCTACGCAGTTGTGCAATCGGGATTGTGTCTTCAATGTTCAAGAGGTTTGAAACGTTTCATCGCGCACAAACTGAAGATCGCAGGTTTGCTTTACTGTAGAGAGGCTGCAACAGCATACTTAGGCACCCAAATCTCGCCTGGAATCTCGTTCAAATTCTCGCGATAATCCGCCATCATTACAGAGTTCATGAGAATTGTATTCACATCCAAAAAATGCTTCTCAAAACCAAAAGGAGTCAAGTCCCATAATAACCGAAACACAAACATCGTCGAAATAATTTTAAGAGGCTCTTTTCGAAGACCGTTCCATCAAACGCTGAAGTTTGATTGCGAGAAAGTTTCGAAACTGCGCCACGCGTTTAAATTAACTGAAACGTACCGCACTGAGCCGAAAATGTTAGCCGGTAAAAACCAAGCACCGCGCTTGGACCAACGAGTTACCGGAGCATTCACCGAAGCATTTACCGGAACTTCTCGATAGGGTGGAAAGCGCTTCTCGTCTGGTCAAGCAATTAAAACTTTTCACAAACTATTACTCAGGGACATAAAATAAAGTCATGGACATAGTAAGAGGCACAATGAGCTATCTGGCTACCTGTGGATTTCTACCTTCCAAAGATTTACAAAGTGATATGAGCCCCAAATCCAAACATATCGCTAGTGCTCCAGGATACTTTAGAGTGTCCATGCTAGAAATTAACTGAGTCACACTATGTAATTTTCTGCCCATGAAATGCACACAGGACCAACACTGGAGCATCGTCATACTAAGGCTATGTGCAAAGCGGCGGTGAAGCTCAAACAACAAGGCAACGCAAGCGTAGCATCCCCTCGCAACCGCATACCATTCATTAACATGAAAATCCAATCTGAATATGTTAGACCATTGTGACCTTGACCTTTGACCCCTGACCTTGAAATTCAATAGGGTTCATCCTCTGTACATGGTGAACATTTGTGGAAGGTTTGATGCTTCTACGATGAATACTGTGTCGTCTATCCTGCTCACAAGGTTTTCAAGGTAAAGTCCATTGTGACCTTGACCTTTGACCCCTGACCTTGAAATTCAATAGGGTTCATCCTCTGTACATGGTGAACATTTGTGGAAGGTTTGATGCTTCTACGATGAATACTGTGTCTTCTATCCTGCTCACAAGGTTTTCAAGGTCAAGTCCATTGTGACCTTGACCTTTGACCCCTGACCTTGAAATTCAATAGGGTTCATCCTCTGTACATGGTGAACATTTGTGGAAGGTTTGATGCTTCTACGATGAATACTGTGTCGTCTATCCTGCTCACAAGGTTTTCAAGGTCAAGTTCATTGTGACCTTGACCTTTGACCCCTGACCTTGAAATTCAATAGGGTTCATCCTCTGTACATGGTGAACATTTGTGGAAGGTTTGATGCTTCTACGATGATTACTGTGTCGTCTATCCTGCTCACAAGGTTTTCAAGGTCAAGTCCATTGTGACCTTGACCTTTGACCCCTGACCTTGAAATTCAATAGGGTTCATCCTCTGTACATGGTGAACATTTGTGGAAGGTTTGATGCTTCTACGATGATTACTTTGTCTTCTATCCTGCTCACAAGGTTTTCAAGGTCAAGTCCATTGTGACCTTGACCTTTGACCCCTGACCTTGAAATTCAATAGGGTTCATCCTCTGTACATGGTGAACATTTGTGGAAGGTTTGATGCTTCTACGATGAATACTGTGTCTTCTATCCTGCTCACAAGGTTTTCAAGGTAAAGTCCATTGTGACCTTGACCTTTGACCCCTGACCTTGAAATTCAATAGGGTTTATCCTCTGTACATGGTGAACATTTGTGGAAGGTTTGATGCTTCTACGATGAATACTGTGTCTTCTATCCTGCTCACAAGGTTTTCAAGGTCAAGTCCATTGTGACCTTGACCTTTGACCCATGACCTTGAAATTCAATAGGGTTCATCCTCTGTACATGGTGAACATTTGTGGAAGGTTTGATGCTTCTACAATGAATACTGTGTCTTCTATCCTGCTCACAAGGTTTTCAAGGTCAAGTCCATTGTGACCTTGACCTTTGACCCCTGACCTTGAAATTCAATAGGGTTCATCCTCTGTACATGGTGAACATTTGTGGAAGGTTTGATGCTTCTACGATGAATACTGTGTCGTCTATCCTGCTCACAAGGTTTTCAAGGTCAAGTCCATTGTGACCTTGACCTTTGACCCCTGACCTTGAAATTCAATAGGGTTCATCCTCTGTACATGGTGAACATTTGTGGAAGGTTTGATGCTTCTACGATGATTACTGTGTCGTCTATCCTGCTCACAAGGTTTTCAAGGTCAAGTCCATTGTGACCTTGACCTTTGACCCCTGACCTTGAAATTCAATAGGGTTCATCCTCTGTACATGGTGAACATTTGTGGAAGGTTTGATGCTTCTACGATGATTACTTTGTCTTCTATCCTGCTCACAAGGTTTTCAAGGTCAAGTCCATTGTGACCTTGACCTTTGACCCCTGACCTTGAAATTCAATAGGGTTCATCCTCTGTACATGGTGAACATTTGTGGAAGGTTTGATGCTTCTACGATGAATACTGTGTCTTCTATCCTGCTCACAAGGTTTTCAAGGTAAAGTCCATTGTGACCTTGACCTTTGACCCCTGACCTTGAAATTCAATAGGGTTTATCCTCTGTACATGGTGAACATTTGTGGAAGGTTTGATGCTTCTACGATGAATACTGTGTCTTCTATCCTGCTCACAAGGTTTTCAAGGTCAAGTCCATTGTGACCTTGACCTTTGACCCATGACCTTGAAATTCAATAGGGTTCATCCTCTGTACATGGTGAACATTTGTGGAAGGTTTGATGCTTCTACGATGAATACTGTGTCTTCTATCCTGCTCACAAGGTTCCGGACAGACACACACACACACACACACAGACACACTAACACACGGACGCACGGCACCGATGCTATATCCCCATTCGCAACGTTGTTGCGAGGGGATAATTATTTTGGGTTTAACGACGCGTCAACCCTGGTCGGTCATTTTGTGTTATCTCCCAGAGAAAGGGACTGAAGAGATAGAAAAGGTAGTAGAGGAGAAGAGAGGGAGAGAAAGCGGAAAAGTGTACAAATAGAAGAAGTAACAACACTCGCTCTCTCTACCCCTACCGGCTGCAAGGACAGCAGGCCTTGCCCAACTGTGAGTCAATATTAGTTGGACTCCCGTCACCTTTGCCTCACAACAGAACAAATTAAAAACTTTGAAAAACAGTTTTTATGTAATTTAGGGAAGATCCCTCTTGAAGCCCTCAAGGATCCCGGAAGTGACAATATTCGTTGGAAGTTGCCCGTGTCGACGAAGGAGAGCTGATAGCAGCTGTCGGTCCATATACCCCAGGGAGTATCCTATACTGTTCGCTGCTTTCGGGTCGGAGAACCTTCAAGCATGGATTTCCAATTAGCCCAGCGATAGATCATGCCCAGGATTGACACCTTGATGTCAATGCTAGTGAGTTTGCCGGCAAAGGTGTTGTATCACTCGGGAGGTATGTTACGAGATGGAATAGGAAACCTCTCTGGTGCTTATGCACATCTAAATTATTTTAGTAGATATATGGTAGGGCGGTGCGAGTGAAATATTTTAGGTGAAATATGGTACGCAAACTGTGCCGCTCCATGAACAAGTCATGCACATATCATACGATGTATGCATGAGTGGTTTATAGAGAGCTGTTTTTACAATACAGGGGGCCGCTATAAGGCTGAGTCCTATAGAATTTGCCTAAAAATCGCCAACCGCCAAATTGTGCCATATATGATTTTTATTCCCGTCACGTGTTGTGTGGGTGTTCGTTTTGACAGGCGTCATGTCATTGATTTATAGGGTCGTTTCATCAATTTTTCCTATGGGAAATATACTATTTGAACGCAAATCCATTATCTACTCGATTTTTGCTATCTAGCTTTATTTGTGGCCGGTATCTCCACCTCGCCACGAATTGAGCAAGGTAATATGAGTAGGCATGATTTTCTGGTAGTATTCATAGATATATAAACCCTGAGAAAAGCGAACACTTTAGCAGCAGGTCAAGTTGTAACATGTACCTACAACATCGTGTCGGGAAATAGAAAGTATATTGAAAGGCACGACAATGTGTGACCTGCTGCTCCCTGCTTCATAGCAGCAGGTACTGGTACGACGCTAGGCGTTAGGGTCCAGCAAGGGCGGACAGACCGCCGTAATCAGCGTAGACCAGAATCAGAATCATTGTTCATTGTCAACAAATGTGAGACCATAAAAGAGGTCAACTAACCTGCAGGATATTCGGACGATCGCTAAACCTGCGATCGGCAACCTGTGATCGGCAACTATGTCGATAGACTAGTGTGCAGTTTGCACTAGTTCGCGAGAGGAAGTTTCACGCGAGAGGGGGATTCACCCCAAGTTATAAACTGGCCAGTCGCGTCTTGTGTTGTTTCTTTTTTTGTTTTTGTTGTTGTTTTTGTTGTTTGCTTCTGTAGGTATTCACGTCACCCGTTCTGAGCACAGAACATTGTTTTGCCTTCGGAGCGGACGTCGTGAGTTGGCTACAGAAGCAACAAATTGTGATGTTTTGTGTTAGTAAGTGTTGTATGTAGATACTGTAAATAATTCATGTCATTCATCTAACATCTTTCTTGTGCCTTACCCCACAGCTGCCCGTACACCTGTCAGAGATCACGCTCGGTTGTCTTGTCAGCATGGGGGTTTGCGGGACGCCGTAAACCCACATGTAACATTTGGTGTCAGTGAAGTGAGGATTTGATCTCTGGCTGGTGTTCCCGGCTGTGGAACAGCACATTGATACTCTGAATCATCAACTTTTTTAAAAAAAAAAATGCATTGACAGCCACATTTAGAAATTAACTTTAATCTTCCTTCCTGCGTTGATGAAGTGCGAAACCCATGTATTCAACTGAATGGATACTGACAAGTCGATAATTTCTGAGCAGGAAGGCAAGGCAAACCCCACTTTTTCTTGGTAACGAAAAATTTAAGTAGACACCACTTAATTGTGTTACCTGACATTCTAAGTTAAACTGGAGTTACTAATTGATCTTACCCACACATGGTTCTGACGTAGTGACGTTAACAATTTACTGACGTTGACATAACGGTAGCGTTAATATTTACGCAGTGGCTTGAGGTTAGGTATGACGTAATAGAAACATTAATGGTGACTTGTTATGATCGGAGTTTTGTAATGTGATGAAACTTCGGATTGTAGCATTTTACTGTAAACGTCGTCAGTTTATGACGTCATATTAGACTACCAGTGCGCAACGTCATACTTTGCTGAAAGCATTTGACATTTCAAATCGCGTGTGCTTTAATAACTAACGTTTTAGTTAGATTAACGCGTATAACACATATCTTAACGTTTTAGTTAAGCCCATTCAATCATCACTGTTCATAACTGATCAGTTTATAGTGGTTTTGATAGTAACGTGAGATTTACGTTATCAATAATGGAGCGTTTAATGCAAATGGGAAAGGACTTAGGTTATGAGGGGAAGGAGTTACAAGGTTTTGTTAAAGAGCAGCAAGATATTGAGCGGGCAGAAAGGCAAGAGCAAAGGGATTTAGAAAGGTTAAGGTCTGAGGAAAAGGAAAAGGAAAGGGTACATGAACTAGCTAAGTTAGTGGAAAAGGAAAAGGAAAGGGCATATGAACTAGCTAAGTTAGAAGAAAAGGAAAAGGAAAGGGCACATGAACTAGCTATGTTGAATGTTAATAAGGAACTTGAAATGGCACGCATTAAGACTGAAAGGGAGGCAAAAGAGATTAGTGAGGCCCATTTAGAACAAATAAAACATGGGTTTGAGCTACAGCACCAAGAATTAAGGAATCAATTAGAAATGCAGAGAACGAAGCTCGAGCTAGAATTTGAAAAGCAAAAAGCTGAGAAGGTGGCTCATGCCCGGGATCCTAAGTTACCTTATTTTGAAGAAGGTAAAGATAAAATGGATAGTTATTTATCTAGATTTGAGAAATATGCTACGGCTAATAAATGGGATAAGAGTGTTTGGGCCGCGTATTTAAGTGCATTGCTCAAAGGGCGCGCACTTGATGTATATGACCGGTTGTCAAATGAGGATGCGGCGGATTATGAAAAGTTAAAGGATGCTTTATTAAAGAATTTTGACATGACAGAGCGCGGATTTAGGAAGCAGTTTCGTTATAGTAGGCCCGAGAAATCAGAAACGTTCATACAGTTCAGTAGTAGACTGAGAAGTTATTTAGAAAAATGGCTTAATATGGCAAAGATAGAAAAATCTTTTCCGGCTGTCTGTGATTTCATGGCAAGGGATCAGTTCCTGGAGTCATGTAATAGAGAACTGTATGTACATCTGAAGCCAAAACAGTTTGGTAATTTAGATGAAATGGCTAGGGAGGCAGATTTGTTTGCAGAAGCGCGCGGGGGCGTATATAGTTGCATTAATAAGGGGCAACGCGATAATAGAGGCGCAGCGCAGGGTAAACAGGACAAAGTTGACTCGAACACACCCAGTGGTAGACCGGATATCAAGTGTAGCATATGCGGTAAGGGGCATTTAACAATTAAATGTTTTAAGAACCCCGACAGGAAACAATTGTATAGCGCAGAGGTAGGAGCAACTGGAGTTGGGGATAGCGGTGTTAAGGAAAATTTTAACACGCGCGTAGAGACTCAAGGTTCTCAGGTTAAGAATGAGAATATGCAGAATGTAGGTCGTGGTTATACACGTGGTCGTGGTAATTTTAGAGGGTCTTTTCGCGGACGCGGTAAAAATAATAGCACACCACGTGGCGCCGCACGTCAAGTTAGTTTTTGTCAGACGGAAGTAACTAGGAAAGGTGATGAGATTGGAAGTATTTTTGAAAATAAGGTTGGTGATCCTTTGATTTCGGATAGGGAGGAGTGTAGTAAGGAAACTAGGGAAGGTGTCTGTTACTTCTTAAAGGCAAGGTTACCGACGGCACAAGGATTGGTTAATAATAAAAAGGTGGTTGTATTAAGAGATACTGGGTGTACAGGCTGTGACGTTCGGAGAAGTTTGGTTTCGGATAGTCAGTTAATAGGGAAGGAATCAAATGTTACGTTGATTGATGAATCCACACAAAGGTATCCTTTGGCAATGATTGACATTGATTGTCCTTTTTTCACTGGGAAAACTGAAGCTTTGTGTATGGATGATACGTTGTACGATTTGGTTATCGGTAACATTGATGGATCAAATCTTCCTGATATGTCTCATTTCTCAGCTGCGGCTGTAACTAGGTCTCAAACTAGGCAGGATGAGAAGCCTTACAGAAAACTTAAGGTTCCCGATCAGATCATTAACGATGACAAGGAGGCTTTCAAGCAAGCCCAGGTTGATGATCCAACTTTGGAAAACATGAGGAAAAGGGTTGTATCTGGGAACAAGACTATGAGTCGTGGTTTAAACCGAGGTGAAACTAGGTTTATTGAGAAAAAGGGTTTGGCATATAGGGAGTTCACCAAGGGTAACAAAGTCTCTTTCCAACTTGTGGTCCCTCAAAGTTTCCGAGGAAAGGTGTTGAAACTGGCTCATGAAACGCTTATGTCTGGACATATGGGTATTAGGAAGACATTGGATAGAGTTGTAACTGAGTTTTACTGGCCCGGTATTTGCGGTGATGTCGCTAGATTTTGTAAATCTTGTGATATTTGTCAGAGAACTATTCAGAAAGGTCGGGTCACTAAAGTACCTCTAGGAAAAATGCCATTGATTGATACGCCATTTAAGAGGGTGGCAGTTGACATAGTTGGTCCAATTGAGCCTCGATCTGATAGGAAATCTCGGTATATTTTAACCATGATAGATTATGCGACAAGGTATCCAGAGGCGATAGCTTTACCGAGTATTGAGACGGAACGTGTCGCGGAAGCGCTTATTGAAATGTTTAGTAGAGTTGGCATTCCTGATGAAATGTTGACTGATTGTGGATCACAGTTTACTGCTGAGGTAATGAAGGAAGTCAGCAGACTTCTTTCTCTTCAACAGTTAACGTGTAGTCCGAGACACCCAATTTGCAACGGCTTGATAGAGCGTTTCCACGCTACGTTAAAGCAGATGTTACGTCGCATGTGTGCTGAACGTCCAAAAGATTGGGATAAATATCTTCCAGCTTTATTATTTGCGGTAAGGGAAGTCCCACAAGAGTCTTTAGGATACTCCCCTTTTGAGTTGTTATATGGACGTAACGTCAGAGGTCCAATGGCAATATTAAGAGAATTATGGGCTGAAGAGGTACGCGATGAGCAAGTTCTTTCGACGTATCAATACGTTATTGAGCTTAGGCAACGGTTAGAGCAGACATGCAAATTAGCGCGTGATAATTTAAAGAAGGTTCAGATTAAGCAGAAAGCTTATTATGATAAAGGCGCGAGGTCGCGTAAATTTGACGTCGGCGATAAAGTGCTGTTGTTACTACCGACAGACAGTAATAAATTATTGCTTCAATGGAAAGGTCCTTATGAAGTGGTTAAGGTAGTGAACAGAATGGATTATAAGATTGACGTCAATGGAAATGTTTACACATATCACGCTAACATACTGAAGCAATATGTGGAACGTCAGAATGTGACGCCACATTGCTTGCTTTCTGTAGAGTCCATTCCGTCAACTGAAAATGATGACGTTGACGAATTCTCATTGGAAGATTGCGCTTTTCCTACTGCAAAGCAACCAGAGACGTTTAAGGACGTCAATATGTCAGAAATGTTAACGCAGGATCAGCGTAAAGAAATAGAGACGTTGATAAAAGAATACCCGGACGTACTGTCCAGTGTACCAGGACGAACTGACCAAATAGAACACGACATGAAGTTGCTGACGTCGGAACCAGTGAGGTCAAAAGTTTATGCAATACCATATAAAGTACGGGATGTAATGGAAAAGGAAATTCAAGATATGTTAGATTTAGGAGTTATTGAGCCATCAATATCTCCATACTCATCCCCTGTAGTACTTGTCCCTAAAAAAGATGGTTCGGTGCGGTTCTGCATTGACTTCCGTAAACTTAATAAAGTGACGGAGTTCGATGCAGAACCAATGCCAAATATGGAGGAGGTTATAAATAGAATGTCGGGGCACAAATACTTTAGCAAATTAGATTTGTCAAAAGGTTATTGGCAGGTAAAAATGACGTCTAAGGCAAAACCTCTAACTGCGTTCGAAACCCCCAAAGGCTTGTTTCAATTCAAAACTATGCCCTTCGGTTTGGTAAACTCAGGAGCAACATTTTGCAGGTTGATGAGAATGATTCTGTCCGAACTTTCTAACGTTGATAGCTTCGTCGATGATATGTGGATCTTTACCGAAACTTGGAAAGACCACTTGACGTCATTACGTGAAGTTTTGGATAGACTTAGGACAGCCAAGTTGACGGCAAAACCTTCCAAGTGTATGATTGGGTATAGCAGTATCGAATGTCTTGGTCACAGTGTAGCTGCTCAGTCAGTAAGACCGCAAGAAGACAAGATACAAGCTATAAAGGATGCTCCTCGACCTTCTACTAAGAGACAAATAAAGTCATTTCTTGGGTTGGCTGGTTTCTACCGCCGTTTCATTCCAAATTTCTCATCTATTGCTTCCCCTTTGACAGATTTAACTAAGAAAAGTAGACCAAACAAGATCACAGACTGGCAGGACCATCATGAAAAGGCTTTCCAGACCCTGAAGAATAGACTCACGTCTAGTCCTATTCTTCGTCTTCCTATCTTTCATGATGGGAATCCGTTCATACTCCGGACGGACGCTTCTGATGTTGGTATAGGAGCCGTTTTGCTCCAAGAATTTGAAGGGGAAGGACGACTTCCCATTGCTTATGCCAGCAAGAAACTTTTGCCTCGTGAGAAAAACTATTCTGTAATAGAGAAGGAATGTTTGGCTATTATCTGGGGTGTTGAGAAATTTCGCAAGTATCTTTACGGAGTAGAATTCCTGATTGAGACAGACCACAAGCCCTTGTCAAACAGCAAAAGTTCTCAATCCTCGAATTATGCGTTGGGCAATGAAACTACAGCCGTATAGATTTCGGATTGTTGCAATTCGGGGCCAGGAAAATTTGGGGGCAGACTACCTTAGTAGGTAATTCTTCGCACGGTTGTTGTGTAAATAGCTGTCTTGTTTAGATAGGTTCATCCTATTCCATCTCTGTACACAAAGAAAAAACATTTCTGATTTTTTTTTCTCCAAAAGGGGAAACCTTTGTTACGAGATGGAATAGGAAACCTCTCTGGTGCTTATGCACATCTAAATCATTTTAGTAGATATATGGTAGGGCGGTGCGAGTGAAATATTTTAGGTGAAATATGGTACGCAAACTGTGCCGCTCCATGAACAAGTCATGCACATATCATACGATGTATGCATGAGTGGTTTATAGAGAGCTGTTTTTACAATACAGAGGGCCGCTATAAGGCTGAGTCCTATAGAATTTGCCTAAAAATCGCCAACCGCCAAATTGTGCCATATATGATTTTTATTCCCGTCACGTGTTGTGTGGGTGTTCGTTTTGACAGGCGTCATGTCATTGATTTATAGGGTCGTTTCATCAATTTTTCCTATGGGAAATATACTATTTGAACGCAAATCCATTATCTACTCGATTTTTGCTATCTAGCTTTATTTGTGGCCGGTATCTCCACCTCGCCACGAATTGAGCAAGGTAATATGAGTAGGCATGATTTTCTGGTAGTATTCATAGATATATAAACCCTGAGAAAAGCGAACACTTTAGCAGCAGGTCAAGTTGTAACATGTACCTACAACATCGTGTCGGGAAATAGAAAGTATATTGAAAGGCACGACAATGTGTGACCTGCTGCTCCCTGCTTCATAGCAGCAGGTACTGGTACGACGCTAGGCGTTAGGGTCCAGCAAGGGCGGACAGACCGCCGTAATCAGCGTAGACCAGAATCAGAATCATTGTTCATTGTCAACAAATGTGAGACCATAAAAGAGGTCAACTAACCTGCAGGATATTCGGACGATCGCTAAACCTGCGATCGGCAACCTGTGATCGGCAACTATGTCGATAGACTAGTGTGCAGTTTGCACTAGTTCGCGAGAGGAAGTTTCACGCGAGAGGGGGATTCACCCCAAGTTATAAACTGGCCAGTCGCGTCTTGTGTTGTTTCCTTTTTTGTTTTTGTTGTTGTTTTTGTTGTTTGCTTCTGTAGGTATTCACGTCACCCGTTCCGAGCACAGAACATTGTTTTGCCTTCGGAGCGGACGTCGTGAGTTGGCTACAGAAGCAACAAATTGTGATGTTTTGTGTTAGTAAGTGTTGTATGTAGATACTGTAAATAATTCATGTCATTCATCTAACATCTTTCTTGTGCCTTACCCCACAGCTGCCCGTACACCTGTCAGAGATCACGCTCGGTTGTCTTGTCAGCATGGGGGTTTGCGGGACGCCGTAAACCCACATGTAACAAGGTAATACTGGTTGTGTGGTAGCCATCTTAGACAAACCGAGCTGCTTGCCGTTGCACTGTCTCGAGCTGCTGGATACTATATGTGGGCCCAAAACTGACGTGGCATAATCCAGGATAAGTCTAATCATGGTCTCGACCATCATGCTTTAACATCTTCAGACAAGCTGATAATCGGATATCAAACTTTATTGCCGCTGCCGGGAATCGAACCGGGGGGTCTCTAGCATCAGAGGCAAGTGCACTATCCACAGAGCTACCAATATACTGCTACCATCCCCGTACGAGGATTACGTGAAGACAGGATGAAAGCCTGCACAGTAATCATGTAATACTGGTAGGCATCTTTTACCTGCGCAGGGGATGCTTCACCCTGCACATGGGGTTGGGGTGAGGCTCCAGCTCACGTCCCGATCCGAAGGACGGTGCACTTTGTGGCATTCATTTCTGCAAATGATGTCAGTATTGGGACACCTCGATTTTATAAACCGCTGCTTGGAATCGAACCGGGGGCCTCTAGCATGATAGGCAGGTACACTAACCACTGAGCTACCACGCCCCTATGTTCGGATGCCAAACTTTATTGTTCCTGCCGGGTCTAGAATCAGAGTCCAATAGCTATTAACTACATAAGGGGTGTAAATGAGTGTGTTTGCTCAAAAGGCAGTGCCTTTATTATCGACTGCAAAAAGATCTAGCAAAACAGCCGTACAAGTGTCAATCTATTGGGCTCGCGTAATCACAGATTGTTTATAACTGCGTCATACTGTTCAAGCATAATAACCAATCAGAAGTAGTTTTGTGCAAGAGCGTTACCGATGATTGTCTATAGTCCGTTTCGTTTCACGCAAGTTTTTCATAGACGTGCCTCCACAGCATCGGCCCTTATTTTGACGAACCTCCAGCTTGTTGATTGATTGATTTGAGGTTTAACGTCCCCGTCAACACTATTTATGTCATTTTGGGGACATTGCTTCCAATAATGTGAGACTTTTACCCGACACTAAGATGAAATGACAACTCAAGCCCTGTCGCCCAATGAAACCTAAGGCTTACATGCATTGGGCGGTCTGGCCTGGGCAGGCTCAGCCTTCTAAGCGGTTTACCAGTGCCCATGTGTGGTCAGTTTTACCTCTGGTGACAACATCACTCAGCCCATTTTTTTCTCCAAGCCCCGATGGGCGGTGCGAACTGTCGCTTGTTGTCACCATGTATTATGGACAAAGGGGGAATTAGCCGTTGAATTTCTCCGCGGGCAGACAACTCAGTTTGCTTGTTGGAGTATACGGTATTTCATTCGCAAATGTTGTTTGATTTGAGGTTAATCGCCCCCGTCAACACTATGTAGGTCATTCTGAGACGGTGCTTCCAATTTTGAGTGACTTTTACCTAGACATTGAGATGGAATGACATCTCAAGACCTGCCACCCAATGAAACTAAGAGGGTGTACATGCATGGACGGTCCAACACGCATCACTTTGTCTTGACAGGCTAAGATCCTCTAAGCTGTTCCAGTACTCGTTTGCGGTCGGTTTTAGCTCTGCGTGGAAGCATCATGCAGCCCATCTATTTCATTAAGCCCGGTACCACCCCAACACCGCAAATATTGTGGGTGGGGCCAGCAATATAGATACGGTTTTTGATTTTTTTTTCACGAGGCCGTGCATTCATATGACAATAATGGAAATATGTGTTTAAATCCAGAGGAACTGGTTAGAAAAGACAACTGTGCTAAACACCTTTTTTGATTGTTTAGAGGTTTAAAGTCCCCTTCAACACTGTGTAGGTCATTTTTGAGACGTAGTTTCAAATATTGTGGGACTGTTCCGAGTCGGACAGATTATGGTTGTAATGTTGGAGGAAGCAGGAACTGAATACGTGTTCACGCCTGTTTTCGCGCGCACATTAAACCCTGTGGAATTGTGTTTTCAGTACATCAAAAAACTTCTTCACACAAGCGAACTTCGAGCTGCGGTTAAAGACAACCTTCAGTATGCTATTATGACTGCGGTAAACAGAGGTACATCTTCAGATTGTGCTGGATAGCAGATATAAACAATGACACTATCGGGGCCTGGAGAAATAGATTGGGCTGCACGATGCTTCCGCGCAGAGCTGTAACCGACCGAATTGAGTACTGGTAAACAGTTAAGGTCTTAGCCTGCCCAGGAAAAGTGATGCGAGTCGGACCTCTCCTTAAACCCTAACGGTTTTTATGGGCAGTAGGGCGTGATTTGTCATTTCATCTCAATGTCGGGTAAAAGTCCCACAACATCGGAAGCAACGTCTCCAAATAACCTTTACAGTGTTGACGGGGACGTTAAACCTCAAATCAAACAAACACTATGCCCAAGTGATTAACCGGGCCTTCCTGGCTTGATGGGTAAGGGCGCTGACTCTTAATCTTTGGGTCTCTAACCGCTGTGATTCGAGCCCCACTCGGATCACATGTGAAACGCCAAGTTCTGCAACGGAAGGTCAGGTGTCTTTTCTCCGAGTAATCCAGTTTTCGCCCGACTCTGATTAAGGATCGCCCCGATATGTGAAATGATTTTTAAAGGTCCGTAAAAGCAGAACAAAAATGTCCAAGAGGTAACGGTTAAAAATGTGGCATGCATTTTAGCGGGATTTGGTCCATATAGATATTTTAGCTCACACGTTCTCATTTAGGCTTCCCATCTATTTTGCTTTTCATAATTTTTATGTCTAGCAACACATACGAATGCACATCTGTCGCACTGAATTCGGTAAAGTTACACTCATGATCGAGTAGCCAACACTTAACGTCCGGCTTCGGTAGCTCAGTCGGATGCGCGTCTGACTGGCGATCAGGACGACGCGGGTTCGATACCTGTCGGTGCCGTTGAGATTGATCATGGACTCTTTCCTACGGTCATTCTCTCCATTCCGATGATTCAAGAAGAGCAGTTGCCAGTTTTTGGCGCACTGGTTAACCGCTTACGTATAATCCTGAGAGAGATTTTTGCATATCTTGTATCTTGTTTTAAGTACATATATTAAAGACCTACCTTGGCGAGGTACCCTCCGTTACTTTGATATTAATTCTCAATGAGTCAGTGCTCCCACAAGACTCACAACTTTGTGAGAGTTACGTTCTGTAAGTTCTGTGTACTCGTTTTCCAAATCCAGGAAAGAAACTCTCAGAGCCTAAAACTTACACCTCTTGCAAAAAGTTGCAAAATTCAGTATACGTCATGCTGTATGAATTCCCCATTGACGCTTCAATTAAGGAGCAACGGGTGTCCCCACTGAACTCCATGTGGACCTTAAATGTCAACGAGATCTTCTGGGACCATTTTAGATGCCATCACTGATAGCAGATGCCTAACGAGTTGTAGACACTTTTATATGGGCTCATGGGTACGACGGATAGATTGAAACACCCGCTATATGTAAACTAGGCCTGTGATTTGTTAACAAAATGTCAGAAACCAATTTAAGCAACTGACCAGGATTCTGATTAGAGGGTAGTTCCCGCCATATGTAAATTAGAACTAAACGTAAGAAAATAACTGATAAAATTTCAAGTGTTCCACCATGTTTTATTGTAGGACCTATTAACGCATAACCATGATTGATATGTTGTTGCAAGATGAAACGTAGGTCATAAAGATTATCATGTTACGATCTCGAAATGGTCAATGAAACTGTGAAACTACTTTGCAGTTTAACCAAGGCAGAAAATTGCCTCACATTTGCTCCTAACAATAACAGAATGTGGGAATTCAAGAGAGCCGCCTAGTCTTCGTCTTCCATGAAATGGTCAGAATGTGAGTGTGAACTAGTTCGCCATACTTCTAGTGAAGGTACCTGAAGCTTTCAGCTTGCTTTGACCAAACAATGGAGTTAGGACTACGCTCGTACTTATGGTTTTGTCAGTGACGGAGAATCTGATTTCCTCTACGCTCAATGCCATGACTATGCTATCCGTCATACATGCTGTCTCCTTAATAGCAAGACAGAAGCCTCCGTGGCACAGTGGTTATGCTACTCGCCTTGTAAACCAGGGGTCGCAGGATCGATCCCGGGGCTTCTCCAGACTTTCGGATGAGTCTTTAAACCGAGGCCCCGTCGCCGTATGACCTTAGCTGTTGGTGAGATGTTAAACTCAAACATTCACTCACTCTTTTAGCAAGATACAGAGTGCTCATTCGTTGATTGTCTTGTCTCGACAGAAGACTGTGACAAAGCCATCGACTGAGAGAGAGAGAGAGAGAGAGAGAGAGAGAGAGAGAGAGAGAGAGAGAGAGAGAGAGAGAGAGAGAGAGTCATTAGAACACTTGCTAAGATTTTCAACTTCGGTTTGTATGGCTCTTTCAGCCGGATGCGTGGTAACAGTGTACGCCAAAATTAATCTCAAAACTTTTCTGAATGGTATTTCATCAACATGCTGATGATAAACAAGGCATTGAATACCGGTGGGTCGATTGTCTCCGAGTGTAGGCTGGGAAAATAGTCCTGGACATAAAAGGTTATGTTTAACCCTTAAATTCAAGTTTTTTTAGCAAAATGTGTAGACCTTGATCAGACGCTGCGTTTTGCGTCGTCTGATCCTTAATTCCTGTTCTGTAAGCAAAGAGTCCAGACCCTGATAAGACGTCGTGTTCTGTGGCGTCTGAGCTGGGTCTACGACATTTGTCAAGCCCGACCCATGGTTCCTGTCCAGATTCTATAGATAACCTACTGCGATAAAATTAACGCTACTATTTTCTATAAATAAGTTATATGGGTTTTATGCAAATCATTGATAGTCACATGGACTTCAGCACTGAAGCGTTTTTATGCCTAGTAACTTTGGGTCGATTGACAAACAATCGACCCATAAAGTTGTTAGTGCTTGAAAGGTCCATGTCTGATTATAGCCTGCGCACAATGCCGATCTTGTCAGAGCTTTCGTGTATATCAACAAAGAGCTTTTGTGGTTTCTGCCCGTGGCTTTAAAGCTGGCGATAGCTGATAAAACATAAATTGACACATTCATCGCCATAATTATTTTCAGATTTAAACTTCATATACTAAGGCCCCGCCCGTCGGGGCTTGGAGAAATAGATTGAGCGGCATAATCTGAAACCGACCGTAAACCGCTGAGCATTCCTATTTATCGCTCTCGTCGCGTTTATGAAACAGACTTTAATGACTGTTGTAAATTTCCGTCCAAAAATACCCTCATTCACACACGGCTCACGTCACAATTTGACATGTCAAGTTTGCGCTAGGATCGATCGATTTGCTAAATCTTTCTGCAATGCATAGTATTTCATATTAATTCAGTATGATGTCCGCATTTTCTTTTTCTTGTTACTTGCCTATCTAAATAACATGATGGTTTTGCACCCGCAGTCTAATCAGTCTTCAGCGGACTTTTGCGATGGGCATTGAATTGCTACATGCCGCCGGCTTACGCTGATTTGAGACAGCTTATGTGTAAATAGAGAACACGCAAACAAGGCTGCGCAGTCTCGCCTGAGGCTTCATTATGCGCTTAAACAATATAGGTGTGTGTGTATGTGGGGGGGGGGGGGAAGAGGGTGAAGTATCTATGCGCCTAGCTCCACTGGGTAGCTGCACGTGCGGGTTTCAACATCGCATCCCATATGTATACATGTAGCTGTGTTACAGACTATCAGGAAATTCTTTGAAAAATATATGGGCTTTTCTTGAGAAAAGAATTTGCTCCAAACAAATCAATTTCTGTTATTCCTGAGATCACAAATTGACTCGCCCATTTTAAAGGGACTAGTGATAGTTCAATAGGTGTAAATGTCAATAATGACAATATGTAACCTTATACTTGTAACTACATGATAAGCTCGTATTCAAAGACCCCCTGCACACACTGACTTATTTATAGATCAAACGGTTCTGCACTGCATAAGTGATATTTATAACTTCTAATCACTTGCGGATTGACAGGGCCGCGGGAAAAAAACGTAGTTGTTTAAAATATTGAACCCAGCCTGGTCCAATGCATGGAATTCTTTCAGATCAAACAGTTCGAACACTGATAAATTTCCAATCTGATATTTTCTAATAATTCACCCGGATCAGTATTTATTTTTTTACTGTTCGAATTAATTGGTCATTTACCTGCCAGGTGTTTCCATTTCCCTTAAGATATTTATTGTTGGAGTTGAAACGCTTGCTTTTTGGTCTGTTTCGCTATTCAGACAGGCTGTTTCCTGTAGTTGCAGTATAGTATTGCATCATCGTTAAAGCTGATTGGTTGATCGCGTCACGTGCCCCTCCATGGAACAGTTACAATCTGGTCATTAGACCCGGTTTGCCCGCCTCATGGCGACCAAACCAATAAGGAAGATATAAGCAATACATACACGCAAAGAAAAAACTATAACAAAAACAAACCACGACAGGACGGTCAGTAAAACGTATTTCACTGTGGGTGTGGGGGTGCTTAAATTGATTATACATAGCCATAATCCTCGCCTTTGGTTCTGTCTGTCATGCATCCGTATTTATATAGGTGGATGATTTATATGTACTGCTGAATATATTAAGCAGCAGCTATTTGTATTGTCCTGTCAGTCGCGTTTGTTTGTTTGTAGGACACCCTTTTGTTGTATATAAACAACCCTCAGTATTCCATTGTATGGGTCTTCATTTCATCCTGATGCTCACCCGTCGACACATGGCGTGTTAAACAAATACTTTGTACAGCCCGCATGAAGGCATTCTAGCTAATCAGTGTTACATCTCCGAGAACATAGAAATAAAACGACTACAGAGATAAAACGACCATGAGTAAATACTGAAATGCTGGGGCAAAAGAAAACCAACAGATAGTCTCGGTGAGCCCGACCAGAGACACAGAATCAGGTGAAAGCAACCAAAATTGCTAAAAAATAAGTAAGCCTTTACGCTGGAACTGTCATAAAATCTGAGGCCCGGCGCCAGCGTGCAATAACAATTACAAGTCATCACATGAACAAGTCCCCTCTAAATCCCACTTTATATAGATAAACTGGGGTGTGTGTGTGTGTGTGTGTGTGTGTGTGTGTGTGAATTCGGGTTTAACGTCGCTTTCAACAATTTTTCAGTCATATCACGACGGTGTCTGGTTCCGACAGGGAGCTAAATGCTCACTTTTATAGTGCTGCCTCACTGAAGTATCATGTCCCAGACACATTACATGATACCACACCCAGTCACATTATCCTGACACTGGGTCGACCAGTCCTAGTTCTACCCCGTAAATCTGAGTGCCAAGCGAGGAGCAGCTAGTACCATTTTTAACGACTTTGGTAAGTCGCGGCCCGGGATCGAACCCGTGACCTCCCGTTCCCCGGAGCGGACACTCTACCAACTGAGCTATCGGGGCCGGTGAGAAAAACTGGCGTTAACGGGGATATACATTATTTTTCTTATTTCTGCCCCGAGACATAGATTGTGAATACTCGTTAGAACCGCCTCAATGAGGCGGTTCTAACGGTTCTAACGAACACCCACAACCTATGTTTGCAGTATAGATCAGAAAAATATCACGGATTTTCATCAGAAAAGTAGCCATTTTGGAGGCGTGAAAAATTCCCTATGTCGCATGGGTGTATTATTGTAATGTGAAGCAAAGTTATCAACCGTGATTGGGGTAACTGCCATGCATGCAGTCTGTCGTATAAAATTTATGTTGTACCCAGTCCTTTTACGTCGAAGAATGATTTTACAAAAATGGGTACTGAAATCATTGCAAGCATATAATTTTTCTGAATTTGTGTACTAAGTTACCATAAAATTTTGGTTCCGAAAGGCCCCGTTGCAAAAGAGATTTATGTCCATCATTGAATTTTGAAACTAAATCGGAATGACGTCTATACAATTTAGAAAGGGGCGACAGGGCTTGAGATGTCATTTTATTTCAATGTCGAACTTCAAATCAAACAAACAAACGAACGAAAACTTAGAAAAGGCTTTTCGTAGTTTATGATACCGATAACCCTGATTAAGAAGTTTAGCAGTAACCAATTTATTACGAGTGCTAGACACTTAATTGCGAAATACACACACAGTAAGTTGTCGCACGAGGAAAGGAAAATTAAAATCTCAAAATCAAAATCATCGTGTTTATCATAGATTTTGCAAGAAACAATAATTCCATCTACAATGGATAAATGTAAATCCAAACACGGGGATTCGGTAACAGAAGAATGTGCTTTATTTAACTGAAGTTCTGGGATGGAGGGATTCGACTGATCAAACCATCAAAGTAGGTCTGGTCAATATTTAATACATCATCCAAATATCTCATCACGTGGACAAGTCCGTGAAATGAAGACCCCACTAAACCCCACTTTATATAGAGAAAACTGGGGTTTACGGGGGTATTCATGATTTTTCTTATTTCGGCTCCGAGACATAGGTTGTGGGTACTCGTTAGAACCGCTTCAATGAGGCGGTTCTAACGAGCACACACAATCTATGTTTTGAGCATTTTTTAGAAAAAATATCACGGATTTTATCAGAAAGTAGCCATTTTGGAGATGTGAAAAATGCGCTATGTCGCACGGGTGTGTTATCGTAATGTGGACGTCGAGCGGAAAGCTTCAATGATTTCAGATTTGTTTTCAACGGAAAGGAACACCATGAAGTCTTTTTTGTAACAAAACAAGAACAAATCAGCCACATGGGTGCGCAATTCGTACCCATCGGAATACCCACGATTTTTCTAAATACAATGTAACTCGGTACTAAGTCTTATATAAATATTGTTAAGTAGAAAGGTGAGAGCTTCACACACTTTCTTACATGACTATGTGTGATTTTTTTGCTCTTCAGAAGTGAAAAATTAAAGAAAAAAAAACACACACACACACACATTTCTGCAAGATAGAGGGCATCTTTTCTTTGGAATTGCCATTCAATTAAATAAGTAAGTTTTTTTTTCTTTTTGAATGTTATGGGGAAGTGTAGTTTAAAGCGTGGAAAAATCATAAGTAGACAGACTAATTTGAGAAAACCTCTTGATTTCACTTTATTTAAAACCTCATTCATTTTCTTTTAGTAGACCGAAAAGATTTCTCCCTGATCTTTCAAAAATTGTTTTAATGGCATTAAGACATGAAGTTAATAATAATTCAGAAAGTTCAGACGTGGTACAAGAGCTTTAATTTGCAATAACCCGTACTTTGTCTTGGCCTTTATGAAGTTTAGGTTACCAATATAGCGTAGGAAGCTTGTCTTGGCCTTCTTTAATACATACAGTAAACTTGGTGGCTGAATGACAGATACGACCATTAACTACGGTCCTTTCTTCAGCCAAATACTGTAGTTCATAGGTCTTTGTACTACCAAGTTCTTGCTGAAGAGTGTTAGCATAGTGGAGCCATCAGACAATGGCGACATGGTTAGCGGCCTTGTTTCCACGAGCCAAAACATACTTGGTATGAAATTCTTGAATACCTAGTTTAAGGTGACGAAAAGATGTCTTAGGTTACGGAGGTAATAGCTTAGTGATTTGAGATTAGAAAGAAATGCGTTTGTTTACTAGTTCCAAAAGGCAAAGTTTCCATTCTTTAAGGGCTTTATGCTCACCATACTCTCGCTTACACCATCGATTAGTGAATTCATTCAAGACAGCAGCAACTTCTTGCCTACATTTATTGAAATCAAATAAGAGGAAATCGGTATTTCGGTTCTTTAGAAATTATGTTTCGTATCCTAACAGCCGGAATGATTTTTATGCTCCCCGAAGGGGGAGCCATATAGTCGCCGCTTTGTCCGTCCGTCCGACCGTTCGTTCGTTCCGTCCGTCCGTCCGTCCGTCCGTCACACTCTATATCTCTAAAAGTATAAGAGGTATTTAAGTGAAACTTGATATACTGATAGAGGGCGTTGATGGGAATCGTAGAATACAAGGACCATAACCCGGTCACCAGTATTTATGGAGTTACTTCCCTTCTTAACTATTTCAATGAATCTTTGTCCGGAGCATATCTCTGAAAGTATAGAAGGGATTTAAGTGAAACTTGATACATTGATAGATGGCCTTCAGAGGAAGTGCAGAGTGCAAGAACTGTAACTCTGTCACAAGTAATTACCCTTCTTAGTTTTTGCTATATTAAGCTTGTCCGAAGCATATCTCTAAAAGTTTTAAAGGTAATTTAGTGAAACTTGATACACTGATAGGGGGCTTTGAGAGAAATAGCAGAATGCAAGAAGCACAACCCTGCCAACAGTATTTACAGAGTTACTTCCCTTCTTAATTAGGGCTCCACACAGTATTTTGGGTGCCCTATAGTAATCTGCTTGTCAGTCAGTTTCAAATCTAAACCAAAACAGTTAACCGGTGTAACACTATTGGTTGGATTTTAAGCCATTTTTATTAAGGCATCTTTTTGTAAATAAGTTCTTATTACATTTTGGAGTCCTGAATCTAATGCTATGACGTAAACTGTTCTACAGGATTATTATTAGTAAGACATGTATTATTTCCAAGAAATAGCTAGCTAAATATATGTCATGGGCTAATAAGGTAATTACACAGTTGTAATGTAGAAAGTATATTATCATAAGCGGAATCACTATGGAAACTATATCTTTGAATTAGCATAATAAGGTCACATGACCATAGGATATAAAAGAGCACTGCGCTCCTTGGGTTGGGGCTTTTGGTTATTGGTTTTGGTTAAGTAACTAAGAAATTATGGAAACGTATTTCGAACCTGGGTAGTCGTGTGTTGTAGACATTAAAACTTAGTCACTATACGAGTGTTGGCTTTCTTCTTAATACACAACGCGAAGAAACATGATATAGTATTACACCGGTTATAACTTCAAAAGTATTATCCCTACTCCCATGAAACTTCACACTGATACTAACAATCACAAAACCTATATTCTGACAAACCATATTGCTTTTGTACATGTGTTTGTCACGCCTTAACCAAAAAATTAACCTCGGTCATAACTTCAAAAGTATTTGCCCTACTCTCATGAAACTGCACACACTTACTTACTATCACAAGACCTACATTCTGACAAAGGGCCATAACTATATTGCTTTTTGGTGTGTGTTTGTCCGGCCATAACCAAACAACTTAAACTCGGTCAAAATTTTAAAAGTATTTATCCTACACTCATGAAACTTCACACGCATACGTACCATCACAAAAACTACATTCTCTCAAAGGGCCATAATTATGTTGCTTATTTTTACTGAATTATCTCCCCTTTTTCAAAAAATACCTCCTGTTTTTTCATAACCATGGGTAGTAGGGCTTTCATATTTCACATATGTATTCCTTGTGACATTCTTCATTGAAAATCACTTACTAGGGAACACAAAACTGAATTTCTTTGTCTTATGGCTTAAGATGTGCAGGCCCTTGCACGGAAGGGGCCTTACATTTCTCCTTATTTTTGCAGTCTTTGTTGAAAATCACTAACTTGGGAATTCTTAGACATTTGGTTAAACCCATTTGGTACCGGAAACTCAAAAAGGGGTAAGTGGCAAACAGTGCAGGCCCAGATCAGACGCCACGGAACACTTGTTTGTCACGCCTTAACCAAAAAACTTAACCTTGGTCATAACTTCAAAAGAATTGGCCCTACTCTTATGAAACTTCACACACATACTGACAATCACAAGACCTACATTCTGACACAGGAGAAAAACTCGTGTGTTTGTCATACCTAAACCAAAAACCTTAACTCGGTGATAACTTCAAAAGTATTTTGTCTACTCTCATGAAACATCACACACATAATTACCTTCACAAGACCTACATCCTGACAAATAGCTTTTTGGGTGTGTGTTTGTCAGGCCATACCCAAACAACTTAAACTCCATTCAAAATTTTAAAAGTATTTGTCCTGCTCTGTGGAATGTTAGTGTCAATATCAAGAACTAAAACAAGTTTTCAGATCTAACAGGTTTGTTGTATGTATAGCAAATTATGGGTGTTTAAGTATTTTAAAATAATTAGAAATTGATGAAATCACCGAACTTTCCCGGAAGATACTAGGCAAATCTCTAAAATCAAGACCTGTATTAATGAAAACTATTTTGATGTAATAACGTTTGAATCTTTGTAAGAACGAAAAGCAGGTTGAGTATAACCTCTAGTTAAAAGAGCTGCATCATAAATTGATTAGAACTATCAATATACATGCATTTGAAAATAGTTTTCTTTTTGTGTCATCGACGTATGAACATTGGCGCGCGTGCAAGGACTTCATGCATACTTTGCTAGAGGCCCAATGCCGTTAATATTTCGATAAACAGCAGAATCAAAGCACCGACAGCACCCAGCAGGCACATAACGTAATTATGACGTCACATCAACGTCAGTTTGACGTATCAGCTACGTCGGTGCAACGTCACGACGGTGAACCAACGTTGATCTGACGTTGCCCTAGCGACGTGTGCCTGCTCGGCACTGTGTGATCGATTTCTTGAATGTAAGCTTGGATAATGGTAATGGACGGGGACATACTCTTTTGTGTAACCCTTAAATTCCTATTGTTTAAGCAAACAATGCAGACCCGGTTCCGACGCCGCGTTGTGTGGCGTCTACCCTGTTTGCAAAGCCTTGGCCCAAGGCGTCTGGTCAACCCAGACCCTCTTTATAAAACACTCTGACCTCACAACGATACATATAGCGTCTATAAATATTCGTTACCTGGAAAATAAGCGATAGTCATGTTGACATCAGCTATATGAAGGTACTGCGTTTACTAACTTTGGGTTTATTGACAAACAGCTGACCCAAACAGTATATTCATTGCTCATGGCTGATATTAAAATTCTTTTTTCCTATAATTTCATTTGATGACAAATCTGGTATGAGATTAAAAAATGAAAGTATCAGTTTCTTTATAACCAGCATCACCGATTAAATAAGGTCTCCATCGGAGTAAAACTTGGATCGTTTTGACATCACTTTATGGTCATGTGACTCCGCATGTTTTATTATAGTTTGAAAACATAAATCGCATTACGTTCCAATAACTGATTACAAGGGCTTTGTTGTAAATTCACTATTTTAGTTTGAACGACGTGATAAAATCATTAATCACGCCCCCAATCGTCACAGTGAACTCGATCTGTACCAAACTGGGTACATGTAACACAAAGGCACAATTGCGACGTATATGTACGCTCACAAGCGTTTGCATTTGATGCAATTTTAACTGTTCGCTTTACCTTATAACTTTGGACAGATCCATTTCAGTTAGATTTATACTATTCGCTGTATGTTTTGCGAGACAAAATATTTGTTATTATTGTTGTTGTTTTTACGATAACGATGTTAACCCTGATCAGACGCCGCGAATACCTAGAGCAGAAAAAAGGAAAAATAATATATACCCATGTAGCCCCCAGTATTCTTTATGCGATAAAGTCCATGTCACGAATGCCGTTCTCTCATGTACCCATACTCTATGTTTCGAGCAGAAATAAGAAAAGACATCCGATTTTTTTTTATTTCCTTTTTGTTGGTAAAAGTTTCAATGCATTTAAAAAGGCACGTTTTCTTAACGTCCTTTCTTGCGATATTTAATAGTAATTTCATTCTGTACCCTCTTGAATTATAAAGAAGCCTCCGTGGTGTAGTGGTTACGCTACTCGCCTTGTAAACCAGGGATCACAGGATCTATCCCGCGCTTCTCCAGACTTTCGGATGAGTCTTTAAACCGAGGTCCCGTCTCCGTATCACCTTAGCTGTTGGTGGGACGTAAAACTCAAACACTCACTCACTCACTCTTGAATTATAAACGCCTCCATCCAGTGGTACATTTGAAATGGCCAAGTTGCTTTGTTTGTTTTGAGGTTTATCATCCCCGTCAACACCATATAGGTCATTTTGGAGACGTTGCTTCCAATTTTATGGCACTTTTACCCGATATTGAGATGAAAAGACAAATAGAAAAAGTAACAACAACAACAGAAAGCTGTGTTTTAAGAAAATATTGCAGATCCTGATCAGACGCCTCTGATCTGGGTATCCAATGTATTTGAGACGCTAGACATATATAGACAAATGAAGACAATTTCAAGTGTTATGTAACGAGATCATCCTACACGGGGCAATAAATACTTCATTTTCGACTTTTTCTCAGAACATCATTGATAATCCAAAAGGCGTTTATTGCAAAGAAGCAGACGAGATTTCCAGTTATAGCTTTCTTCACTTTTATGGGGAATGGATACACCTTCAGGGGAGGCAACTCCTGCAAAAGTGTTTTTGTTTCCCATTTCAATAGGGATCAACTCTTAAAGGAAAGAATTTGCTCCTGAGGAGCAAATTCTTTCCTTTAAGAGTACATCCCTTTTTCTGTGGGGCAGGGCTTATATAAAAGCAAACAGGAAGTCCCGAAAGTTGTCTCTCTTTGAAAAAAGGCAGAAAAATCGAAAAGGTGTACCAATTCCCCTTAAGAAGAATTAGATGCAATACCACGTGTCAGTTTTATTGGGCGCTTAAAGGGTTAAGGGTATAATAGCACCATATATCTAATTTTCGGTGATAATAGTACATAACTGGAAGCTGATGAAATTCTAATGAAGATCTATTGTGCGGTTTCTGTAATTCTGTTATTTGGTAGAAAAAGAAGAATCAATGTCAAACTGCTGTATCCTTGACGATTTTGGTTAAGCCTGTCGAAGGGAAAAAATATTTAAATGATACTGTTATCTTTATTGCCAAGTATCCTACACTGGCCATACTTTTATATAAGAATTGTCCTCGTCGTTCCTGACAATCTAAATGAGTTTGTGTAGAAATGTATGGTTGTCTCTTATCAATGTCGGAAAGATCAAAATGCAAAATATTAGTTTGCGTTTGTTCTTAACTGAAACAAGAAGGTATCGTGATCAGGGTACATGTAACAAGTCAGTGAAATAAGAAACCCTAAAAACCCCACTTTATACAGAGAACAGTTGGATTTACGGGGTATTCCTGTTTTGCTTATTTTGCTCAAAGATACAGATTGAGGGTACTCGTTAGAACCGCCTCGATGGGGTGGCTCATTAAGGAGGTTAAAACGAGCGCCCACAATTCATAGTTAAACTAGAAATATATGTAAGAAAAAAATATCAAATATTTTCTTCTTTAAACTGTGTGCAAAATGAATAGTGTAGTATATTTTCGTCTTTCTGTTGCTCGTCTAAGCGATTATAATGAACACACACAATATACACTTCTTGGAAAAACATTACGTGGACAAGTACGTGAAATGAACACACCTCTAAATCCCACTTATGGGGAATAGGTTCACCTTCAGGGGAGGCAACTCCTTCAAAGGTATTTTTGACACCCATGTAAATAGAGGTGGGCTTGAATAAATTGATGGGCTGCATGATGCTTCCACGCAGAGCTGAGACCGACCAGCACACGGGTACTGGTAAGCTGCTTAGAGGATCTAAGACTGCCCAGGCAAAGCGGTGCGAGTCAGTCCGTCCAAGCTTATAAACCCTATTGGTTTCATTGGGCGACAGGGCTTGAGATGTCGTTTCATCTCAATGTCGGGTAAAAGTCCCTCAAAATTGGAAGAAACGTCTCCAAAATAACCTTTACAGTGTTGACGGGGACGTTAAACCTCAAATCAAACAAACAATAGAGGTCAACTCTTAAAAAAAAAAGAATTTGCTCCTGAGGAGCAAATTCTTTCCTTTTAGACCCCTTTTTCAATGGGACAGGGCTTACAGAAATGTGAACAGGATGTCCCGAAAGTTGTCTCCCTTTGAAAAATGGCGGAACAATCTGCAAGGTGTTCCCAATCCCCTTATTATAGTGAAAACTGAGGTTTACGGGGATACATATTATTTTCGTTATTTCTTGTCCAGGTAATGAGGAGGTTCTAACGAGCACCCACGACCTATGTTTGAATTTTAAATAAGGCAATTATTACAAATTTTCATAAAAAATGACCTTTTTGGGAGTTTGAAAGAATGGACTATGTTAAACGAATATGTTTTCGTAATTTAAGAAAAAATCTCCATAAATTATTCCTAATTACGAATTTCTTGAGCAATTCGAAGAATTCCATACGGATTGGAGAATGAATTCCAATCAGTTATGGTAAAAAATAGTCATCCGTTCGAAGCATTGATGTTACTTTGGAGTCAAATTTTCGAATTTACCGGAAGAACAAAATCACATTTAAATTTAGCGCTTCCAAATAAGATGCTCGTTTAGCAAATCTGGTAATTAAAAAAAAGACCAGCTCTTGCAGTGATTCGTTCAGTAATAAATCACATTTGTCAGTCAGTCATAAAGTTGATTAAACCACGAGCGCATAGAGCGAGTGATTTGTCTAGTTATAACTGACAGACAAATTGTGATTTGTTACGCAACAAATCACACACCAGAGCTGTTCTATTTCTTTTCTAACACGTTTTAGTCTGCATCACATTTGTTGTTGTCTTCAAATTTTCCCAATCTGTCGATATTGCTAGAAGATATCCCGCCAAAATTACTGACTGTGTCATACAAAGTCGGGGTGAAACGCTTCATTGAAATCATATCGTATCGTAATATTTTTACTGATGATACGCGTATCGTATCGTGGGACTAATATCGCGATACCTGACAATACGCCCAGAAGTACAATTTTCGAAGAAAATTAAGAGTTTTAGCATATTTCAAGACCATTTTCATAACAAACTACAAAGATCTTAATTGTTACTGAGGTACATTGATCACTTCTATGACAAATTTGGGCATCTTACCGAGCCTTTGTTACACAAGATTGAACTCCTGAGGTGGTTGTGAGCCAGTTTTTCAAGTGTTTTAACATTTTCGAGCTGTGATTTAAGCACGAACGTAGTATCATTATATGTATCGTATCATGAGTTAAGTATCGCAATACAAATCGTATCGTGGGGTGACTGTATCGTTACAGCCGTAATACAAAGTTATGTCTTAGTGTAATGTTTTGATGGGAAAAAAATAACGTTTGACCGTCTATCGCTTTAGAGTCTACGAGTGACGTCATAAAACGGTTGCTTTTCATGACGTGACTCGTAACGCTCTCCTGCCCAGTGTTTTGTTGCAGATTTAATCACAGTATACATTCTCATTGTCTAAATTGGCGCGCTGTGTTAGGAATCAAGTTTCATGGTTGTATTTCGGCATGCTTGTATGAAAATTCATTTATTTTATACTTAGCAGTGAAATCAATGCATATATGAAACAAATAAAAATGATATCAATCACAAGTGAAATGATATCGTATCATTTCACATGTGATTGATACCATTTATATCATTTCACTGTAGCGTGCCGGAACTACTTTTTTGTTTACGTTCTGGTCGAAAAAAGCTCAATTTTCCTTTTATTTACCAAGAATAATTATTCCTTATGCCAATAGAACATATTTTGAAGGGTAACGGGTGGCATTAAAATTGAATGAACAGGTGCACGACCTGACAACAGCAGCGATGTGATTTTCACATGTCCCTTTTGCCGACACACATCTCGGGCACAATTTAAATGTTCCCTCACAGATTTAGGCTCAGCTGTCTTTGTTACAAATGGTCTACAAGGCGTACCAGTTCATTGAATGGCTAGGGTAGAGTTTGTGCCAGGAAATCTGTGCTCAAATCAGCGTGCTTTTTTTTTTTTTTTTTTTTTTAAACCAGTCGCGACGGCCGCTACACGGAATCGATTAGACAGTGGCTGGGTGCATGCCACTCAGAGCCTTCAAGAATAAAATGGACTTCAAATAAGCACAACGCATTCTGTAACATACCTTGAAATGCATTCTTTGAACTAAAAATGCAGAATCCAAAATGGCGATTTGTTTATGCTTTGAAACTGACAGTTGTGACGTCATGTAGCCAGATCAAAATCGTGACGTCACCGTCTCATGTCAATCAATTACCGTAAGTGTCCTAATAAATTATAAAATAAAAAGAACATTAACTTTTTTTCGGCAGATACCAAAAGTATTTCATCTCGTGTGTTGAAAACATCCGAATTTTCACTCGTGCTTCGCACTCGTGAAAATTATGATGTTTTCAACACACTCGATGAAATATTTTTGGTATCCACCTCAAAAAAGTAAATATCCTCTATCTTAGATGGTAATATGAACATATTGCATTCTTGAGTGGCCCCGCCATCAGGGCTTGGTGAAATAGATTGGTCTCCATGATGCTTCCACACAGAGCTGAAACCGACTGCTCGTGAGGACTGTTAAACCGCTTAGAAGGGGCAAAGTGATGCGAGTCGGACTGTCCAATGCATATAAACCCTATTGGTTTCATTGGACGGCATCATCTTAAGGTCGGGTCAAAGTCATTCATCTGTCATTCATCTTAAGGTCGGGTCAAAGTCCCACAAAATTGGAAGCAACGTCCCAAAAATGACCTAAATAGTGTCGGGGACGTCAAGCACAAAACATTCCTGAGAGGGTGATAGTGAAAATGTCACCCAAAGGGATATTAATATTCCGCTGGGTGACATTTTTAATATTTATTTTGTTATACCGAACAAAACTGATACAGGTAATTACGGTAAACGAGTTTTTAATGAAAAATACAGGACAGCTACGAGTAACACATGACTATTGAAGTCACGCCGTTCCAAATTATCCGATTACGTCGGATTTCTAGATAAGCGACGTTAGATGGTGAAACAGAAATTCTTACGTTCAAACATCTAATATTCCAACTCGCCATCATCTTATACATTTCGAGCGATTTGATTGGTTGAAATAAAAGTTTTATACTTCGATAAATTTCATGAGCAAGAATCTCAGACGTACATGTAATTACACAACGACAGGTAGTAATATAACGCGATGTCAAAGAGCAAGTTTAGAACCCGCGCGTTACGTCATTGTTTTAAACGACATCAACAGCGTTCGATTAAAAGATGGAAACTTTTGAAAACATGTAAGAAAACAAATAAACTGAGTTAACTTTATAGACTTGACGTTTTGTTCGCTTGTGTTTTTTTTTTTTTTCGTAGATGGCAGCTTCTCTCTGAATAATCATTCTGCCGTGGCCATTGGTAAGTTCATTGTTACGCTTTCGAAAGAATACCTAAAATATTACCTTTTTGGTTGCGTTTTTAATATTTTGATGACATAGTTGGAATTATAAGAAATGAATTATCATTTTTGTGGCTTTTATCGATGTGTAAACTCCGGCGAATCACTCACAAACTTAGCAGGAATCCCTTCGGGCTTCATGCAGTTTGCAAGTATTTCGCCGGAGTTTACGCATCGATAATACCCACAAAAATGAAATTCATTTCTATAATAATTTCGCTATTTCTGAATAAAACACTAAAGTATGAGTATGCGTTTTCTTAATTTAATCAAAAGAAAGTTTTTGATGCCAAAATATATTGGCTTTTGTGGCTTCTTTTCCTCCAGCTTTCCCGAAGAACCGAACCGTACACGCACTCAATACCGCGCATGTGATAGTCGAAATTATCGCAGGGTTTTGGGAGTTTTTGTACGGTAAAGTCACATGAGGTGTAATGAAACGATAAACAGTAACGCTTTAATGACTCGAACAGCGAAGGGTCTGTTTCAAATTCATTCCTAAACCCCTCCAGTATGCCTCCTGATCAGTTGCTATGATACCCCTAGTGGCTCGAACTTTCCCTGTAAAGACCACATTTTCATGGTCCGAAAGGTATTCGAGCCATTGAGGCGGGATTTATGAACACAGTTGACACAGGAACCAGCGTACAATTACATATAAACAGCCAAGAGAGTGCAGCCACCGAGTGTGCAAGTCTTTACAAAAAGCAGGCCCACAGTGTCAAGGGATTTTGTTGTCGGCAAGTGTTTTTATTTGATCTGGAAGGGATGGTTGGTTGAGACGGAGCCATGTATTCAAGTTACGTCACTGGGACGTCGAAGTGATATTGCCCTACACTTTGGCACGGCTTGCTGTCCTTGTCGCAGGTACATGTAAGGGTAAATGTGGAATATTGTTATTTCTTCAAACTCTGCACTTCCATTCATTTTCCTCTTTCTCCCTAGTCCTTCACTTTCATCTCCTCTAATGTCTTCCCACCCTCTTTTCTGCCTTTCTTTTGGAGACAACACAAAATGGCCCACAATGATTGACGTGTCGGTTAGCCCAGACGCAAATTAACTGATCTGGTTTCTCCTTTCTGCGAGCTTCGAAGACCTAATCAGTCTTTAATGGCCGCGCATGTCTTGGCAGCTCAATGTCTCTATCCTGAAGGATTCGAAAAAAAAAAAAAAAAATAAAACTGTCATCACGTTAACAAGTCCGTGAAATTAACACCCTTAAACCCCCACGTTATCTATAGAATACTGGGGTTTTCAGGAGTATACATTATCTTTGTTATCTCTGCTCCAAGACATAGACCGCATTTTTATCTGGAAATAAACCATATCTGAGATAGAAGGCGCACGGATGTCAGTCGTAATAGTTAAATACGCGTAATGGCACACATTTTAGTCTCCTTAACTACGGATATACCTGACATTTTCACAGACCCTATGCTGATTTCTAATTTTCTATACATGCTATATTCGAATCAAAGAATTATGGCGAACTCTTTAGACGGAAATACAAATACAGCGTATATAACACGCGTAATGCATTTGGTAAAAGGAAACATTGAGCGATGCTGATTGGAACAATTAGGATAACATGTAACACATCCATGTGATGTAGCTCCAAAATGGCGTGTGTTTTTTTTTTTCAGTGATTCGTTTCATTTTCTTTTTCTACCTTTTCATTAAGAAAACGCGCCTTTACAAATACATTGTAAGCTTTATCGCCGAAAAATCGAAAACTTTAAGATGAAAATTTTTGATCTTTTTCTTATTTCTGCTCTAAAATATAGATTATGGGTACTCGTTAGAACCGCCTCATTGACGTGAGGACTCCTTTTTGCTAGAACTATAGATGTTCAGTACATGACGAACCCCGGCGCCCGTCCATCGGGGTTTGAAGAAACAGAGCTGAAACTGCCCGCACACGAGTACTGCTAAACCGCTCAGAGAATCTTAGCCTGTCCAGGCAATACGGTGCGAACTGGACCGTCCATGCTTATAAACCCTATTAGTTTCATTGCGCGACAGGTCTTGAGATGTCATTTCATCTCAATGTCGGGTAAAACCGTAAAAGTCCCACAAAATTGGAAGCAACGTCTCCAAAATGACCTACGTTTTTCATGGCACCAAAAATGAGCTTTTTATGTCCCCGGTATTGATCGCAAGGCATATTGTTTTTGCCCTGTCTGTTTGTTTGTTTGTTGGTTGGTTTGTACGTGGACAGCTGTTGGTCATAACTTTTGAACCGTTTGAGATAAAGCATTCGTATTTGGCATGAAGGATCCTTATGACAAGAGCTTTACATTCATGCAAACATTTGACCTGCCACCTTGACCTTTGACCTACTTAAAAGAAAAAAAAAATAACATAGGCCATAACTTTTGAACCGCTTGAGATACAACCTTCAACCAATATTTGGCATGTATGCTCCTTGTGACAAAAGCTTTACATTCATACAAAAGAAATGTGACATGTGACCTTGACCTTTTACCTACTTAAAATAAAAAATAACATTATGGTCATAACTTTTGAACCGTTCGAGATAGAGCCTTCATATTTTGCATGCAGGTTCCTTGTAACAAGAGCTTTGCATTCACACAAATTTGACCTGTGACCAAGACCTTTGCCTAGATAAAAGAAAAAGGTAACATTGGCCATAAGTTTTGAACCGTTTGAGATACAGCCTTCATATTTGACATGTAGGTTTCTTGTTACAAGAACTTCATATTCATGCAATAAAATTTGACCTATGACCTTGACCTTTGACGTACTTAAAGAAAAAATAAACATTTTGGTCATAACCTTCGAACCGTTTGGATAGAGCCTTCATATTTAGCATGTAGGTTCCCTGTGATAAGAGCTTTACATTCATGCAAAATATTTGGACCATGACCTTGATCTTTGACCTACTTAAAAGAAAAAATAAATTGTTCATAACAGATAGAGCCTTCATATTTGGCACGTGGGTTCCTTGTGACAAGAGCTTTACATTCATACAAAAATATTTACATTTCCAATGTAAAGTTTAATGTAAACCTGTAGAAAACAATTGCGTTCATACTTCCATGAACGCATCGAATCACATAATTTTCAGCGACGTTAAGTGACGTCATTCTAAACCATTGTTCTCTACGGGCGTTGATGACGTCAACGCTTCTCCGCTTTTTGTAGTAAAACAGCGTGTAAATGTTTTTCAGCTTTAAAAGTTTGCCCTACAAGCATTTTTTCGCCCTGTGAGGAGGGACAAATAATGTAAATATAAAAAATAAACTTAATTTGTCTGCTTTTCATGAAAGTATGAACGACAGTGGGTCGCTAGCAATATTTACATGAACATGAACCCCTTCGGGGTTCATTTCCTTTGCACGCGACCCACTGCGTTCATACTTCAAAGAACTGCAGAAAAATAAATTTTATTTCGTAAATGTTTGACCTATGACCTACTTTAAAGAAGAATATACTATTGTTCATAACTTTTGAACCGTTTAAGATCGAGCCTTCATATTTGGCATGAAAGTTCCTTGTGTCAAGGGCTTCCCACTCAAACAAATAATCATGACCTGTGACCTTGAACTGTGACAAACTTTGAAAAAAAAATGACCATGCCCGGGGACAGGTTCATGTTTCACAAACACATCTTGTTTTTTAAGGGTGTTATTTTTTTCCTCTAAACATAGACTGTGGATTTTTTTTGACAGAACCGCGTAACCAGACACCGTCGTGATATGACTGAAAAATTGTTGAAAGCGACGTTAAACCCGAATTCACACACACACACATTTTCAGAACCGCCTTTTTGAAGTGGTTCTAACGGGCATCCACAATCTATGTTTTGAGCCAAAAACTTCTTATTTCTGTTCAAAATCATAGATTGTGGTTATAGGTAGCATTACACTAAATACTGGGAGGTACCGGGTTTTATCACTTTGGGACAGAGCTTTTAGTTGCGTTCTAAATACCAGACTTGCTTCCATTGGATATATATCCCATGTTTTATTTCAATGTGAGAAAATGATAGGTATAAGGGACTAAAATGATGCATGTTTTATAAATATATCTGCAAGCTCAAAGAAATTTTTTGCTGATTTTATATGGTCACCCCTCCTTTAAAAATGTTGGTTTTATTTACTCCGTTCTAGCAGGTCAACAAACATGGTTGATTGTAACTTGAAAATGAGCCGGACAACATGTGGATTTTTTCTCATTAACTTGTTGGGCTAGGATGGCTCTATAAACAAGTAAGGTTTGAAAAGTTTTGTATGTGTAGTTTTTGTGGGAGCAGGTAAAAGGTTACTATTGTCGCCTATGGAAAACATTTAGTGGAACGCTACCTATAGCAAAAGTAGACCACTATCCTGTTTTCAGTCATTACATACTATTTCCACACATTTGTAGATTCTGTCCAATTCTGTTTCATAAAATGTATCCTCATGGCATGTATTTTGACATAGATACTGTAAAAAATGTGATGGTAATGCTAATTTAGGTCTAACTGGATGTATTTGATGTATTTTTGCCTCTGACCTATGTTCTTGGTGGGGGGGGGGGTTACTTTGAAGCCATGTAAATCAGTTTTTATTGATGTGTTTGGAAAGGAGACTTGCAGTAATTGTATTTGCACAAACACAAGAAAGAATCAACTCCATCTGGAATATAAGTGTAAGGTTTCATGGCACTAGGTCTATGTCTCAAACCAAAGCAAAACTTCAAAATTGTGTCTCCGAACAGCCCGCTGCAATATCCGGATAAGTTTTCTCATCCGTTAAAAGTTCTATTTCATTGTATTCATGTAAAAGGATGTGGACAGATATATTCAGCCATTCCTCATGGCATTAAGGCATTTATTAACATTTTCTTGGCATTTTTGTCCTCAAAATATCCTCAAAATGCCATTTTTACCTTTAAATAGGGGGTGTAGGTGTGAAAATAGCCATAAAAATGAGTATTGGTGCTATTTAGGCATAATTCTCTATATTTTAGGATTGAATTGTTCCAAAGACATTGGAGAAGAACCCCTGATGCAAGCCAGTGTCTGGGTTCCATTCCAGAAAGAGATAAACTTTTGCACTTTTCAAAAACTATGGTTTGTTCGGCTTTCATTGTTGAATCTGAAAGCGATAACTTTATCGCAAACTTGAAAGATTCTGTGTGACTGAACTTTTATTATGCATGACTAAATTATTACATATGACCTAAATTTCTATTTGGCAATGCTTTTGATGCAACATAAAGAAAATAAGGATTTGGTATAGGTAGCATTACACTAAATACTGGGAGGTACCGGTTTTTATCACTTTGGGACAGAGCTTTTAGTTGCGTTCTAAATACCAGACTTGCTTCCATTGGATATATATCCCATGTTTTATTTCAATGTGAGAAAATGATAGGTATAAGGGACTAAAATGATGCATGTTTTATAAATATATCTGCAAGCTCAAAGAAATTTTTTGCTGATTTTATATGGTCACCCCTCCTTTAAAAATGTTGGTTTTATTTACTCCGTTCTAGCAGGTCAACAAACATGGTTGATTGTAACTTGAAAATGAGCCGGACAACATGTGGATTTTTTCTCATTAACTTGTTGGGCTAGGATGGCTCTATAAACAAGTAAGGTTTGAAAAGTTTTGTATGTGTAGTTTTTGTGGGAGCAGGTAAAAGGTTACTATTGTCGCCTATGGAAAACATTTAGTGGAACGCTACCTATAGCAAAAGTAGACCACTATCCTGTTTTCAGTCATTACATACTATTTCCACACATTTGTAGATTCTGTCCAATTCTGTTTCATAAAATGTATCCTCATGGCATGTATTTTGACATAGATACTGTAAAAAATGTGATGGTAATGCTAATTTAGGTCTAACTGGATGTATTTGATGTATTTTTGCCTCTGACCTATGTTCTTGGTGGGGGGGGGGGTTACTTTGAAGCCATGTAAATCAGTTTTTATTGATGTGTTTGGAAAGGAGACTTGCAGTAATTGTATTTGCACAAACACAAGAAAGAATCAACTCCATCTGGAATATAAGTGTAAGGTTTCATGGCACTAGGTCTATGTCTCAAACCAAAGCAAAACTTCAAAATTGTGTCTCCGAACAGCCCGCTGCAATATCCGGATAAGTTTTCTCATCCGTTAAAAGTTCTATTTCATTGTATTCATGTAAAAGGATGTGGACAGATATATTCAGCCATTCCTCATGGCATTAAGGCATTTATTAACATTTTCTTGGCATTTTTGTCCTCAAAATATCCTCAAAATGCCATTTTTACCTTTAAATAGGGGGTGTAGGTGTGAAAATAGCCATAAAAATGAGTATTGGTGCTATTTAGGCATAATTCTCTATATTTTAGGATTGAATTGTTCCAAAGACATTGGAGAAGAACCCCTGATGCAAGCCAGTGTCTGGGTTCCATTCCAGAAAGAGATAAACTTTTGCACTTTTCAAAAACTATGGTTTGTTCGGCTTTCATTGTTGAATCTGAAAGCGATAACTTTATCGCAAACTTGAAAGATTCTGTGTGACTGAACTTTTATTATGCATGACTAAATTATTACATATGACCTAAATTTCTATTTGGCAATGCTTTTGATGCAACATAAAGAAAATAAGGATTTGGTATAGGTAGCATTACACTAAATACTGGGAGGTACCGGGTTTTATCACTTTGGGACAGAGCTTTTAGTTGCGTTCTAAATACCAGACTTGCTTCCATTGGATATATATCCCATGTTTTATTTCAATGTGAGAAAATGATAGGTATAAGGGACTAAAATGATGCATGTTTTATAAATATATCTGCAAGCTCAAAGAAATTTTTTGCTGATTTTATATGGTCACCCCTCCTTTAAAAATGTTGGTTTTATTTACTCCGTTCTAGCAGGTCAACAAACATGGTTGATTGTAACTTGAAAATGAGCCGGACAACATGTGGATTTTTTCTCATTAACTTGTTGGGCTAGGATGGCTCTATAAACAAGTAAGGTTTGAAAAGTTTTGTATGTGTAGTTTTTGTGGGAGCAGGTAAAAGGTTACTATTGTCGCCTATGGAAAACATTTAGTGGAACGCTACCTCTAACGAGTTCCCGTAATCTCTGTTTTGAGCAGCAATATGAAACATATCAGATTTTTTAGGTGATAATTTTCACTTTTTGGTGCTAAAACTTTCTATATATTTGAATAGGCATATTTTCGTAATGACAAATACCGATGACTCGTTTACCATGACAGAATCGAACTCGAAATCACGTTAACACCTCCGTGTATTGAATCTATCTCTTAACCTCACTTTACTTTGAGAAAACTAGGGTTTACATGGGTATTCTTTATATTTCTTATTTTTGCTTCAAGACTTAGAGAAAGGGGTGGTTTGGTGAGGCGTAGGTGTCTTGTAGATGTATATTTAGTCACCGGTACGTCCAGCCAATGAACCGTTTAGAAGAACTAAGCCTGACCAGGAAAAGCAGTGTGCGTCAGACCGCCCAGAGCATATAAGCATTTTGGTTTCATTGGGCGGCAGGGCTTCATCTCATTCTCGGATAAAAGTCCCACAAAATTGGAAACAACGTCTTCAAAATGACCTATATAGTATTGACGGAGACATTAAACCTCAATTCAAACAACAAACAAACAAACGTCCAGCAAATATTGGCTTACACACACCGGTTACTACGGAAGCCGATGGGGGACACTTTTCAATTCTACGTCTTATTAGTATTACGACGTTATAAAACTAAAGCTTATTTTTACGATGATAAAATTCTTCTAAGTCAAACTTTTACTCTAACGAAAATTTACTAGAATAATTCTATTGGCTAGATACACCAAGATGGCGACTAGCGTGCAAGACACAGAAAAGGTTTTTGTAGTTTTAGTGTGTGTGTGTCTGTCTGTCTGTCTGTCTGCCTGCCTGTCTGTCTCAGATTGCATATCCGATCGTGATTCAACATGTACTGTAATGATTTGTTTTGGTTGGAATATGGGCAACCGTTTGGGTTTATGCCCATAAATACAGATATCTGAATTTTAATAGAGATATCTCTAATTATAAATACAGATATTTGTATTTTTATGTAAATAGAGATATCTATATTTGAAAGTCAGATATCTGTATTTAAAATACATATATCTGTGTTTAAAATACAGATATCTCTAATTGAAATACAGATATCTCTAATTAACAATACAGATATCTGTATTTGAAATAGAGATAGCTGTATTTGAAATAGAGATATCTGTATTTAAATGCAGATATCTGTATTTAAATGCAGATATCTCTATTTAAATACAGATATCTGTATTTTAAATGCCAATATCTGTATTAAAAGTGTATAAACCCAAACGGATGCCCAGTGTTCCATTTGGTTTTGCAATATTTTAGTTTTATGTCTTTTTACTATGATGTTTTTTTACTATGGCTTTATTTTACTATGGAGGTATTTTACTATGGAGGTATTTTACTATTGGCAAATTTCAGTATTGTGTAATATAAATAAATCTGTCCGTCTATCTGTCAGTCTACCTGTATATCTATCTACCTGTCCAGTCTGTCTTCTGTCTGTCTGTCTTTCTGTCCGTCCGTCCGTCCGTTCGTCCGTCAGTCCGTCTGTCTGTCTGTATGTTTGTCTGTCTCAGACGTCATATCCGGCCGTTGTCATAGTTGTGTCTCATACGTGTGTGCCTGTCTACCTGTATATCTACCTGTCCGTCTGTCTGTCTGTCTGTCTGTCTGTCTGTCTGTCTGTCTGTCTGTCTGTCTGTCCGTCCGACCGTCCGTCCGTCAGACTGTCTGTCCGTCTGTCTATCTGTCTGTCTGTCTGTCTGTCTGTCTCAGACGCCATATCTTGTCGTTTTCATAGTTTTGTGTGTGTGTGGTGTGTGCGCGCATGCGTGCGTGTGCGTGTATGTATGTGTGTGTGTCCATCTATCTGTCTGTCTATCTGTCAGTATACCTGTATATCTACCTGTCCGTCTGTCTGCTTGTTTGTCTGTTTGTATGTCTATTCGTCTGTCTGTGTGTCTGTCTGTCTGGTCTGTCTGCTTGCCTGCGTGTCTGTTTCAGACGTGATATCCGGTCGTTTTCATAGTTGTGTCTCGTACGTGTGTGTGTGTGTGTGTGTGTGTGTGTGTGTGTGTGTTTGTGTGTGTGTTTGTTTTGCAATATTTTAGTTTTATATCACTTTACTATGACGTTTTTTACTCACGCTTTATTTTACTACGGAGGTATTTTACTATGGCTTTATTTAACTATTGGCAAATTTTAGTATTGTATAATATTAATAAATCTGTCCGTCTTTCTGTCAGTCTAACTGTATATCTGTATATCTACCTGTCCGTCTGTCTGCCTGTCTGTCTGTCTGTCCGTCTGTCTCTCTGTCTTTCTGTCTGTCTGTTTGACTGTCTCTCTGTCTCAGATGTCTTATCCGGTCGTTTTCATAGTTGTGTCTCGTGTGTGTGTGTGTGTGTGTGTGTGTGTGTGTGTGTGTGTGTGTGTTATATCTTTTACTATGACGTTTTTTTACTAACGCTTTATTTTACTATGGAGGTATTTTACTATGGCTTTATTTTACTATTGGCAAATTTTAGTATTGTATAATATTAATAAATATGTCCGTCTATCTGTCAGTCTACCTGTATATCTACCTGTCCGTCTGTCTGTCTATCCGTCAGTCTGTCTGTCTGTCTGCCTGTCTGTCTGTCTGTCTCAGACGTCATATACCTGTCTGTCTGTCTATCTGTCTGTCTGGTTTGTCTGTCTGTCTGTCTGTCTGTCTCAGACGTCATATCCGGTCGTTTATATAGTTGAGGTAGTGTGTGTGCGTGTGTGTACGTTGAAAAGATTATATACTCGAGACAATTTTCTCTTTCGAGTTTTTTAGTTTTGCAATATTTTAGTCATACGTCTTTTTACTATGACGTTTTTTTACTACTGCTTTATTTTACTATCTGCAAATTTCAGTACTTTATATATTTCAACTTAGAAAAGTTATACTGGAGACAATTTTCACTTTCATGAATTTGTTATGTTGCAATATTTGATTTTTGTGTTTTATTACTATTGTATCTTTTTACTATGACGATTTTTCACTACCGCTTCATTTTACTATCAGCAAATTTTAGTATCTATTGAAAATAATAAAGGACAAATTACTGTAGTTGAATATCGTTCAAGAAAGCACATACAAGATGGCGACTGGCGGAAATGACGTAGAAAAAAGGTTGTATTTTCAGGTGTGTGTGTGTGTGTGTGTGTGTGTGTGTGTGTGTGTGTGTGTGTGTGTGTTGAGTCAACTTACCACAACTTTTCATTTTGTCAATTTGACTGTCTGTCTGTGCTTCTGTCCGTCCGTCCGTACGTTCATTCGTACGTCTGACCGTTAGATTATATGTCTGCCTTTCAAAGACTTATATTGCACAGTCGTTATTCCACACGTGCGTGAAGGTACGTCTTTTTCGGTTTCATTTATTCCATTTCATCAGACGAAGAAGTCATGGTTGTTTTCTCGCGTGTGGTTGTGGTGTGTTTGCGTGCGTGCGTACGTGTTTTCGTGCGTGCGTGTGTGTTTTTGTGTGTGTTTTAAATCCTTTAACTAAATATTTTCATTTGCTGGTTGTTCGTTTGTCTGAATGTCAGTTTGTCTCTCTGTATGTCCATCTGTCCGTGTGTCTGTCTACCTGTGTATCTGAGTGTGTGTGTCTATCTGTCTGTTCCAGACATCATTCCCGGTCGTTTTTATAGTTGTGTCTCGTGCATGACGTTGTGTGTGTGTGTGTGTGTGTGTGTGTGTGTGTGTGTTTTAGTTTTGCAAAATTTTACTTGTATGTCTTTTTACTATGTTTTTTTACTATCACTTTATTTTACTATGGAGGTATTTTACAATGGCATTGTTTTACTATTGGAAAAATTTAGTATTGTGTAATATTAATAAATCTGTCCGTCTATCTGTCAGTCTACCTGTATATCTACCCGTCTGTCTGTCTGTCTGTCTGTCCGTCTGTGTCTCTTGTCTGTCTGTCTGTTTGACTGTCTGTCTCTCTCAGATGTCATATCCGGTCGTTTTCATAGTTGTGTCTCGTACATGTGTGTGTATGTGTTTGTTTCTGCCTGGTCTGACTGTCTGTCTATCTGTCTGTCGTATCCGGTTTTTTCATAGTTGTGTTTCATACGTGTGTGTGTGTGTGTGTGTGTGTGTGTGTGTGTGTGTGTGTGTGTGTGTGTGTGTTAGCTTTGCAATATTTTAGTTTTATGTCTTTTTACTATTGGGGTATTTTACTATGGCTTTATTTTACTATTGGCAAATTTTAGTATTGTATAACATTGATTAATTTGTCTGTCTATCTATCTATCTGTCTGTCTGTCTCAGACGTAATATTCGGTCGGTTTCATAGTTGTGTCTCGTACATGTGTGTGTATGTGTGTGTGTGTGTGTGAGTGTGTCTGGTCCGACTGTCTGTATGTCTGTCTGTGACGCCATATCCGGTCGCTTTCAAAGTTGTGCCCCATACATGTGTGGGTGGGTGTGCATGCATGCGTGTGTGCGCGCGTGCGTGCGTACGCACGTGCGTGTGTGCGCGCGTGCGTGCGTACGCACGTGCGTGCGTGCGTGTGTGTTTTAGTTTTGCAATATTTCAGTTTTATGTGTTTTTACTATGACGTTATTTTACTCTGGCTTTATTTACTATGGATGTATTTTACTATGGCTTTATTTTACTATTGGCAAATTTTAGTATTGTATAATATTAATAAATCTGTAAGTCTTCCTGTATATCTACCAGTCTCTCTGTATCTATCTATCTATCTATCTATCTATCTATCTATCTATCTATCTATCTATCTATCTATCTATCTCTCTCTCTCTCTCTCTCTCTCTCTCTCTCTCTCTCTCTCTGTATGTGTGTGTGTTTTAGTTTTGCAATATTTTATTTCTATGTCTTTTTACTATGAAGTATTTTTTAATATGGCTTTATTTTATTATAGAGGTATTTTACTATGGCTTTATTTTACTATTTGCAAATTTTAGTATTGTATAATATTAATAAATCTGTCTATCTGTCAGTCTACCTGTATATCGACCTGTCTGTCTGTCTGTCTGTCTCAGACGACATATCCCGCTGGTTTCATAGTTGTGTCTCGTACATGTTTGTGTGTGTGTGTGTTTTAGTTTTGCAATATTTTAGTTTTATGTCATTTTACTATGACGTTTTTTGCTACGGCTTTATTTTACTATGGAGGTATTTTACTATGCTTTATTTTACTTTTGACAAATCTTAGTTTTGTATAATAATAATAAACCTGTCTGTCTATCGGTCGGTATACCTGTATATCTTCCTGTCTGTCTGTCTGGTCAGTCTATCTGTCTGTCTGTCTATCTCAGACGGCATATCCGTTCGTTTTCATAGTTGTGTCTCGTCCATGTGTGTGTTTGTGTGCGTGTGTGTGTGTGTGTGTTTTAGTTTTGCAATATTTTATTTTTATGTCTTTTTACTATGACGTCTTTTTACTATGGCTTTATTTTACTTTGGAGGTATTTTACTATGGCTTTAGTTTTCTATTGGTAAATTTTAGTATTGTATAACATTAATAAATCTGTCTGTCTATCTGTCGATCTACCTGTATATCTACATGTCTGTCTGTCTGACTCTCTGTCTGTCTGTCTCAGACGTCATACCCGGTCGTTTTCAATATTGTGTCTCGTACCTGAAGTTGTGTGCGTGCGAGCGAGCGTGCATTCGTGCGCGCGCGTGTGTGTGTGTGTGTGCGTTGAGAAGATTTTATACTCGAGACATTCAATTTTATACTCGAGACATTTTTGCCAAAAATCTTATTTCAGTTGGCAGCATGTCTTGAGCACATGTTGAAAAGTTTCAAGCTTGTATCATCAAGTGAACTAATTCCTCATTTTTTTGGAATTAGCAGCTTCACTAATATTACTTATTCTATTTTCAGGCAAGGCATTACTACCTTGGTATCGGTGTCCTGATGCTGATTTTCTTTCTGACGCCTGTTACAGCTATGCCAAGTATAATACAGGCTGCAGCCAACGCATCGCGCTTAGAAGCAATCACAATTTACTTTTCGAGTGGTCTGCGTTATACGGAGATTGTAATTCTTTTGTTTCTATATCATGGCATTAAACTAAGTATCCGACAATTGAAGCGAATATTAAGAGCCAACAGTCTATATAGGAATAAGAACTATACAAGGGAAGCTGATATTAAAGACCTGATATCGGCCGAAATTAAGAATAGTGGCCACTGTATTGGATATAGGGCTATGTGGAGAAGACTGGTAAATGACTATCACGTTCGAGTTCCCAGAGACAAAGTTCTTCACATAATGCGCGAAATTGATCCAGAAGGAGTTCGTCGACGAAAGGCCCATAGGCTGGTTCGGCGAAGATATTATGCCCGTGGTCCGAACTATATTTGGCATGTCGATGGGTACGATAAGTTGAAGCCATATGGTCTCTGTATTCACGGTGCAATAGATGGTTACAGTAGGAAAATACTATGGCTGGAAGTATCAGATTCCAATAATTCATCAACAGTCATTGCAAAGTATTATCTAGACACTTTGAGGAGCTTCAAAGTTTGTCCACGACTGCTTCGCTGTGATTGTGGAACGGAGAATGCAAAGCTGTCTCTACTTCAGCATCTATTTAGGAATAACGATACGGATAGTTTGTCTGGTATGAATAGTTTTATGTATGGAAAGAGCGTATCAAATCAGAGAATAGAGGCTTGGTTGGGAATTCTAAGAAAACAGGGAATTCAGTGGTGGATTTGCAACTTTAAAGATATGCAAGATATGAACGAGTTTGACGAAACAAACAGCTTCCATGTTGAGTGCCTACGCTACTGTTTTATGCATGTGATTCAGGCAGACCTTGACAGAATAGCTAAACACTGGAATTTGCATGAGATTCGTTCACAGAAGCATTCAAACATCCCTTCTGGTAAACCTGAAATACTATTTTACATACCAGAAATATTCGGAGGTCGCGACTATGGTCATCGGGTTGATTTAGATGATGTAGAAGTTTGCTTGGATCTGTATAGTTCGCCCAAGAAGATGTTTTCGGAAGAGATCGAAGAACTTGCTCACCTTCTCTTACCACAACACCAAAGACCCACGGACGCTGATGAGGCTTATATCTTGTATAGAGATTTATTGCATGAAGCAGAAACATACATTTGAACTATGTGTTTGGTTGCCTTATTCGCGTTTATCACATTCGCTTGCCAGAGATAAGCTTTGTAAAAAAAACAGTATTTGGAAACTAGCGTGGAACTGTAAACATTGAATTTATACAAGTAACTCCTAACACATAATTTTGATCCCATAGCTAACTTGTTATCGTTAATAGGCAAAGAAGTAGGGTTACTGATTTTACCCTTATTATGTCTCCCCCTGTAAGGGAGGGAGACATATTATTTTTGCCCATGTCTGTAGGAGTGGTAGTAGGAGTAGGAGTAGTAGTCTGTCACATTTTCGTGTCCGCTCCATAACTCGAAAACGGTTTGAGATATTTTCATGAAACTTCACACAAATGTAAAGCACCATGAGACGATGTGCAGAGCGCATGGGCCATAACCCAGGTTTGCCTACTTTTTGAGTTATTGCCCTTTGAAAATGGGCATTTCTAATCATGTCCGAGCCATAACCCCAAAACAGTTCGAGATATTTTCATGAAACTTCACAGAAATCTTAAGGAGGGGGTGAGGAAGTGCAGCGAGCATGAACCATAACTCTTGTTTGCTTACTTTTGGAGTTATTTCCCTTTGAAAATTGAAAATGGCCATTTCTAATCATGTCCGGCCTATAACTCAAAAATTGTTCAAGATATTTTCGTGACATTTCACAGAAATCTTAAACGAGATGTGAGAGAGTGCAGAGTACATGAACCATAACTCTGGTTTGTCAATTTTTTGCGTTTTGAATTATCTGCCCTTGATTTACTTTATATAGTTTATATATGTCCGGGCCATAACTCCTAAACGGTATGGAATATATTCATGGAACTTTACAGGTGAATGCATCACATCAAAACGATGTGTCATGAACAAGGAAGACAACTCTTGCATTTTTTTTTAATTATCTGCCATTGACTTGCTTTATATAGTAAATCGTGTCTGCGCCTTAACTCCTAAACAGTATGGAATATATTCTTGAAACTTTACTGGTGAATGCATCATATCGAGTCGATGTGTCGTGAACAAGGAAGACAACACTCTCGTTTTGGTTTATTTAATTATCCGCCCTTGACGTACTTTATATAGTAAATCGTGTCCGGGCCCTGACTACTAAACGGTATGGAATATATTCATGAAACTACAGGTGAATGCATTACATCGAGACGATGTGTCATGAACAAGGAAGACAACTTTTGTGTGTTTTTTTTTTGGGAGGGGGGGATTATCTAGGGGGAAACATCAGTTTTCGTCCAGAAAACAAATTTTAGTTTTTCTTTAAATAAGGTATCTTTCCAGTGGTGTAAAAATGTTACCATTCAATATATCTGACTTTGGTTTTCATTTCTGGAAACAAGAATCAGTAAACTACAAAATCATGCAAAACCTTGTTATCATTATCTCCTTTTATCTTTATTTTAGAGCCGGTTTAAACAGTCACCATTTGCCATTTTGAGACATGTAAAACATTTCGATGTATTTTTGAGCAGCAACTGATTCGATTAAGCTATTTGCAATTGTCTGTTCAGCTCTTGCAACATTGAAAATGGAAAATATAACATCAAGAAGTTTTAAAATGGCATTTTGCAAGGTTCTTAGCTTAAGTGGGGCTGTTGGGGGATCTCCAAAGTAAAGAATCTAATGAAGGGCAAAGTGTCGTGTTTGTTAGAGAAACCAAACAGTACCATTTAAGATTTCTATTTTGCAAAAATAATATAATGCAAGATCCAAGACTTATGCAAAATCCTGTTACCATTTTCTTCGGTTATCATAACTTCAGAACTGGTTTTATAACCTTCACCATTGGCCATTTTGAGGCATGTAAAACAATTTTGATGTATATTTGAGCAGCAGTTGGTACTATGCAGCTTTTTTATTTTGTTAGATTCTTTACTTTGGAAATGCCAAACAGCCCCATTTTAGCTAAGAACCTTGCAAAATGCCATTTTAGAACTTCATGATGTTATTTTTTCCATTTTCAATGTTACAAGAGCTAAACAGACAATTGCAAATAGCTGAATCGCATCAGTTGCTGCACAAATATACATCTTTATTGTTTTACATGCCTCAAAATTGCAAATTGCGAATGTTTAAATCCGGCTCTAAAATAATGTTTAAAGGAGACAATGATAACAAGGTTTTACAAAATTTTATAGTATATTGATTCTGGTTTCCAGACAGGAAAACCAAAGACAGCTATATTCAATGGTAACATTTTTACACCACCGAAAAGAGACAACATTTAAAGAAAAATAAGGGTAAAATCAGTAACCCTACTTCATTGCCTATTAACGATAGCTGAAGTTAGCTATGGGTTCAAAATTATGTGTTAGGAGTTATTTGTATATCAATCAAATACAAATAAAAATATACATTGAAATTCTGTTTTGTTTTATGTAAATATGGGCAATCGAAAACAGTTCAGGTGTTCAATTATTATGCAAACTTTACGGGGGTATACTATTTTCAGAACGGAGCTGTAGACCCAGTGACATTGACCTATATTTCAAGCTCTAGTGATTTTGCCCAAGCAGGTGCGACACCGCCTTTCGTGGATGTCTTGTTTACAGGAGACAATCTGTTGAGGAAGGCCTCCTCTCTGGGCAACACATTTACCATATACTGCAGATAGTCAATAAGTTTCTGGACTAAAAAAGAGATATAGGGATTTTACTGCCACAAGCGCCACACTACCTTTTGCAGTTAGGTCCAAGATGGCTATCCATCCGAGGTCTAAAACAGGATGTTTGGATGGATTTTCCCTCCTTTTCATTGGATTTTTCCATCCAACTTAATTTCATGTTTGGAACGCTTTTGACATTTGATGGTTTTCCGCTCCAAAGTAAATCAAGATTTGGATGGATTTTTCATCCAAATATAATCTGTATCAATCAACAAGCCAAACGAGGAAAACACAAAATTCAGGACATGTTTTTGTTGTTTACGAATAGGGGAAAACTTGCTCTATACATACCACAAATTTCGGCAATAACACGAAAAAGAATATCAGTTAATCAAACACTTTTTACCTGACCGATCCGAACCACGTTTGCTACAAAAAAAGCCTATTTCCGCCATTTTTGTTTACATATATGACGTCATGATGTGCATGTGCCACCTTAAACTGTTTGGCAGATTTCTTGTATTTATGAATGTCGGCTAAATCAATGTTTAAATTTCAAAACTGCTGTATTCTTGTTCCCGATTTTTGAGGTTTTTGTGGAGGTTTAGTATGTTTTAAAACAGTCTGGGAATTTATTGACTATACATGTTGTATGCACAAGACAGCAATTTCATATTTTTATGCTCAAGTAAGCATTACTGATTAAATTTGAAAAAAGTTTCATGGTATTTTGTTGTGTTATTACAATTACAAAGTACAGGAAGAGCTATTTTACTGCCTTTTGTTGTCAGTGTTGAAGTTTTACTTTAGAATCTTAAAATGGATTTATGCCATATTTGTCACTATGATAGATTTTAGCATTTCTGCCCAACAAGACAAAATTCATGGATGAGGACAATAATGGTAGGGCAATGTCTGTGCACTTTTGGTTATTGGCCAGGAGATACCGTGGGAAACCAAGGCAACCAGAATGTTGACAGTCAAACCATGGAAAAATGCAACTACAGGAACTCTTAAACCATTTACTACTCCCACCCGCCAATCAGGGAGGCATATATATATAAATATGTGTCGCCTTGATGTTTGTCCGAAAGTGAGTATGTGCTAAAGTCACAGGGCCATTCTTCGGTAACTATTCACACAAGAAGGTTGGAATTAAGTTAAATATTTAACCATAACCAAATCTTCAGATTCAATGTAAAATTATCCTGAGGTCATTCCTTTAAGGGGGACTAGGGGCTAAAATTAAGTAAATGGTTTAAGACGTTAAAGGTTATGTTGCATTTACGTCTAAGTTCACGTCACGGTTTACGTCAAAGCTAGGTTAAAGCCAGAAAGTTGGTAATTGGTAAGCATTGCCCCGGAGTCATGCCCGTGGGTGGAGCTAGTTAGACAAAATATAAAACAGGTCACCTAGAGCATGTACAAAAATGTGACTAAAATTGTTACTTTGGTGCTACTGGTAAGGCTGTAGAGTTTTGAGAAAATGTTTACAATGACTGAAGCTGATTTCTTGCTGTTCTGTTGACATTGGCATGTCTTTGGCATAATTCCAGGCACTGTGACTCCCCAGATCTATGGTGGCAAGCAAGTTTGTGTCAGATGCGACCTTTAAGGATCCTCCTGAACATGTGTACACTGAACTTGGTTTTGGCACTCCTGCAGAGTTCCAAAACCCCCTGAAGAGTTCCAGGATCACTGGACCCAAATGAATTAGGACCAGATGTTACTAGAGATCATCCTAAATGCATTTCATCTTCTTTGATTGTCTCTCTGTAGAGTCTATTCAGTCCAAGACACCGTTTCATGCTTATGTGATCTCTGGCCTGCGACTGTCATTTGCACTCTTGCAGTGTTCCAGGCTCTCTCACATACCTGTATCACTGGCGCCAAAGGTCAAGAGTTAAGGTCAGATAAGACTTCCAAGCATTCTCCCATACTTACAGGTTTCCTGATAGTGAAGTGGGAAGTGTTCGATTTCTAGAACAATTGTGCACTTCCGGATACAAGTATGACCCTTTTAGCATTTGTTCTTCAAATCTTCTTGATCAAGAAAATCAACCAAGCCAACGCAAAATTTTCCATTTTTTTAAGATGGCTGCCTTGAATTTCAAGATGGCTTCCGAATTTCTTGCGATTTGACAAATAAAAGCATATCTTGCCTTAAATTTGAAAATAAGGTCCAGTTACCGCTCATGTGAGACTAAGATTACGAGCTAATGTAAGCTGAACAACGTTTTTTAGCTCACCTGAGCCAAAGGCTCATTGGTGAGCTTATCATATGACAAGGATTTTGTCTGTCTGTCGTCTGTCGTCCACATTTTCAAAAGTCGTCTGTTCCGGAACCACTGAGCCGATTGAAGTCAAATTTCATGTGGAGTATTCCTGGGGTGAGGGAACGAAAGTTTACATTTTTATCCAGGTCACATGACCAGATACTCAGAAAAATGCTCAATGCTCAAATATGCTCAAAAATCTTCTCCGGATCCGCTGGTCCGATTTGCACGAGACTTGGTATGTAGCATGTGGGACATGGAACCACTATATATTATATAAATTACGACCCTGGGATTACCATGACCTATTTTATGCCAAGGTCAAATTTGGTAAGATGTGCATTTGTATGGGAAAAAGTCAAATGTCTAATTTCTTGCGAACCATGCAAAATAACACCACTTAACCATATATACCGCCGGTAAAAAGTTAAGCATATTTCTTTATAGGAAATTCAAGACTAATTTTGGTTTCGATTCAAAACAGATAATTTAAATGATCATCTGATTTGTATTGCTTTAGTTTAACAGAGGGGATATAAGTAAATAATTAAATGATTTTCAAACAGGAATTTGATTGTATGGAAGCACATAGTTGCCATGTCAACAACTACACTCGCAGCAAATACTGAGAATATGCTCTTTTTTGGAACCTCACCACCAAATCAAAAACCATATCTTGTGGTCATTTTAAAATAACGATCACACGATTTCGTTACAGTATAGGTTCAGGCTATCCCTAATGGTTGCCATATACTTGGTATGTATCCCCATTGTTTTAAATGGCTTTTTCGCACCGTTAAAATAGCGAAACCAACAAGAATGTACGTCTTTGTGCTGGATTTTGTTCCCAACCTTGCAGTAATGCTTTCTGAGGCTGTCTCAGATGTTAAAAATGGCTATAAATGTCGCTATACCCTTCGCTCTAATTCATATCATAGGCACTCAGGTGATTTGATGTCTAGGAGAAAATTATGCTCTGTGTTCAGTTCATTCGCCTGAGTTTATCTTTATTCTTCATTCCCGAATCGGATATGAGTATCAATCCTCACCTTTCAGCAATGGACGATCCCCTGATGACAATGGATAATTTTTATCTTTTCCAAAATGCATGCATTGCAAAATGGTTATTTGCATGATTTGACCATGCATTAAAATTGGTGTAATTCGAAGCCGTATAAAGAGCCACAAAAATGTTTTATACGTGAAACATTCACAAAAAGACAAAACAATAATTTTTCATATGGCAAAAAGTGTATGCATTCAAACACAAATATGCTTAACTTTTTACCAGCGGTATATATTCTTGTTCCTTATGATAAGACTCATTTATTGGGATGGCTCTGGGACCCCCAGGGACATGCCCCACCCCCTTCACTTCATAAAATGTAAAAATATCTCGGAAACCGTTCAATTCCCCACCCAATAAACCATATATGTGAGGGTGAGGATTGGGTACCCATAAAGGATCCTTAAGCCCACCAGTACTTTTACTACCAGTAATGTTGCTGGCCGTTCCTAGTCGGTGATTTTGGTGTGGTTCCTTCCTGTTTATTGTATTTGGTGTTTGTATTTATTATTAATTTCTTCATTATGTTCGTTCCTCCGTTTTTGGTTGTGTTGGTGTTCTCTGAGTCACCACCTGCTTGGGAAAGAGCTGCTGACTCGGATAACTAACTGTCTAAATTGTTAATTGATGTAATTCCATGTTTTAACTTCTTTCCCTTGCGATATTTTGGATGGGATGTGGGATCTGATTGTATCGGTTCCTGATCATTTCACCTTTTAACTTTTGTTCCTTATAATAAGGCGCATTTATTGTGATGGCTCTTGGACCCCCAGGGTGTTCCCCGGGGCATGTCCCGCCCCCTTCTTTTTAAAAAATGTCAAATATCTTGGAAACGGTTCCGATCCCCACCCACAAACCATATAACTTTTTTTTAATAAGACGCATTTAGTGACGTGTGTTGGATGCCCCAGGCGCACCCCGGGGCATGCACCACCCCTTCACTTCATAAAATGTAAAATATCTCTGACGCCGTTCAGATACCCACACATAAACCATATATATTCTTGTTCCTTGTGAAAAGACGGATTTAGTTACATGCGTCTTTGGTGCCCCAGGCTTCCCTAGGGGTATGTTCCAACCCCTTCACTTCATAAAAAGTCCAAATATCTTAGAAACCTTCAGATCCCCACCCATAAAACCATATATATTCTTTTGCCTTATAAGACACATTCAGTGACATTGATCTTGGACGCATTCTTCCTTTTTCTGTGTTCTTCCTTTTCCTCTTCTTAAGTAATCAGGTTAGCAGTTTAAGACCAATGGTCCTCTGGTTTAGCTCATCCGAGTCTCTGGGCAGAACAGGTGCAAATAAAATAATTGTTCTTGTCCACATTTCACCATGATTGTTTTATTCGTATAACTGACAAAATAACATTTTATATACACAACATGTTTTCTTTTTTATCTAAATTTTAATGTTTCTACACTAACTGCCTATGCTATAAGCAAACAGAAGCGATTATCAATGTTTTCCGACTTCCAATGGGGAACACTTAAAACGACGATTTCACTTTTAACTCGGTGGGCCAAATATGAATTATGTACAAGTAAAATATGTTTTGTTGACATGTGGTCATTTCTAAGGCATTCTAAGAGAAATAACCTTACTTTTCAAATAAATATGATCCTGCGCACCTCAGCAAAAGGTCTTTCAAAACGTTGGTAGTAATAGGTCATTGTTTCGATTGATATATACGGAGCAAAAGGACGACGAAAATAGACGACTTTTGGGATATTTTTTGTGATTTTTCTGACATTTTTGTATTTTTTCTCCTCTGACACGCGACTAAGGAAGTGTCCGAAATTGTTGGTGCCCGTCGCACCTGGGGCGTACTTTTTGATTTACTATGGTATAAATATTTTGTATTTGTCACAGATAAAAAAATGGAGAAAAACGCCTATGAAATAAACCAAATTTTGGGAAAACATTCAAAGTTTTCACATCATTTCCATTCTTATTTGGTGATAATTTTAAAAACATTATTCGATGTGTTTTATGATGTAATGACGCGTTTTCCTACATTTATTAATAAATGAGAGATATGCTCATATTTTGAAGTTTTGTCAATATTTTGCATAGTTGGTAATCTGGTATGCAGCTCTACCATAAGCTTCAAAATGAAACATGTTAGCCCTCTGCGGGACATTTGCCTGGAGTACTAAGCGACTACGAATGTGTTATTGTCTTCGTCCCTGGACGATACTATACGAATTGATACTATGTCGTGATCCCCCATTCGCTGCTACTTTTCGGCAATTTACGGTGTTCCACACAGTATACACCCGTTAATTTTATCCGGTGATTTTTTCTTGTTTAGTTGACGGTATTTTTCCTCCTCACGATGGGAGCACCACTCCACTCAGAGTGAAATTCAATATGGTGCTAAAAGGTCTGCTATTTTAGTTTACTTTTAGGAGGCAGGCAGGACAACAAGAAGGCAGCAGGCAGGACAGCAAGCAGGCAGGCATGCAGGCAGTCAGGCAAAATCGCCCACCTTGACACACTCTCATCAGTCTAGACTTAAGCCAGGTTTACATATAGCAAGTTTCCTTCACAATGAATGTGTGACAATTTTCCTGAACAATGTCTTAGCGTTTACACGGAGTTAAAACTTTGTCGAATAAAACATTGACGAGGAAACTTTATCAAGGTCGCATTGACAATGAAAAAATTGCTCGTGCATTTACACGAATGAGGAAATCTCACCAAATGTCACGTGAGAAAGCACATGTATATGTGTAGACAGTCGTCATTGTTAATTATTTCATTAACAAGGCGTACTTGTTGGAAAAGAAACATGTTTGATTTTGAGCAAAGATTTTCGAGCCATGAAAATACGCGAGGATGCTGCTATGGCGATTCTCTTGGTTGTATCAGGGTTGTTGATAATGTTCCGACGCTGATAGTGGTTGAGCATAAGTAATAGTTATAGCATGGTTCTGGGAGTGTACGTTGCGATAATTATCGCACGTACACGAGCTAGAACCATGCTATAACTGACCTATACCATAAAAAACCCAAAAGGTTTCTTAGTTCTGGAAATAAACACACTTAAAATTTCACAGGGATCATACCGTACTACGGTCCGCGGTGCATTTCTGGCGAATCTTGTTTAGGCGCATTTTGAAACCGAAAGTAACAGGTAAGAGCAGTCACTTAATTTGTTTATATCCCGCTAACGATCGGCTATCAGAGTCTAATATAGGCATATTCCGTTTTTTAAATGATAAACGCATCAACGTAGATGGTCGTTGGTATGGCGGTTACTACAATACACGTGTAAAAGACCCGCAAACCGGGTGTAAGACCAAGAATTTGGAATGATTTTCCATCAACTGACAATAAAATACATTTACGATTTGACTTTGATGCCAGTGTGGTCTTTTTTTAGAGAGTATATTCATTCCTTTTTACCACTGCATATGTGATTTCGTCTGCTTAGTCGTCGATTGCTAATTGAGACTCGAAAATGTGCCATACTAACCCTGTATAGTCTCTATAATTGTAGTAGCATCGAATGACACAACACTTCCTACACGAATTTTGTACACGATTTTGTTGACCGTTGATGGCGAAGTCTTGTATTTCAGGAATTATAAAGCTATGTTGGTAAAGAATTTTCAAGTTCCTTTAGAAAATTAAAAAAAGTAATGATCAGGAACTGATACAATCAAACCCCAAATCCTCCCCACAACATCACCAGGGAAAGAAGTCGAAACATTGAGTGACAACAATAAATCAAACGAACCACCGCCAAACCGAGTCAGCAGCTCTTTCCCTAACAGGTGGTGACTCAGAATACCCACACGTAACCAAAAATGAATAACAAACACAATGGAGAAAGAACCAGAATCACCAACAAGACAAACATGAACTTGGGCGGACAAATGCAACTAAAATGAACAATAAAAAAGTGGGAAGAATTGGAATCATTAATAAAACAACGTGTATTATTAGGGAAAGAATTAGAACCACATACACAAAACAGGAAGGAACCACAGCAAAAGCACCGACTTGGAACGGTCAGTAAATAATACTGGTGGGTTTAAGTTAACTTTACGGGATCCCAACCCTCACCCTCACTTTTACTGTGGTTCAAACATGTATTTGTTCGGTCCGCGTGAAGGTTTCCTAACTCATCAGTGTACCAACTTGGCAAACAAAGAAATCACAATTAAAGCCAAGATGACACAAGGATGAGGACTCGACAGTAAAACGCGTTGAGACATCCGCCGCCGAACACAACACCACAGAAAAACTGGAGCAAAAGAAAACCAGCAGTTGAACCCCGATGGATCAAGCAACAGACCGACTAACAAATATTAGCTTTACGTCTGAGCCAGCATTGGGTCTGACGCATGAGCCACCGGCGTGAAATTAAAGAGGAAAGCATAATGTCCGACCGTGATTGGGTCAAACACAATGCATGCAGACTGTTGAATAGCATTTATATCGTACAAAATGCGTTTGTAACGTTTAATAATTTTCTGAAACTGATCCGAAAATTTAGGTTTTCCTTTAATTTTTTTCAATTTATATATAATATCGCCAAAAAATTCCGGCTGTGACATCCCCTGTAGCAAAAGTCTATTTAATCCAACCCCGAATTTTGAAATTAATTGATAGTGTCGGCGATAAAACTTAGAAAATGCTTTCCGAAGTTTATGATACCGATAACCCTAGTGTAGCAGTTTAGCAGTTAAGCTTTTATTACGAGTGTTGAAATCAACAACACGAGTTGACACTCTAGCGAAGCGAATAAGTTGTGAAATATAAACTCCATACGATGGCGAACGAGGCACATCACCATCCAAAAAATGGGAAGTTTACAATATTAAAATCAAAATCATCACGCTTGTTGTAAATTTTAGTTGAAACAAAACCATTCGAAATTTTCAAACGCAAATCCAAGAACGCGGCCTCGATGTCAGAATTATTGGCTTTGTTCAACTGCAGGTCAGATTGACAATTACTTCAAAGTAAGGGTTGTCAATATTCAAAAGATCATCTTAATACCTTGAGGTTGAGTTGAAGGCTTCAATAATGTCAGCTTGAGAAAGCTTAATACTGAAGTAAACATCTCATAGCAGTAACGTTTACTTTAAAATATGTCCATCAGTCAACAATATTGATAGTTAATCAATAGATTACAAACCAGATGACATTCTATCATTCTTTGTGAGCTTTTACTTTTTAACAAGGGAAGTAATGAAACATTCACGACAAATTACAAGTTAAGCTTTTTAGATACAATACGCGTTTTTTTTTTTTTTTTTTTTTTTTCTTGTTTTTTTATTTATTTATTTTTTTTTGGTTTGGGTTTTACGCCCCTTTCATGATTATTCCACTCATATCGAGCCAATCGTTAATCAGAAGTGGGCGAAAACCGAAGTACCCGAAGAAAAGACACACCTGACCTTCCGTTGCAGAACTTCTATCTATCTATCTATCTATCTATCTATCTATCTATCTATCTATCTATCTATCTATCTATCTATCTATCTATCTTGCTGAAGATTGATATAATCCCTAAATTGAAGCCTAACTACTTCTGTATATCTTATATTTTTTGAAATTGTATTGCCACGTTATCGATAATTATACTAAATTCAGCTCGATGTCATGTCTACAGATGCCCGGAAATTACTCAATAATATCTATCTATCTATCTTTACCCATCTATACATCTATTCTAATCTATCTATCTATCTATCTATCTATCTATCTATCTATCTATCTATCTATCTATCTATCTATCTATCTATCTATCTATCTATCCCGCTCGCGGGGTTTACGTGTAGATGAGTGTATATGCGAAGTTAATTTAAGAGTACATTTTGCTGTACGATGACTTTGTAAAGCAATGCCGGTGTAAATATGGTAAGTAAGCCCTGTTTATGTCATTTTGGCGAATATGCTTCGAATGTGTATGGACTTTAACCAGGTTTAAAATAAAATGATACATCAAGTCCTGCCGCCCAATAAAACGTATAGGTACATGGATGGTCAGACTCGCATTAATTTCCTGACCAGGCTTAGGTTTCCATTACTGTCTAATCGCTTTGTGTTTGTGTTTCTTTCCCTTGTTGTCTTTGGTGGGTGCGGTAAGTTAATTGTATCAATTCCTGATCTTTGTTTCTCCAAGCGGTTTTCCAGTAATATTTTGCGGTCGGTTTCAGTCTGCATTGAAGCATCATGCAAACTACTCAATTTCTTCACGCATCGATGGGTAGGGGCGAAACAACTACAGCAATAATAATAATAATAATAATAATAATAATGAGAAATAATAATTTATAAACACGCACGGCATTAAAGTTATTCCTTATGTTGAAAGGGGGTGCCGTGTATAAAATAGACCAGTCCCTTTGATGATTGTGCTTGTTGCTCAGACTATGCCCATGGATCAGTCAATGTGGAATTAAACTCTGTCTAAATTCATTATTGTTTGCCACAAACATCAAACTTCCAGGTTAGAAATTCATCTATCGAACTAAAAAGTGTCGAATTTGATGCTGCAAATTCAATGTTCATTCCAATACATTTAACTAATTATAGTTAATAGGTTTATAACTGAACAGTTTTAAAAATGGTATTGAATTGCCTTTTCTTGTCAAAATAATACAATGCAGTTAGAATCGAGTCACCTGATATGGCAGATTGTGTCATATCTTTTCTTGTAAAAGGGTGTTTGGGGCACAGCACCTCCAAATGCTGTGAGTATGGGCCACGGAGAGACATAAACAAATGTTATAACAGCCGCGAAGTTTTGTTTTCTGACCGCGGCGTATGGGATTTTTATTCTCGTATTTATGATATAAAATGGAGTATTATGAAACAATTTTTGACTGAATGAGCATCAACTTTTAATAATGTATTGGTATGTACCTACCGAGGCTTCCAATATAGCTTCTATTGCAAGTTCCATCCCACGGTTTAAAAGCACGTTGTTAGTCTGATCGCGGAGGCGCTCAATGTTATGTTGATCATGTCCCCGGGGTTTCAAATTCAGCATTTTTGTCCTCGGCTATTCTACTGGTTGCAGCACTAATTAGCATTGGCTTTGTGGTAAGGATGGAGTATATTAACCTCAGTTTTCAAACGGTGTGGCTGACGTTCATGTATTTGTCCAATTAAGCTAGATGAGCTTACCATTTTCTGTTAATATTCTCCGCGGTCAGATTAGTCACAACAATGTGCGCTCCGTGGGCAGCAAAACCGACCTCCGCGGAAAGACAAGCATTTTAAGTTGAATTGACCAATCAAATGAAACAAAAAAAAACCTCCGAAACAAGATTTGCTGGTGATGCTCCGCGGACTGTAGTACGGTGAATTTGCAATTTCGGTTACTATGGTATAACCTCGGATTGACCAGAACGCTTGGTCAGGATTGTCACTGATGGAACAACAGAATTTCAGGATTCTATTCCGCTTAAGTTCTATAACTTCCCCGAGAACAGCATTTCAGTCATTTTGAAGAAAATACCTCACATTTTACTCATTATTGTGACCAATGACATCCCAAGCCCAGCAAAATAGTTCCCGTAAGCAGCAAATTGTTATGTGTATGGTCATTCCTACTTGCACATTTTGCCTTAGCATCTTAGACTTTCTAAGCGGTTAACCAATGCGGGTTCCAGCTATTCACGGATGCATCATACACCCAGCTAATATTATGTACAGGGGCCACTTGTGCCGGATTGATTGATGTTGGCGTTCCTGCACTGAAGCATTATAGCATTGCAAAGACCTAAGTGTTGCCATGACAACTCCAAACTTCAAATTGTTGTTTCAGTTGCTTTATCAAAGCAAGTATCCATCTGAAATGACCTGTTTTCTCATATAACAAAACCTAAATCATTCCCGTACAAGTTCAAACAGGTTGCAAGAAATCAGTGCTCATATATTATTGCAGAGAAAATATTTGACGAAGGTACAAGGCTTTCTGAGTCAGACTGTCTTGCAAAACGTTTACGATTTGACCACCGATTTTTGAGACTGATTTCAAAGCCACTAAAATTGATAGAAACTATTTTCTTGTGTCTTTGTTTTCCTGGAGATCAGACCTAGATATGGAAATAAAAAGAAATGGAAACAATATAACGGTAACGGTAATCGCAAAATTGTTCAAATAAACATGAAACACGTCTTGTACATATTGTGTCCCTTTGACGGGACATATTAACTGCAACAGTACCGACCCAGATCAGAATCATCAGGCATCGTAAATTGCGAAGCACGTGTACCAAGAACTACACTAATGACAGTTTTGAGACTCGTCAATGGCTTTGGCGGACGACCAAATATCAACGAACCAGCAAAAATAATTGATACGTTTCTAACGGTAAAAAACTTGCTAACTTGTCAAACGTCTTTGTCAAAGGTTTCAATTTACACGAACAAGGTTTTCATTACCACTGAACATTGATACATTAATTTACCAATGAAACTTTAACAATTATTTTCATTTACACAAGCAATGTTTTCGTTAACAAACCGTATTTGTCAAGGAAACTTGCTGTGTGTAAACCTGGCTTTCGTTTCGCGATTCGCACATAGTCATTTCGGTGAACATGTGGTTAACATTTGTAACCCATTTAAACTTAGCATCCCACATATAGGACATATGCAATCAGCGCAGATCCAGATGGGACGCCACATAATACCACATGGCACCAGGGTCAACATGGTTTTGCTTAAAAGAAACATCAACCTGGAACCCCTAAAAAGAAGAACAGACTCATCCAGATAGTAGGGTTAGACGAATCCCTTTGGCTTAAATTGGTTAAAAGACACTGTATCACATGTTTGTCTAGAACATAACGATAACAAGCCTTATGTTTTGACCCATTCAGACCCCACTTTTACATGGAAAAACTGGGGTTTGCTTGGGTAAACATTATTTTTTCTAATTTCTGCTAAAACATAGATTGTGGGAACACACACAATCTATATTTTGAGCAGAAATATGAAAAAATATTTGTTTTTTATCTGAAAACATTCTTTTTTTTTCGGCAAAATAATTTCAATGTATTTGAATAGGCGAGTTTTCGTTATGTCATGACCAAGGTTACGAAAAGTCGTGACCGAGTCGATGAACATGGCAAAGACAAATCCAACAAAATGTGTGTGCACCCATTGAACACTACGATCAGCTGGAGAATCTGTAAAGTCTGATCAGTCTTCACAGTGCACTCAGTGCATAGCGAATGATCCTGGCTTTCGTCAACTGGACAACCCAGACTGATCAGCCGACAGCTGATCCATAACTGCGCTAGATGTACTGCCATTCTATTTGTTTTGTTGCGGTTCAAGTAAACTTGCCACGTGATTCTTATAATGTCAGTATAATTGTCGTCCTTCCTGGAGGACGACTATACAGTTTGTTAGGTTTTCATTATTAAAGCACCACAAAAACGGTCAGGCATGCAGGCAGGAGGGACAGCAGGCACGTAGGCAACCAGGATAACAGGCCGACAGGACAGCATGCAGACAGCCAGGCAGGACAGTAGGCTGGCAGGTAGTTAAAGCATGTGCTACAGTTGTTGAAAGCTAAACGAAGACCAAGCTTTTTGTTAAAGTTAATACTTGTTAAATTTGATAAATGCACTACAGTTTCAAATCCTCTCGATATATGTATCTGGATATATGGCTCTGTTTATAATAAGTGTTTTAAGATATTGAGTGCTATTTAATATTCATTGGTTCAGTCTATTTTTTCACCTGCGCATACGCAACGACTGTTTCTATGCTTAACATATCAAAATGGCATACTGGGAGGATTATATCGTTAAAACAACACCTTTATTGTTGAATAAATCCCACGCTAGTTTTCCAGCGTGGATCGGAAAACAAGAAATATATTGTTTAAACCTAAGATGTTTTGTTTAACAATAAATTTAATGTTTACAGTTCAACGCTAGTTTCCAAATACTGTTTTTTTACAAAGCTTATCTCTGGCAAGCGAATGTGTTAAACGCGAATAAGGCAACCAAACACATAGTTCAAATGTATGTTTCTGCTTCATGCAATAAATCTCTATACAAGATATAAGCCTCATCAGCGTCCGTGGGTCTTTGGTGTTGTGGTGAGAGAAGGTGAGCAAGTTCTTCGATCTCTTCCGAAAACATCTTCTTGGGCGAACTATACAGATCCAAGCAAACTTCTACATCATCTAAATCAACCCGATGACCATAGTCGCGACCTCCGAATATTTCTGGTATGTAAAATAGTATTTCAGGTTTACCAGAAGGGATGTTTGAATGCTTCTGTGAACGAATCTCATGCAAATTCCAGTGTTTAGCTATTCTGTCAAGGTCTGCCTGAATCACATGCATAAAACAGTAGCGTAGGCACTCAACATGGAAGCTGTTTGTTTCGTCAAACTCGTTCATATCTTGCATATCTTTAAAGTTGCAAATCCACCACTGAATTCCCTGTTTTCTTAGAATTCCCAACCAAGCCTCTATTCTCTGATTTGATACGCTCTTTCCATACATAAAACTATTCATACCAGACAAACTATCCGTATCGTTATACCTAAATAGAGGCTGAAGTAGAGACAGCTTTGCATTCTCCGTTCCACAATCACAGCGAAGCAGTCGTGGACAAACTTTGAAGCTCCTCAAAGTGTCTAGATAATACTTTTCAATGACTGTTGATGAATTATTGGAATCTGATACTTCCAGCCATAGTATTTTCCTACTGTAACCATCTATTGCACCAGGAATACAGAAACCATATGGCTTCAACTTATCGTACCCATCGACATGCCAAATATAGTTCGGACCACGGGCATAATATCTTCGCCGAACCAGCCTATGGGCCTTTCGTCGACGAACTCCTTCTGGATCAATTTCGCGCATAATGTGAAGAATTTTGTCTCTGGGAACTCGAACGTGATAGTCATTTACCAGTCTTCTCCACATAGCCCTATATCCAATACAGCTGCCACTATTCTCAATTTCGGCCGATATCAGGTCTTTAATATCAGCTTCCCTTGTATAGTTCTTATTCCTATATAGACTGTTGGCTCTTAATATTCGCTTCAATTGTCGGATACTTAGTTTAATGCCATGATATAGAAACAAAAGAATTACAATCTCCGTATAACGCAGACCACTCGAAAAGTAAATTGTGATTGCTTCTAAGCGCGATGCGTTGGCTGCAGCCTGTATTATACTTGGCATAGCTGTAACAGGCGTCAGAAAGAAAATCAGCATCAGGACACCGATACCAAGGTAGAAATGCCTTGCCTGAAAATAGAATAAGTAATATTAGTGAAGCTGCTAATTCCAAAATAATGAGATTAGTTCACTTGATGATACAAGCATGAAACTTTTCAACATGTGCTCAAGACATGGTGCCAACTGAAATAAGATTTTTGGCAAAAATGTCTCGAGTATAAAATCGAAAGTCTCGAGTATAAAATCTTCTCACCGCACATACACACACACGCACGCACGCACGCACGCTCGCTCGCACGCACACAACTTCAGGTACGAGACACAATATTGAAAACGACCGGGTATGACGTCTGAGACAGACAGACAGACAGAGAGTCAGACAGACAGACAGGTAGATATACAGGTAGATCGACAGATAGACAGACAGATTTATTAATGTTATACAATACTAAAATTTGCCAATAGAAAACTAAAGCCATAGTAAAATACCTCCAAAGTAAAATAAAGCCATAGTAAAAAGACGTCATAGTAAAAAGACATAAAACTAAAATATTGCAAAACTAAAACACACACACACACACACACGCACACAAACACACACATGTACGAGACACAACTATGAAAACGAACGGATATGCCGTCTGAGATAGACAGACAGACAGATAGACTGACCTGACAGACAGACAGGAAGATATACAGGTAGACCGACCGATAGACAGACAGGTTTATTGATATTATACAAAACTAAGATTTGTCAAAAGTAAAATAAAGGCATAGTAAAATACCTCCATAGTAAAATAAAGTAGAAGTAAAACAAAGATCAGGAATCGATACAATTAACTTACTCCACCCATCAAAGACACCAAAGGGAAAGAAACACAAACACTAAGCGACCAGACCATAACGGAAACCCAAACAAAGGAAGGCCATAAGGACAGTTACTATCCCCCAAAATGGCCATATGGCCATCAAAAATAAAAAGACACAAGTGATACACACAGTAAGTAACAAACAACACCATAAATAAATCGCCACAGAAGAACCGCCTTGGAACGGTCAGTGGAATGATTTCCACTGGGGGGTTTAAATCGAGTTTACGTGGCCACAACCCTCGCCCTTACTTCCGTCGCGATTTAGACAAATAATTTGTTCAGTTCGCATGAAGGCCTCCTAACTCATCAGTGCAACATCTCCGTGAACACAAAAAAATCAAAGAACCAGAGAGGTGAGACAACGGTGAGGACTCGACAGCAAGAAACCACTGAAATGCTGGAGCAAAAGAAAACCAACAGTTAGACTCCGATGGGCCCGACCAGAGACAGAGCATCAGGCACCAACCAACATTACCTTGAATTAGATCTCTCTAATTCTCAATAAGCCTTTACGTTGGAGCCGTCATAGAATCTGAGGCCTGACCCACCGGCGTGCAATTAAAGAGGGAAGCAAAGTTGCCAACCGTGATTGGGTTAACTACCATGCATGCAGTCTGTCGTATAACATCCATGTTGTACCCAATCTTTTTATATCGAAGAATGATTTTACGAAATTGGGTGCTGAAGTCATTGCGGTTATATATTTTTCTAAATTTATATACTAAGTCACCATAAAATTCGGGTTCCGATAGATCTTGTTGCAGAAGAGATTTAAGTCCAATATTGAATTTTGAAATTAAATCAGAATGGCGTCTATAAAATTTTGAAAAGGCTTTGCGTAGTTTATGGTACCGATAACCCTGATTAAGGAGTTTAGCCGTTAATAATTTATTACGAGTGTTGAAGTCAGTTACATGACTACAAACTCTAGCAAATCGAATTAATTGCGAAATATAAACGCCATAGGATGGCGCACGAGGAACATCAACATCCAAAAAAGGAAAATTTACAATCTCAAAATCAAAGTCATCGCTTTTATCATAAATTTTGCACGAAACAAATCCATCTACAATAGATAGATGTAAATCCAAAAACGGGGCCTCGGTATCAGAAGAATTTGCTTTATTTAACTGAAGCTCTGGGGGATAAATCTGACTGATCAAACCATCGAAATAGGTATTATCAATATTTAATAAATAATCTAAATATCTAGAAGTGGAGCTAAAAGCTTCAATAATTTCAGATTGGTTTTCAATGGAAAGCGACAACATGAAGTCTCTTTCATAACAATACAAGAACAGGTCAGCCACAAGAGGTGCGCAATTCGTACCCATCGGAATACCCACAATTTGTCTAAATAAATTAGTACCGAATCTAATATAAATATCGTCAAGTAGAAAGGTGAGGGCATCACACACTTTCTGGCATGACCAAAGTGTATAATTCTTATGCTCTTTAGAAGTGAAAAATGCATTTCTGACATTACATGCAAGATAGAGAGAATCTTCTCTGTGAAAAGCCCATTCAATTAAATCATTAAGCTTTTCTTTTATAAGATTATGAGGAAGTGTAGTGTAAAAAGTGGAAAAATGGTAAGTAGACAGACTTGAAGCACCAAAATGTCTGGATTTTAATTTATTTAAAACCTCATTCGAATTTTTTATAGACCAAAACAGATTTCTTCCTGATCTTTCAAAGACTTTATCACAATATTTAATCACACGCGTTTTAACAGCAGTAAGACAGGAAGTTAATAATTTAGAAAGTTCAGTGGTAGTGCAAGAGCTAGAATTTGCAATAAACCGTGCTTTGTAAGGTCTTTTATGAAGTTTTGGTAACCAGTATAGCGTAGGAAGCTTGTCTTGGCCTTCGTTAACACACACAGCAAACTTGGTGGCTGAATGACAAACATGTTTATCTACTATAGCTCTCTCTTCTGCTAAAGGCAGAAGTTCATAGGCCTTATTGCGTACACCAAGCTCCTGCTTAAGCGTGTTAACATAGTGGAGCCGTCACACAACGACGACGTTGTTAGCGGCCTTGTCTGCAGGGGCCAAAACAAACTTCTTATGAAATTCTTGAATACCTAGTTTAAGATGACGTAAAGACGTCTTGGGCTTAGGAGGTAATAAGTTAGTATTTTGAGAATAGAAAGAAATGCGTTTATTCACTAGTTTTAAAATGCTAAGTTTCCAGTCCTTAAGGGCTTTATGCTCAACATACTCAAAGCCGCAGAGAAAAAACGTCATAGTAAAATGACATAAAACTAAAATATTGCAAAACTAAAACACAAACACACGCACACAAACACAACACGAGACACAACTATGAAACCAACGGGATATGTCGTCTGAGACAGACAGACAGACAGACAGACAGACAGGTCGATATACAGGTAGACTGACAGATAGACAGATTTATTAATATTATACAATACTAAAATTTGCAAATAGTAAAATAAAGCCATAGTAAAATACCTCTAGTATTCATAGTCTTCACAGTAAAAAGACATAGAACTAAAATATTGCAAAACTAAAACACACACACACACACACACATACAGAGAGAGAGAGAGAGAGAGAGAGAGAGAGAGAGAGAGAGAGAGATATATAGATAGATAGAGAGAGACTGGTAGATATACAGGAAGACTTACAGATAGACAGACAGATTTATTAATATTATACACTACTAAAATTTGCCAATAGTAAAATTAAGCCATAGTAAAATACATCCATAGTAAATAAAGCCAGAGTAAAATAACGTCATAGTAAAAACACATAAAACTAAAATATTGCAAAACTAAAACACACACGCACGCACTCACGTGTGTACGCACGCAGGCGCGCACACACGCATGCATGAGGCACAACTTTGAAGACAGAAAGATAGATAGATAGACAGACAAATTAATCAATGTTATACAATACTAAAATTTGCCAATAGTAAAATAAAGCCATAGTACCCTATAGTAATCAAAGCGCCAAAGGCACTGAAATGACAAATCATAACACTGTAAAAACTTACAGAAAACCTTTCTAAAAAGAGCTTAAAATTTAGAAAGGTAGTTCTGCAAATTCCAATATATGATATGTTTGCAGATGTCTATAGACCGGTGGTATTATGAAACGCCATTCGATGTTTCAATTTTTTGAAAGAAACTATTTATGTTTTCAAAACCAAACATTGAAATTCAAGTTTTAAAAATGCTACTGTCCATAAGTAACAGTTTTTGTCTGGTCGGTTGTGGACACCTCTACCCAAAGATACTCAATGGGAAAGGCTGGCTAGTCCAGTACATGAATTCCATTGGCTCAGTAGTTGAAGACATTTTTGAGAAAGAACAGCACTATGAGCCCGCTCGCAATCCTGCTGGATAAGACATCCCGGATTCTGAGCGTAAACAAATAAATGGAACCATGTGAGGCCGAAGCTCTTGATTGGTGTAACGTCTCGCTGTTCATTCCACGTCTGCGTTCGCTAACTACACGCTATAGCTCGCCACACAATTGCGCTTATTTCACCCGATATGTCATGCTCTGTTAAGCACGCGTCGCCTCGGCATAACTTACACCTATACGTCGAAACACCCGGAAACGACAACCGGCGTGATTCACGCTCAAGTGCTATTTGTCACTGAATCGCATATGTCAGTCGCTTAGACGCCAATTTACGTATTTCATGCACTAGCGTAAGTGTTCCTTACTGTGTCGATACGTTAACTTTTGTCACGACAGGGACGTCTAGCTCTCAAACGTGCATCGCATAAGGGCGATGACCAGTGTCAGTGCTATTCAGTCGGTAGTTATCTACAGGTACAGTGTAGCAGCTGCCGGCGGAAATCTGTTTCGCATGTGCGTCTGACGGTCGAATCGATCTCTTCCGCTACGTCGACGTCCACTAGCGTGTTCTCTATAATGTAAGATGTCGCTCCAATAGACGATAGATCACACACATGTGGCACTCAAAATCAGATTCAATGTCGTCCGCTTTCCGACCAGCTTCTAACTGTCGAGGGGCACGCGTACGATCCTTTAATGAAAAATGTTGCAATACGCTCTCACTAAATGCTTTTTGAGAACAAAGTTCAGTTTCTTATTTTCTAGCACGACCTTACATTACACATCAAAAGTTTGATCCTGAACATGTGGTTTCTATCCGTTCAGGTGTGAGGGTGGTGCACAGGATCGACGTGGCCGGACTGGTAACCAGACGTCACGGTTGATTGATTTGACATTTTTAGCTTAAGGGCATGGTGCCTAAGTGTGTTGCAATCGTTTCGGGTTTCCGAATCAAAGCACTGATAGCGTGGGGTGTAGGTTGGAGTAATAGGCCTGGGCTGGCATTTAAACTGTTTCATTTAACTCTGAAATTCCAAACAAATAGTGAAGATTTTGCTAAGAAGATGCGTTCGGCAGCGTCTGTTCTTGGTCTACACTGTTTGCCAAGCTCACCCTATGATTCCAGGATAACCCTCTTCCGTCTTATGGAATACCCCGATCTCACTGCGGCTATTTTCTACAAGACAAAAAGTTATTCTGACAAGTCAGTGATAGTCACGTAGACATTAGCACTGAAGCGCTTTACTTATTATCAACTTCGGGTCGAATGCCAAACAATCAACCCAAACATAGCCACGTCGTTTGTCAGTGTTGGGTACATGTAAGTATTATATCTGTAAAATCTGCACATGAATCAAATGTTGGATCTGGCAAACAATGTAAACTCAGTTCAAAAGCCACACAACGCGGTGCTGATCTTGTTCTACACTTTTTGCATTAGTTACTAACATCTTAAGTTAAAACAAATCAGTCCCCGTTCAATACCAGCCTGCATTTAGAGACAATCGGCATGAGTGTTGTCAGTGCTTTGATGTATTCACTGCCTTGGGTTTCTGCAGTGCACTTTTCCATCACTGAAGTTGGGCTCCTCCAATTCTGCTAAATATATGGCACCTAGAATTATATCACAGGACCTGCACTAAGTATCTGTACCAAATTCCAGGGTTGAAAGAGACAGCCTTTCTTTTCAATTTCTCCACGCAAAGTCAATATACACCTAAGTTGTAACTGACCTAAACTTGACCTCGAAAGTCGGAAAGAAAACCCATTAATATTCTTGTCTACAGCTGACCTGATCCAACAGCAGGCTGGTCTTTAAGGATTAAATATTGACAGCACTGATAGAAAACAGTGTAAAACCTGAGCAGACTGCTGAGCAGACGCCGCATTGATCTGGGCATACCCGTCGCTTTATGCAGCTGATTCATAAGAAATGCTGTCAGGGTCACGTGATTGTCAGTTCAAAACAAACGAATTGAGATGTGATAAAAATGTGAAATTTTAAATGGAAATCAGGAACAAAGGATATTGAAATCAATATGTAAGTGACAATTATTAATTGGACTACCAGAAGATGATATTTTTGAGTTTCTGACATTATCGCATATTATTTATTTTGATGATTCTTCGGTGGACGATAATGACTGAAAGGCGGGAAAACAAATTACCGTATTGACTCTTAGGTGTTGGATGACATAACATATAGTATAGTATAACACTTAGTATGCGGGGCCATAGAAGCAAGGGTAGGAAACGCAATAAATCCTCGCCTTTACTACAATCTTCCCCTAAAAAGACCAAGCCAGTCAACAAATGTCAAACTGAGGTAACGGCCGAGGAACCAACTGAACTAGCCGAACACGATACGTCAAATGAGTCACTGTCACTTCTTAAAACTCCAGTTAGCATCAAACCCACTGATTCCACTTGCATGAATACGCCACTAAGTCCTATAATGCAAGATCAAGAGCTAACACTCCAGAGTGAGGACCCATCGGGTGTAGCTGCCGAGGCAGCTGCTACTCAGCTACCGCCTCCACCGCCGTCGATGATGAACCCAATGATGTTCAGTGATCAATATACTTTGCCAAATCAAATGTTCACCCAGTTTCAACAACCGGTTATGCCAGCATTATCAGATCAGGACATTGCTAGAATAGCGCTTGCTGTTAAATCCATGCTGAATGATGAGATAAGTCAGCTTGTCCAGGCCAAGGTTAATTCAGCAACAGCATCTATAAGGTCTGAACTAGACGACCTGAAACAGAAGTACAGCTCACTTAAAGAAGAATATGATGCATTAAACAGAAAACAAGACGACACAGAACAATATTCAAGAAGGATGTGTCTGCGATTAGCTGGTATATCAGAAACACAGAATGAAGATGTTACCAAGGTTGTACTGGACTTTGCCAAGCGAGTAAACGCAAACATCAGCCCCAGCGATATTGATCGCGCGCATCGTGTGGGCAGGAATAACGGAGGGGATGTGGAAAGTGTTACGAGACGTCGTGGTGCGGGTCATCCCGAACCGCGTGAAATAATAATTAAATTTTCAAATAGTGTCGCCAGACTAAATTTTCTGCGGGGGCGTGCAAAATTGCGAAATGACAATGTGAGGAATATCTTCATCAACGAGGACCTAACACCTTTCAGAAAAATGTTAGCATATGAATGCAGACGAGTTAAAAGAACAAGCTCTACAATCAAGAATACATGGGTTTATGCGGGATACCCTCACGTACTTGATACATCTGGGAACAAAATAAAAATTACATGTATGTCTGACTTAGAGATTTGAGGTGAGAGAAACTGGTAGGCCAGGAAGTGCTTAAGCTATGGTCACGAGTTTGGTTTGTACTCTGATGTAAGGACGGGGTCCGGTTATTTCGTGATTACCACGAAACGGCCTGACCCCCTCCGTACATCTTGACAATGCTTCCTGTGATGATTTTTAGTCTCATTACAGACCTCGTCCCAGTGCGACGTCTGTGCAGCGTCGTATCGGCGTTGATGCGACGTCACGACGTTGCATCGACGTAGATGTGACGTTGCACACGCGTTGGGTGCCTGCTGGGGTATCAGTCTCATTCTCTCTTAGAATTTTAGATACTTTATGGTATATTTGTTGAGTGCATCATAATTAACAGTTATATTCGACCTTGGATTCACATGTGTATCAAATGTTTGCATTCACCCAAGTGACCTATGTGTACGTGTAGTACACTCAGGATACAATAGCCCTCTAGAATGTATAATCACAGTAAGATGGTGTAACTGAACATAGAGGCTCCATGCTTGCAACGGTACTTATGATAAGCTTATGATGTATATGTGTGTGTGCTTAGCCAGAAAAGTACCTTTACCAAACAGTGTAGGCCCGGATCAGACGCCACGTGGTGGGGCGTCTGATCCGGGCATGCACTGTTTGCCCATGATGGTCCCAAAAAGGGCGCCAGTCAAACATGTACATGGGTCAAGTAGCACTAAACAAACGCTGGCCTCGGTTCTGGCGTGTACACTGGGTTTGTGTGTTTAAGAAGAAATAGGATAAGATATCCAAACATCCTAATTTCCTATCAGAAAACATCCATTCTTGCGATGGATAAACTTTCGCCCTATTTCAACAGGCGTGATTTCGAAATGTTTTCGTTTGTATTAAGGTTATAAGTTACCGTCGGCGCTTGGGTCATTCTTGTTACTACACAAGGCTTTCTACAAAGCATCGAGCCAAACATTGATCATTGATGAAGTTCAACCAGTTGGCACTTGGTGCGACTGGGCTGTGTGGCCCGACCGGACCTTTATTCACCATATTTGCATTATTTGCTGGCTCCCGGCTTGAACATTGTCAATATTGGAAAAACAGGTAACCAGACCCCCCTGACCTTTCAAGGTCAGGGGGGTCTGGTTACCTGTTTTTCCAACTCTGATAGTCTTCGGACTGGGAGCCAGCAGATAATGCAAATAAGGTGAATGTCTGTGTTCACCATGACGATTTATTGTGCATCAGTAGTATTTTAATCGTTTTGCCGTATATGGTTGGCGTATTTTATATCGTTTTATCATATGACGTCGCGGCTGAGAGTGTAATAAATACATATTATTACTACAGTAACTTGATCTGACGCATTGTGTCGCGTCGAGTGGATGTTTCCAGATCAGCGTATCACACGAGACGCGCAGCGTCGAGTGTGATGCGTAAGATCTGGAAACATCCAAGAGACGTGATACTGTGCGACAGATCAAGTTATTTTAGTGATAATACGTTTATTATATACCTTTTTTCGCTTTTAATAAAGTCTTTTGTCAACGTAAATTGGCGGGAAACTTTGACGTTACATTCTGTGTGTAAGTGACGTCATCATTTCGAACGTTTGGTTCCGCGTTATCGATGGCTGTTTTCTAACGTTGCAACAAATGCCGGGACTCAGGGTTTGCAGGAGTGTGATACGGAATCGGAAAACGCGAGTGCGTGATACGGGATTCTGTATTTTTGTGTCGGAAAACTGATAGTAGACAGCAGTATTTCTTGTAGGTATATAATAACGTCATTTGTCACATGGCGTTGATTTGCAGTGGATAACGTCGCGTTATAAATGACGTATAAATGACGTATGACTACAGTGTAATAACACTTTGGTGGGAGAAAGTAACGTTATGATGACGTCCATGTCAATCATGCACTTTCTGTTGAAATACTGTGAACTTTAAAGGCAAAAAGTCGTTTTTAAAATGGTCATGAGATGGACGAAGTCTTGCACTCGTGGTCGTTTTGTATGGGGTTTATGAAACTCGCCGAAGGCTCGTTTCATAAATTTCATATGGAATGGCCACTCGTGTGAGATCCTCTGTTCATCACCTGACGTCGTTGATAAGCAGTGAAAAAAAGCCATGTGATAAATATCGTGTAATAACACTTTGGTGGGAGCAGGTGGCGTCGTGACGACGTCCATGTCGGCCGTGCGCTTTCTGTTGGATGGTTGTCGGCTTTAGAAGCGAGAAAATTCCATTTGAGGTGGTAGTATGATAAACAGAATCTTACACCCGTGGTCGTTTTATATGAGAATTATGGAGCTCGCCGAAGGCTCGTCTTCATATGGAACGGCCACTCGTGTGGGATCCTCTGTTTGTCGCATGACGTCGCTGATATACAGTGGATAGCGTCATGTGATGGATGTCGTACGACCGCACGTGTAATAACACTTTTGACATGGCCGTGTGATGGACAGATTCTTGCACTCGTGGTCGTTTCATGTGAAACTTATGAAACTGGCCGAAGGCTCGTTTCATGAGTTTCAAATGAAATGGCCATTGGTGTGGGATCCCCTATTTAATAGATTCCTTAATCCACTAATGGATTAAATATGCAAATTCACAACGTCCTCAGCGACGTCGCATTTACTTATGTTGGAATGCTGAAATTTTTGCATGCATATTGTGGGCGTAAGGTGCGTTTTATAAACAGCATCTTGCATCCGTGCTATGTTTTCGCTGTGCTTATTGAACTCGTGGAGGAAAGAGGCATAGAGTGCTCGCCAAAGCCTAGCTTTTTATCCCTCTTCCTCAACTCGTTGAGGGAATTAATAATGCATGGGCACTCATGTAAGATCGTCCATATATTTAATAGTCTTTTTTGTTTAAATTAAGTTATTTTTATCTGAGCTCGCTTAAATGTAATATCACTGCACCAACACGAAGGTATATCGTGATTTTGACCCCGTCGAACCCCACTATCGTGTATCAGGGCTGGGGTTGTGGGGGTGGATAGTACCGTTCTTGTTCCCGACTCGGGGCACAGGCTGTGGGTGCTCGTCAGAACTGACTGGCGAGTGCACGCGATCTGTGTTTTGTGCGGTTGCGGAAAATGTCTCAGTTTTTGTCTTAGATTGTTCATTTTTGAACAATCATAGTTCTGATGTATTTGAGTTGGCATATGCTTTCATAATGACACTCAAAAGCTTACCTGTTGCATTATCACGTGCAACATATGTAAATGTTAATGATTGTCTTCCTTGTAGTATCATATACGAGTATTGTTATGTCTTCGTAGCCCACTGACCTACGTGTAGTCTCTTCCACGACATGTGCGTGATCATCGTGACATAGTGACAGAATCATGTCAATGACAGTCGTATATTCTCAATTATAAAAAAACACGCCGCTATCTTAATTTGTACAAGACAGGAAACATGAGCCGGTGCGGGACGGGGCCCGCAGTTGGCCCGGTGACGGCTCGAGCCAGCCTGCGCGACAATGCCAATAATAATAATAAAATAAATAAATAAAATATTTTGTAGCTAACACGGGAGACTAACAGGCGATGGCTTGGTCCAGCTGGCTTGATGCGCGACCTGGCCTAGGTCTTCACCGGAATCTCAGCTCTTATGGCGGGGTTTGTTTTGCCTCGGCTCATCGATTCCTGTTACGGTCCCACGGCTTAATTGTTCCCGACTATTTTGTACTTGAAAAAGCAGATGCAATTTTTTCGTGATGTATTATACTTTGGTACCAATTCATGACTCTGACGCTCTGGCCTTGTGTTTCGTTTCGACAAGGCGGAGACAAAGAGTCACGATGATGTGAGACACACGTATAGACTAGTGCCAATAAATGGCCTTGCTCGTGAGTAAGACCATGACTTGAACTAGTCCCGAACTTATTTAAATTTCTTTTTTTACCGCGAGACATTAACTTCAATTTGAAGTGTCCTTACGAGGGCATTCCTATACAAATGCATTGATGATTTTTCAGCTGAGGGATGGTGGATCGGAACGTTTTTTCTTATTTGTGCTCGGGGCACGGATTGCTGGGGCTCGGTGGAACCTGAGGCGGTTCTATCGAGTACCAGCGGTCTGTGCTTTTCGGGCGTGAATGGGAGGAATTATTAATACCCCCTCGAACCCCGGTCTTGCTATTTAAGGGTGGGATTTTCGGGTCATAACTATATAGGCATTTTGGTGATGCGTGTTTAATTTTTCTTCTCCATTTGCGAAGGACATGATGTTGTTCTGACAAAACCAAAGGTTTCTTAATTTGTTTTTCCTTATACAACGACTCTTATTAAATGCAACGAGTTTTACTATGCGTTTTAACCCATTTTGTACCAATTGGAATCTTCCTTCGTATATACTGCTTGAGTCCAGTTCAAGATATAGCGTTGAAGGTATTATCTTTCCTATTTAAAAATCAATACGTGTGTAAACTCGCTGAGCTTCCAGCAAACAGTTTAGGGCCCTGATCGGTCGCCACGTTCTGCGGAGTCTGACCTGGGCCTGCACTGTTTGCCAATTACCCGTTTCGGAGTTTCCGGTGCAAAAAGGGTTATAATGATATTATAAGAACTTCATGTACTTACATCTGTATCATGTAGTCCACTGTTGACTTTGACAAATATCTATCTTCATAGACACGCACGGTCTTATGGCTGACCTATTGATTTCACCGACCTTGACTCAAACACGGTAATCTCGTGCTACTGAAGAGCCGCGGCATGGAGAAAACTGCAAAACTTTACTAGCGGCCAGAGGTGCTTAGTCTTGGTCGGGTCTATGCGACCATATGAAGACTTTCGTGAATTTCTCTTTTACCTTGTTTAACGGTATAAATAGAAAATAAAAGACATTTTTTCTCTCTACTTCTTCGTTTGAAGTTACAACACGGATTGCCATGCCCCGGCTCAAAATTGTTCAACTGAATTGTGTTTATACTTGCTTAAATGATTCCAACCGCTATGGTTTCATTATTGTCAAGTATTGGGTAGAGAGATCTTATTTATTTCAGTGGGCGTATAGCGTTGGAACAACACCGGTACAGCATTGATTAGACAGCGACGACGAATCGATGTTGGTTAGGTCTTGTCTCGACGCTGTATGACCGCTGTGACGGAACCGACCAAGCATGATTCTTTTCTCCGTTAACATATTTTTTTATGAAACTGTTTCAGATCTGTTATAGATAGTAAAGATCCAAATAGCAGAATGTTGACTTCTATTGCGAAAACACGCCTGTACAAAGACATTGCCATTAAGATGAAAAATTGTGATATTTTTTTTTTTTTTCCGCTCGGAGGGTGGATTGTTGGGGCCCGAGAGGGCCGCGGCTATGTCGAGTACCAGCGGTCTATGCTTTTGGTAAGATGCAGGCAAAATATTGTATACCCCTGTAAACCCCAGTTCTTCTACATGAGAGTGGGGTTTAAGGGGTCCAATATTATATAGGCGTATTTTCGCGATGATTGATTAAAAAGCATTTGTCCTTTGTCCTGATTCATTGTGTTTTCACCGGTAACATTATGTTACATTTTGTACTTACTTTTGCTGTTTTTCACTTAACCATTACTTTGCTCCACGGGGAATTTTATTTCTTCTCATTTTTAATGACCATTAGTATTACCATGGACAGGATTCAAACTAAACCAGTGCTAGCGTCGTCCAAATTAACACGTTGGCTAATTGACTGTATTACCTGATTTCAACTAACAAAACGTTCAATCATGGACGACGCTGGTTATCCCAAATATGTGCCCGCATGTTGCTCGCACTAGCCGCATCCACAGGACCTTCTCTTAGAATTGAATGAGTGATATTCAACTTTACAGGATGCGGATAGGCTTACATTACGTTCGCCACTGCAAAGTTAAAGGAATAAAACACATTACGCTTTTTGAATTATTGATAATTCTATCACTTTTACTACAACGATCAGGGGATATCGAACTCAACCCCGGCCCGAATTTATCTCAAACTGAAACTGACTCAATAGACATGGATGATGCATTACTATCAAAATACTTCTCTATAGTTCATTACAACATCCAAAGCATCACTAATAAAATTGATTTGATAGGAACTGAACTAAGAAATTTTTCTATCATCTGCTTAACAGAAACTTGGCTTAACCAAAATATACCCGACGACTCCATAAAACTAGATGGATTCAAACTTTATCGCCGTGACCGAGGTGGAGATAACCACGGAGGGGTATGCGTCTACATTAAGGACAACGTATTTTCCCGTCGTCGGAGCGATCTTGAATTACCGAATATTGAGTGCATCTGGGTCGAAGTCACAGTTCACCACAGAAAATTTCTTCTAGGAACTTTCTATAGACCCCCAAATTCCCCTTCCCAAATCATGTCTGTTATTGAAGATTCAATTAGTCTTGCCTTTGATAGTAATATAAAAGACGTATTTATTACAGGCGACCTCAATCTCGATACCCTAAAAAACGCAACCAACCAAAAAATTTCTGATATCTGTCAACAATTCAGCATAGACCAGATAATAGTGGAGCCAACCCATTTCACTGAGAACTCATCTTCTATTATAGATTTGGTCTTTACTTCCAATAAAAATAGTATACTTTTAAGCGGGGTAGGTGACCCATTTCTCGATCAAAATATTAGGTACCATTGTCCAGTCTATTTTGTATTAAACTTTCATAAAAATGTAGTTCCTGCCTTCTACAGGCATATACGGTTATTTGATCGCGGTGATTATGAATCTTTTACTCGTGATATTCGAGAAACTGACTGGGAAACACTTAAGAACATTGATATAGATATTTATGCATCTAATATAACAAGACGTATCTCAGAACTAGCTGACAAACACATCCCCAATAAAAGAGTTAAGATACGACAATCTGATCCTTCCTGGTTAACAAACGATGCTAAAAAATTAATTAGAAAACGCAAACGTTTATTCAAAAAATTTAAAAGAACAAATAACATAACAGACTTTGAAAGCTATAAACGCGTAAGAAATAATACTACAGCAGAAATTCGCAAGCTTAAACAACAACAAATAGACAAATTGGCGGCAAAACTTAATAATAACGATATAGGACCACGTGACTGGTGGAAGACTCTTTAGCAGTTTATAAAACCTGACCAATCATCCTCAGTCCCTCCGTTATACAAAGATGATACTGTCTACACAGAAGAGGTTGACAAGGCAAGGCTAATGAACGATTTCTTTGTAGGACAAACTGAGCTGGACGAAACAAATGCCACCTTATCATTTGACTTTCCCCCTCCTGGACATAGCTTGAGTTCTGTCTCTACTTCACCCTCCGAAGTTGAATCCGTTTTAAAATCCTTAAAATTAGGCAAGGCAACGGGCCCCGACTCTATAAACAATCGCGTATTGAAGGAACTAGCTCAACCTCTTTCTTTTCCTCTTAGTGATTTATTTAACTTCTCGTTAACCTCTGGCAAGGTACCTTTGATATGGAAGGAAGCAAATGTAACTCCTATTTTTAAAAAAGACGACCCCTCAGTTGTTTCTAATTATAGGCCTATATCTCTTCTTAGTGCTGTAGGCAAAGTCTTAGAAAAAATAGTTCATAAACATTTATTTAATTTCATCCGAGATAATGACATACTGACAACATTGCAGTCAGGATTTATTCCCGGTGACTCTACAGTCAATCAGCTTGTAGATATATATAACACTTTCTGTCAATCTCTTGACCAAGGCAAAGAAGTTCGCGCAGTGTTTTGCGATATAAGCAAGGCATTTGATAGAGTGTGGCACCGTGGCCTTCTCTATAAGCTCGAATCTACTGGGATATCAGGCTCTTTCCTGGCGTGGCTTAAGGACTATTTGGAAAACAGGAAACAGAGAGTAGTATTACCTGGATCTGCTTCTTCCTGGGCACCTCTTAAAGCAGGTGTACCGCAGGGATCTATTTTAGGACCTATACTTTTTCTTATCTTCATCAATGACATTGTAGACGATATTAACTCTTGTATACGGCTCTTCGCCGACGATACCAGCCTTTATATTATTGTAGACAACCCTATACATGCGGCTGATGAATTGAATGCAGACCTTGCCAAAATACATTCGTGGGCGACTAAATGGCTTGTATCTTTCAACCCAGCGAAATCTGACTCCATGGTATTATCACGGAAACATAATAAACCCCTTCATCCACCGCTTAACATGAATCAACAATTAATTAATGATGTGGACTTCCACAAACACTTAGGTCTCACCTTCTCAAAGGACTGCTCCTGGCACGAACATATAGAACTTGTTAAAGCAAAAGCATGGTTTCGCATAAATATTATGCGTAGACTGAAATTCCAGCTTGATAGAAAGTCTCTTCAAACTATATTCATATCTTTTATAAGACCACTTTTAGAATACGCCAATGTTGTTTGGGATAACTGCACTCAGCAAGAGTCAAACGACTTGGAAAAAATCCAAAATGAAGCTGCTCGTATTGTCACGGGAGCAACTAAACTTGCATCAATCCAATCACTTCTATCGGACACAGGGTGGGAAAGTCTTGCATCGAGAAGAGAAAAACACAAACTCATCCTATACTATAAGATGGTTAACAATATTACCCCCGAATACCTCTCTTCACTTGTACCACCAACTGTAGGCAGTATATCTCGATATAATTTGCGTAATGAGACAAACCTTCAGACAATCCCTGCAAGATCCCAGCAGTACTATAATTCATTTCTTCCTTCATCCACGCGAATTTGGAATAATCTTTCGGAAGATATTAAGAACTCACCGTCTGCAGCAACTTTTAAAAATAAACTTAATAATAATATTAACAAGCCCCCAAAATACTACCAATCTGGTTCACGACTAGGACAAATATATCATGCTCGAATACGACTGAACTGTAGCTCCTTAAGCCAACACCTTTTTCAGAAAAATATTATTGACAGTCCTTTATGCGAATGTGGCGCAGTTGAGGACACTTCACATTTTTTCTTTATATGCAACCGTTTTGGACAGATCAGGCAAGAGCTGCTAAATAGAGTCTCGATATATTGTCAACCAACAGTAAATATTTTCTTATATGGTAGCACTGACCTGTCAGACGACCAAAATAAAGATATCTTCTCAGCGGTGCAAGATTACATATTAAAATCTAAACGCTTTTGATTTAGTTCGATCGACTGTTTATACCCATGCATCAACTTTAAAAGTAATTACCTCTGACCACATGTGTTTATATGGTATAACTAAGATAAGGAAAATTTAGATACGCTACTTCCAAATGCGGGAACTCTTACACATATGTTGAACAGCATGAAATCCAGCTTTTTACAGGTTTTTTGTTGAATGTTGTCCATAACATAATGCCTTCTTAATTGTTACAAAAAATGCAAGCATGTTCCACTCCCCGTGGAGCCCCTTCTAACTATCTGTTACATTTATGTTTAAACAGTTACAAAAGTGTGAGGAATTTCATAATTATTGAATGACAATTACAATAAGATTGTACATATAATAGTATTGCAAACACTTGGGATACAGATTCGAATAAGTCATTTGACTTTTTTCTGAATCCCATTTGTATAGTCATTGTACTGTAATCGTATTATATTCTGTTTTGTATACTTTTCATGTATTATGCAAATAAAATAAAGTTTAAACCAAGAAATGCTGAATCGTCAAGTCGTCTGCTTCAAAAGTTTGTATTACGCTTACAGAATAACTAATACGCTTGTACAATTTGGATTACTGCGCCAAACCGGACTACATTTTGTGCGGACTCGTATATATCTATGGCGGTCAAAGCCGGAAGAAAAGCCTGAATTATTTTAAACATGCAGCACAGCAAGAATAGACAGATGGAATCTGTCATTAAAAAGACATGAAACTAAAATATTGCAAAGCTAAAACACACACACACACACACACACACACACACACACACACACACACACACACACACACACGTATGAAACACAACTATGAAAAAACCGGATATGACAGACCGATAGACAGACAGTCAGACCAGACAGAAGCAAACACATACACACACATGTACGAGACACAACTATGAAAACGACCGGATATGACATCTGAGACAGACTGACAGTCAACCAGACAGACAGACAGACAAGAGACACAGACGGACAGACAGGTAGATATACAGGTAGACTGACAGATAGACGGACAGATTTATTAATATTATACAATACTTAAATTTTCCAATAGTAAAATAAAGCCATAGTAAAATACCTCCATAGTAAAATAAAGCGATAGTAAAATCAAAGCGCCAAAAGGCACTGAAATGACAGATTCTGTGAAAAACCAGTGCTTCAGCTGAAGTGCACGACCCGCCGGATGCTTTTAGCTTTATGAGCGTAACCATATATGGGTATGGCGGCCATTTTGGTCATGTGACCTGGACCTAAAACGGCTCCCCCAATAAATGCGCCTTATCGTAAGGAGCAAAAATATATCTTATACTTTAGTACTGTATTCTGAATGGTTTGCAGGATAAAATGCATTCTCACTTTTCCAATACAAAAGCATATGTGTCAAAGTTTGACCTAGGCACAACGAAGGTCAAGGTCAACCCAGGGTCACCATTTTAGCAATTTATGATGGGCCTACGTCCCAGATGCTATTTATCAAGTTTCGTGGAAATCTGCCCAGTTGTTCTGGAGAAGACTATTTTTGAAGGGTTTTTACCATATATGGCTTGGCGGCCATTTTGGTCATGATACCTGGACCCCATGAGCAAATTTTGGTTTCCCCCATCCCATAGAGGCCCCATATGAAAGTTGACTTCAATCGGCCGAACGGTTTCCGAGGAGAAGCAGTTCGAAAATTTTCACATTTTTCGCCTCGGCGAGGCTATACTAAATTTGAATGTAATACTTCGCAAGTTCATTGGTTAGATCTCATTGATATCTATCAGTATGCCAAAAATTGTTTAAATATTCCAAGCGGTTAAGTCACTATCACCAATTTTCACAAACGGGTTACGGACGGACAGACAGACAGAATATATATGGCTTGGCGGCCATTTTGGTCATGTGACCTGGACCCCATGAGCAAATTTTGGTTTGCCCCATCCCATAGAGGCTTCATATGAAATTTGATTTCAATCGGCCCAACGGTTTTCGAGGAGAAGCAGTTCGAAAATTTTCACATTTTTCGCCTCGGCGAGGCTATACTAAATGGAATGTAATATTTCGCAAGTTCATTGGTTAGATCTCATTGATATCTTTCAGTATGACAAAAATTGTTTAAATATTCTAAGCGGTTAAGTCACTATCACCAATTTTCAAAAACGGGTTACGGACGGACAGACAGACTGACAGACTGACAGAATGACACGGTGATTTTAGGGCACTCTTAGAAAATCAACCGACTTCAGTCGGTCGCTTTTCTGCGGGTCGTGCAATTCAGATTTACTTTCTTAAGTGATAAGGACAATGGCGCTGGAGTGCTGATTTTAGTTTGGTTCACAAAACTGAGGTGAATCGGCTGTTAAACACTTTCATCTTCATTTTACTTGGACATTATAAATAAAACAACATGCAAATACCTACCGAGCAGGCACACGTCGCTAGGGCAACGTCAAATCAACGTCGATGCAACGTCATGACGTTGCATCGACGTTGATGTGACGTCACAATTACGTCATGTGCCTGCTGAGATAGTTGCCAGTTTTATGACAACACATAGCCGCAACTTTCTTGTAAAAGCTTACACTTGTTGACTGAGATGTGTTTCGCGGCTTAGTCAAGAACCTGCCTTATGTCGGGCGCTACAATAAAGGAAAACACTTTTTGTGCGATGTTTGAAGTTTTGCGGCATGTGACTAATTATTTATCACAACATTGTGCTTACATATTCAGTTATTTAGCCCTTTACAACAGAATTGGACAGTGATAACTGTTAGGAGTTTATTATTGCTGGCTTGCTACCGTACAGTGAAGTTTCTAGCGTCACGTACTTCGCATTTAAATAGGTCATGTAAGTGTTATGAGTCTGTACCCTTTCAGCCCTTTATAGCCAAGTACAGATACCTACAGATGCAAACAGTGTAGAACCTGGTGAGATGGCTCATAATGATACACCGCATTCTACATGGTTTGACATGCTATTGACGAATATTGACTAGACACCCAATTTACATGTGTAGAATGGACGCGTACAAATTCAGTGACTGAAGAGTGAACTGGAAAAACTCGTGGGTTGAAGGGGTAAAATCTTATCCTGGCCTGTAACTGTTGTGTGCGGGTCAGGACCAGACAAAGCGGCTTGGCCGATAATCAAAAGTTAAATACAGCTTATTATATGGTCTATTTTCTTTATTTTTCAAAGTTTATCTAGATACTTAAATGGTGTGCACTGATTGTAGCTCTATACATATTTTTTTTTTTCTTTTCTAAAAATATACAAAGGTACTTTAATGGCGTATTGATACAAATATAATTAATCATAACCCATTTTGTACTGAATGTAATATTATAACTTATCTGACGAAGATTTCATTTCGAAATCCCGGTTCAAAATTAAGGGGCGTCAGCTAAAAATATAGGAATTAATTTAGGAAAAAATTGGCTAACTTTCGTCAACAGTGAAGCCCGCAGTGAAGGCCGTGGTTAGACGCCGCCTCCAAGATTCGCCAATGACCCAATTATGCGGTCGTCTGTATAAAATGGGAACTTTCCTTACGCATATTCAATTAACTGTTCCCGTTTTGTTTGTAATTTAAGAAAGATCATTTTTGTATTTTTATTACAAATGAAACAAAACATGTAATCAAAATGCGGAAATAATGCCATGAGAAATTAGTTTTGAGACAGCGAGCATGAAAAGTCAACAAACAACGGACTATTTGCGCGGAGTCATATTTCAAAAGTAGTGGAAGCCGGAAGTTCGGACGTTAAAATTGTAAACATGCAGCACGACGAAGAATGACAGAAAGAATCTGTCATTAAAAACGTCATAGTAAAAAGACATAAAAGTAAAATTTTGCAAAACACACACACACACACACACACACACACACACACACACACACACACACACACACACACACACACACACACACACACAACGTCATGCACGAGACACAATTATAAAAACGACCGGGAATGATGTCTGGAGCAGACAGACGGACACACATACTCAGATACACAGGTAGACAGACGCACGGACAGATCGACATACAGAGAGACAAACTGACATTCAGAAAAACGAATAACCAGCAAATGAAAATATTTAGTTAAAGGATTTAAAACACACACAAAAACACACGCACGCACGAAAACACGTACGCACGCACGCACACACACCACAACCACACGCGAGAAAACAACCATGACTTCTTCGTCTGATGTAATGGAATAAATGAAACCGAAAAGACGTACCTTCACGCACGTGTGGAATAACGACTGTGCAATAAGTCTTTGAAAGACATACATATAATCTGACGGTCAGACGTACGAATGAACGTACGGACGGACGGACAGAAGCACAGACAGTCAGCACAGACATACAGTCAAATTGACAAAATGAAAAGTTGTGGTAA